>MU223125.1:45171-55344 GCA_018584345.1 Thuja plicata | reverse complement strand
AAGAACTAGGGCACAAAAGCCAAGATGACCTGAACATTGTTTCCAGTTAATGTTGCAAGACTACACCAGTATCAAGGCATTCAAAGCCAAGATAACCATGAGTGCAATCATGCGTAAACAAACAGATCAATAACAAACACAACAATAACCAATAGACTGACAACAGGCAATGTGATAGTACTGACCTCACCATGGCATACAAATAAACAAGATCAAGGGATGTGAGGTTGTTCCACCTTAGTGTGGGAGCTCTTATCACATACACCCTATTTATTTGACATTGCCGGATCATCGGGACTACACCAACAAGTAGTAGTCAAAGAAAATATCAAAAAAATTCATGAGAATAGACAGCATACAAAGAAATATTCAAGCATAGCTCGGCATATTTCAAAGTTTTGCGGATGTATATGTGTATGAGGTGTTGAAAAACAATGTTGTGCTTGTGAGTGCATTGTGTTTGATTGTTATCGATAGATGTTTACGTTTGAGATATCCGATGTGTGTTAAAAAAACACAGATGTGTCCAAAGATAGTGTTAAAAAACACTGTTTATGGTGGTGTTGAAAAACACCAGTTTGTGTCAGTAGAGATTTGTCCTTGAGAAGTGACAAGATTACTAACTCAAGTGTAACCAAATATGTGATCAAATGGGGGGCCAATGTCCCCAAGTAATGATGAATTACTTGACATATGTTGTGAGGACAAACTAGATGTGAATGTCCCCAAGCGTATGGCACTAAATAAATGTCAAGTCAAGAGGGTTTGCAAAGGAACTAAAGTGTCACGAAAGTGACCAAAAGCTATGTACCAACTAAAGAAAAGAATCGTCAAGACCAAGTATCGATAGATAGAGCATTTAAGGATAAATCCAACTGAAATGAATGTGAGAAATCTCAATAGAACAATGATAGTAGGAAGATATGGTGAGAACCACTGGTGACTGACGTGGGAGAGATCCTCAAGTGAAGAGATCATAGAACTAGCTAGACATCAGTAGGAAGACGCAGTGAGAACCACTGGTGACTGATGCAAGAGAGATTCTCAAGGAAAGAGAACTCAGTATAAGCAAAGTGATAGCAGGCAGACGTAGTGAGAACCACTAGTGAGTGTCACGAAGAAGATCCAAAAAGATAGTAGGATAGTGCCCCCTAGATCAGGAGGGTTGTTCTGAGATTATGACCATTTTCAATCCATGTGAGTTGGTGTCTTGATGGGAACTGAAAGCAAATGCAAGAAGGAAAGCATGAAAGCAGTAATGCAGGAGAGAAAATGCGTAAAGCCAAGTGGTGCCATGATAGATATAGCATTGTGGAACAAGAGGTGCCTATTTACCAGGTTTTCACCTTCTTGGCATAAATTCTTTTTTGGCTACCATGACGCCTGTTTGCCAGGTTTTCATCAATGGCACATTTTTCTCTTTTTCTCTTTTTTATATTTTTTAATTTTTTAATTTTTTTAATATTTTTTGGAATCTATGATTTTTTTGGAGATACATCAAAGCGCCTATCGCTAGGTTTTTACTAAGATGATCATTTTTTTAGGACTTTTTCAGATTTTTAGGATTTTTTCAGGACTTTAGTATATACATGAGCACACTAAAGATGTCTCAACTGTAGAATCGCTTTAGATGAAGAGCGTTGATGGGCTATTTGAGTTGTTCTCCTTTAGTAGTAGAAAGTTGATAGGTACCAGACCCAAAAACACTATAGTAACAATATACACACCAAGCCAATTTGGTTCAAACTTTCCTTTCTGGATTCGATGTTGTTGATTCTTAGGGTTCTCCCTCAGAATGAGGTCACCCACTTGGAAATCCCTTGGTCTAACCTTCTTGTTATAGCTCTTGGAAATCCTTTTCTGGTATGCTCTAAGGTGATCAAATGCCACTTGGTGATGTTCATCAAGTAATTCTAGCTCTTATAGCCAAGATATTTTGTTATCTTCATCAGTAATGAGGCCTTTCAAGGAGACTCGCAGAGAAGGAATCTCAACCTCAATTGGTAACACAACATCTGCTCCATAAACCAAAGCATAGGGTATAGCCCCTGTTGGTGTTCTTATACTTGTTCTGTATGCCCAAAGAGATGGATTGATCTGGAGATGCCAATCTCATCCAGATTTATGCACTGTGCGATGTAGGATCTTAAGGATTGTCTTGTTGGATGCTTCTGCCTATCCATTACCCTGAGGATAATAGATGGAAGACCAATGTTGAGTAATTTTAAATTTAGAGAAGAGCTCTATCAAATCCTTGTTTTTGAATTATCCCCCATTATCAGTGATTATTGCTGAGGATACACCATGTCTACAGATGATGTAGTTGAGAATGAACATAGCTACTAATTTGTCATTGGCAACAGTGAGAGGAACTGCCTCCACCCACTTGGTAAAATAGTCTATAGCTGTAATTATGAACTTATGTCCATTTCAGGACAAGGGGTAAATCTGACCCACCAAGTCAAAGGCCCATTGTTGAAATGGCCAGAAAGTAATGAAGGGAATAAGCTCCTTGGCTGGAGCATGAATCAGATTACCATGTAGTTGACATTGTTTGCAAGACTTAGCAAACTGTGTAGCTTCTTTTTCCATATCTGGCCAATAGTAACCAGCTCTAATAAGTTTATGGGCCAATGTCAGGCCATTAGAGTGAGACCAACAAATGCCTTCATGCACCTCTACTAACACACATTTGGACTCATCAGGTTCTAAAAACCTAAGGAGGATACCATCTAGATCATGTCTATACAAGTCATTAGCTATGATGACAAACTGTGAAGCACTGTGGATTAAGTGACATTTCTCATTCCGAGAATAAGTATCCGGAACAATCTGGTCACAAAGGTAGGAAAATATATGATGGTAGCGAGATGAGTCATGTCCTATGATAGAATAGATCATCTGAGAATTAGGGGAGTCATGGGCTGGGTAGCGTAACGTCTCCACTAGGAATTCATGTTGAAAATCATTTTCAGGCATCTGTAGCATGGAGGCAAGAGTAGCCATGGCATCTGCTACTTTATTATCTGCCCTTGGAACTTTTTGAAATGTGATATGAGTAAAATACTTTTTGAGGTCATCAACCAACCATTTATAAGGCACCAAATTGTCATCCCTTGTCTGATAGATATCATTGAATTGATTGATGACTAACTGTGAATCTCCAAGAACATTGAGTTTTTCTACTCACCACTCTAGGGCAATCTTCATAGCATTGATTAGGGCTTTGTACTTAGCAATGTTGTTTTTACAAGGAAACAACATCTTGTATGCTTTTGGTAAAGAGTACCTTTGAGGTGTAATGAACAGTATCCCAGCACCTGAACCCTATTGGGTAAATGAACCATCAAAAAGCATAGTCCATGATCGATGTGTGGGAAGTAATATGGACTCATCTGTAAATTCAATGTGAAATGGTTGATGATCTACTAGAGGTGCTTTTGCCAATTGATCTGCTATTTCCTGTCCCTTGATGGCTTTCCTTTCAACATATTCAATATCAAATTCACTGAGAAGCATGACCCATTTAGCTAGTCTACCTATGAGGGTAGCTTTACTGAGCAAATATTTTAGAGGATCAATTTTAGCAATTAGACATGTAGTATGAGCCAACATGTTGTGCCGCAATTTTTGTGAAGCAAACACCACTACAAGGCAAGCCTTCTCTATAGCAGAATATTTTGTTTCATATGAGACCAGAGTTTGACTAATGTAATAAATAGCCCTTTCTTTATTGTGCTGGTCTTCTTGAGCCAATAAAATACCCAATGATGTATCTGTAGCAGATATGTAAAGTATAAGTGGCTTCCCATGAATGGGAGGCATCAATATCGGTGGGTTTGCAAGATACTGTTTGATTTGTGTGAACCCTTCATCACATTATTTGTTCCACTGATAAGCCACACCCTTGTGTAAAGTCTTGGTAAATGGTTGTGACTTGTCTGCCATTTGAGAGATAAAATGCCGGATAGACTAAAATCAGCATTGAAGTCCTCTCATTTGTCTAATATTTTTTGGTGGCAAAATTTCCATGATAGCTTGTACTTTTGTAGGATCCACTTCAATGCCTTTGGCAGAGATGATATAGCCAAGCAAATTTCCAAATGTTACACCAAATGCACATTTCTTAGGATTGAGCCTTAGACTGAATTGTTCCATATGATCTAGTATAGGACCTAGATCAGCAAGATGCTTCTTTTGGTGCATGCTCTTAGCTAAAGTGTCATCCACATAATCTTCCATTGTTAACTCACCATTGCTTCTATAAATTTTACACAAATTTTTTGGATGAAACAAATGTAGAAGGACATTGGAATAATTTTTGAAGAGCCAGTGGTTATCCACTGTGATAGCACTAGCACAGTGAACATGTCAAAGAATCTAGTAATGCATTCAAAGACTAAACACATTTTTATTAAGTATCATTTCTTGAGGGACAAGGTAGCAGAGAAGGAGATCAAATTGGAGTATGTCAATGCAAAGGAATAGATAACAGATATATTTACAAAACCTTTGCCAAAGGATGCCTTTGAGTATCTTAGAGGTATTCTTGGGGTCTGAGCCCCTCCTTGCAAGAACTAAATTGATGCAGGAATGCATCATTCCAGTGGCTTTTAGAGCTATATCATTTTCTAGACTTGATGTATGGATCTACTCCTCAGGGCGAGTGATCGAAGGAACATTACATAACATATTTGGGTGATTTTGCACCTGGTTATTGCAGGCATGAATATTTTAAAAAAGCTACACCTTGTAGAAGAAAGAAGAAGGGTTATGGAACCCTTTTCCATTGTTCTCAAAGGGGGAGATATTCTATGAGAAAATCTCTACTTTTTAGGGAGAGTTGTGTTGAGGATATTGAGAAGATTGTATTGAGAGAGTACTTTTGGGTTGATGGATTTTCCCATATGTTGCCATCAATGCCAAAGGGATATATTGTTGGAATTGGTTGTTGCTGATGTTGTTGGAACTCACATTTTGTCACTGATGTCAACATATGTTTCTATGGAGAAAGAACATATTGGTTATTACTATTTCTTGTACCGATACTGTTCAGTTGATTCAGAATGAGTGAGATAGTGATGTGTAAATAGATGTGTTGTGATCATATTCCTAAGGTTGCATGGATTGATAGTATCTATTGGATGATTTATAGATGTTTTAGTGAAGACTAGGTACTAGACGGTGACACTAATCTTTGACACAGTTAGTCTCTATGTTTTGAGTATCACTTACAAACGATATGGATTCAGGTTATGCGAGCTTAAAGGATGGTAGAAGACATGTTAAGGAATTCTTATTATGGTTCACTAATCATATGATTTTTGGTGACGTCAGTTGTGGTGTGTGTTCTAGAGGAGACCTATTTGGGGCCGACTTCAGAGATGTAGCGTGTATTATGGATTGCGAGCATGTATTACCAATCTTGGATTATATTTGATGAATTTTGATTGATGTCTACTTGTTATAGGTACCATGTGTATCTTAGCAAGGGGTTAAATAATTATTTGTACATTGGGAAAGCTTAATTGGTTGAACCAATCAATTATTGTAATAGGGTATATATGAGAGATCTTTTCTTTTGAAAAGATGTATGTAAGAGGTGAATATAGAGATAGAGAAGTGTGGAAGCTATGAGCTTGATTTTTTGTTGGATATAGAGAAGAGTTTCTAATTATGTTACTTCATTGGAACTGACCAAGAAAAGATAGTTGCTATTAGACAGTTCACTGGATTGTATATTTTCTATATACACTTTTGTTTCAGACTGTAATTCCTAAGGGTGACTGTAACCTTCTTTAGGCAATGTGCCTGGGAAGTGAGCCCATTGTTTCTCTTAACTCCTAAAAAGGTTTGTCCTTTAACATGGACAATGTATTGTAATACATCAATAAGCTCCTAATAGGTCTAAATATTTTAACATGGATAGTATACTCTCAGTACATTACTTATGGGTGCTAATTCCCACCGGGGTTTTACCTTTAACATGTTTTCCTCGACAACAAAGGATTGTGTTATTGTGTTGGAAATTACCGTGTTATCATTTGGATGAAAGTTTTGTTTATAAAGTTTAATATTTAATAATCGGTCTCACAAGAGACTCACCCCCCACCACCAATTGTGTCGTGGACTGTTATTCCTAACAAATTTATGCAAGCTTTTTGTAGAAGAGATGCAAAAAGAGTTTTATATGTTGATGATTAGTGAGTTGTGATATTTCTATCAGGATTCAATTGTGTAGTTTTTTTATTCAAACTCAATGACCCATATTTCATGATTAATGGCTCACAAGAACCCATATCTCATGAGAATGAATGGAATAATTAACACTCATTGCATCTAGGTGATTCTCGCAAAGGTTAAGCACCAGGATTGTTGATATTGTGGCGACTAATTGTGTAGTAGGTTTTGATAGTGTGGCGACATGTTTGGTAGTTGCCGGAGGTGAGGGGAGGTGAGGAGGTGTTGCAAAAGTATGATATGTGATAACACTAGTGTAATTAATATTTTAAAGAATTTAGTGATGCATTCAAGGACCAAACACATTTATATTTGGAATCACCTCTTAAGAGAGAAGCTTGCAGAGAAAGAAGTTATATTAGAGTATGTGCTCACAAAGGATTAGATTACAGAAGCTACGAGTTATTGCTCCTCTTTCTTCTAATTAGATGTATTAAGTGGTGCATCTTTCCAGGGGAGATTCAAAGCCTATCTTTTTTCTCCTAAATTGATGTGATGAGTGCTCTTAGGGGGGAGAAAGAAAGTTGTGGTTATTTATTTATAGGAAAGTGTTGCAAAAGTATGTAAGAGGAAGATATATCCTTGATATGGGGAGAGAAGTTTGAGAGTTAGTGTAAATGTTTAAGGGTTTCACCTTTTGTCCTTAATGTCAAAGGGGGAGAGTAATACAATAATACAATAGTAGAAAAGGATATGCATTGGTGGTTTTTCTATCAATGAAAAATGGGGAGATTGTTGTAGATAGTTGTATTATCATTAATGTCAAATATATGATGTGTAATCATAAGGGGGACAGATTTGGAGAGAGAGAGTACATGCCATAGTTATACCCTAAGGGGGAGATTGTTTCTGATGCACTAATTGTGTTTTTCATTGATTTTTCCATCAATGGAAAAGGGGGACATTGTTATAAATAGGAGCTTGTGTTATTATTGATGTCAACTTGGTGTCATTTGAGGTTTAGAAATATGTGTTTAGAAGTTCCTATGGTCTTTAGTGTTTCTCTAGAGTGAGAATGTTTCATTTTTAGAATGTTACAATATCAGAAATTGGAATTGTGGGAATGAATATTTGAAGTGTGTTTGGGAGAATGATATGTATTTTTTTTTACATTTGGTGATATGAGCTTGTGGGTATGGATATAATGTATATGTCCTCTAGATGTTGCACTATTATGTTCTTAGGTTCTCTACATTGTAGTTGATATGGTTGGTAGTCGTGTTTTACTAACAAAGAGGTTGTTTGTCAGGACTGGTCTAGAGAATTCTCTACATTTCTTTGTAGTGTTGTTTATGATTGTATGGTGTGGAGGACATGTTCAAGATTCTTATGTAGTGATCTAGTTTAGTTGTCAAGTGTTTATTTTCTCCACAAGAGAAGTTATGATGTTTAATTTACTAGCATTGTTATTTTTCTTGGTCTCTGACTGAATCTGTTGGTTCTCTTGTTTAGGTCATATTATTTTAGTTTATACTTGCATTGGAGGTTGATTTAAGATGTTTCTATGGGTCTTACTATGGTGTGTGAAGATCTGCATTAAGTTTTTGACATTAGATGATATTTTGGGTTGACTGGTTGAGTGCTACATTGTTTATATACATATTACGTCTAATGCCAACTTTGAAGGATGTTTTTTTGTGTGCAATTCATTCAATCATGCTTAAAAAGATATTTTATGATGTGTTTGGTTTCCTTTTATCTCTTGGAGTGTGTAACACCCTAAACTTGGCATCTTGCAACCCTAACCAATTTTGTTGCATTTGTCACTCTTCTAGATTATCAAAGTCCTATTGTACTAGGCAATTCTGAGTTTTGACTGACTCTACTCGACCTAAGTGTCAAATGCCAAAAAACCTAAATTTGCATTAATCATACATCATATCTAATTCCTAAATACCTATTTCGCTAAACAAACCTTATGATCAAATTAATTTAATTAATAAAGTCCTAGCACTTTAATTAAATTAAATTCACCCTCTTTAGCTAAGACACATGAAAAAGGAATTAAATGATATTTAATTATTAAATAAATATCCTCATTTTCAATAATTGAATTTAATTATTTACATAATTGAGAAAAATAAATTATGAGGGCATATTTATTTAATTAATTGGATAATCTCTTAAAAATCTTTCTTCTGTTCAGAAATAGAATCTTTGAATTAATTGTGCTTTAAAGAGAAAGAAAACAATTTAATTCAAATAAAACAGAATTAAATCAAAGAAAGAAAACAGCTAAAGCAGAAAGAAAACAATTTATTGTATTCTTTTGAATAAAGCTTTCTAATTTAAACTGGATTTTCTATCTGTTTTATTTCAAAGAGGAAGGTTTTCTATTCTGATCATCTCTGAGTCTATAAAAGAACTCTCATTCTCTCATTCAAACCCCCACTCATTTTCATGCATTGTTAGAATACTGAATTATTGTCACATTTCTTGATAATCTCATATAGAATAATTTCATTATTTCAATAAAATAACTTCAATTTCTAGAATAATTGCATTGAAATCATGTCTTAGATTATCTCACATCTTTCAATTCTTAGAATAATCTTGCATTGTATTGCATTCATGGAGAAAAATCCTTTGTTCCTAGATTGGTCTATGGTTGTGAGACTCTCATTCTAAGAGCAATTTCAAAAACCCCATCTGGAGAGAAGGCAATAGGTTGAATCATGCAGGCAGACAGGATGAATAATCTCATATTCAGTTTTGTGTGTACCTAGTGAAGAAGGACTATGTTGAAGTGTATGGTGAGTTAACAAGGCCAAATTTACCAAATACATTTCTGGCACCCACCGTGGGGCAGGTACATTCTGTTCTGGCCTCATTTCATTTCATCTTTTTCACTTTTTTGCATTTTGTCCATACTTTCATACAAGTTTTGTTCTAATTTTGCATGAACTTTCTGTATGTCTCATGCAAACTTTCTAGTTCTTCGCGTGGCTTGCAACACTTCTTCGTGCGATATAGCATGCTTTATCGCGCGAAATTACATTGCAGAGCATTCAATTTGATATTTTATTGCCTCAGTTTTCTAACCACCTACTATTTTCTGACATCTATGGTTCTCTGATTTTATCTTTTGAAATAGCATAACAGTGGTTTGCAGCATGCTGAGATAAAGAAAAGCCATCATAAACTTTTGACATGTTTGTTGTAGGACGCTGATACGAAGAAAGGCATTACAAACTGTATCAGCTTAAAATGGAAGCACTTCCATGATAAGAGAATTTAGCCCCCCTAGGGGAAATTTTTGACCTCTACCATATCATCCCCCTATTCTGTCCCCTCCTTTCTGCATCATCTCCTGCTTCTATGCCTTTTTAGGACCCTGATTGGGCCTCTACGGGCACCTTCTATCCCACTTGGCACTTTTTCCAGGGGTTCTGACCCCCTGGGTCAAGGTCAACCTCGACCTTGACCTAGGTCAAGGTCGACCTTGACCCTGACCTAGGTTAGGGTCAACCTCAACCTCGACCTTAGTCAAGGTCAACCTTGATCTTGACCTGGGTCCCCCTTTCAAATTTGGAAATTTGTCGGTTGTCAAAAGTCATCCAAAATTCATTTCCTGCTTCTGGGTCGGCTGTTTTGGGGTTCTGAAGTGGTAAATATTAAATTATATTTAATATAGGTCCTCTTCTAGGGGCATGGGTCTAATTGGAATTTAATTCTCCTATGTCTGCCTCCTTAGAAGATTGTGCTCTAGTTTCATATAAAAGGAAGCCTTTCTCTCTTATTTTCTCTAAGTCTTCCAAGTGCAAAAATCTCTAATCAAGATTTTGCTCAAGCATCCATTGTTCTACATGTTTTCAAGCTCTCAAGGTGTTCAAGTCTTCCTCTCAAGAATTCAAATTCCTCCATTGAAGATCAAGGATTCAAGCTCTCAAGCCTTTGAAGGGATTTGGTTCAAGCATTCAAGATTTATCATTC
>MU223125.1:27870-41362 GCA_018584345.1 Thuja plicata | reverse complement strand
TTACTTATGTAGTCATGTATGTTTTCTATGATTGATTGCTCTTTATTTCCATATCTTTATGTATGTATGTTGAGTTAGAATCCTTGGTTTGGGGGCTCATATCCCTAACTTAGTGATATTCTATCTCATTTCAATCCACTAGGATTCTCTTCCCCTAACTTTACCATGAACACATTCGATTTCCATACTCCCACTAAAGTGGGGGGCTAATGTATCATCTTAAAATGGAAGCACTTCCATGATAAGAGAGTTTATCCCCCCTAGGGGAAGTTTTTGACCTCTACCATATCATCCCCCTATTGTTTCCCCTCTTTTCTACATCATCTCCTGCTTCTATGCCTGTTTAGGACCCTGATTGGGTCTCTCCGGGCACCTTCTATCCCACCTGGCACTTTTTCCAGGGGTTCTGACCCCCTGGGTCAAGGTCGACCTTGACCTTGACCTAGGTTAGGGTTGAAATAAACTCTAACCTAGGTTAGGGTCAACCTTGACCTTGACCTAGGTCAGGGCTGACCTCGACCTTGACCTGGGTCCCCCTTTCAAATTTGGAAATTTGTCGGTTGTCGGAAGTCATCCAAAATTCATTTCCCACTTTTGGGTCAGCTGTTTTGGGGTTCCAAAGTGGTAAATATTAAAATATATTTAATATAGGTCCTCTTCTAGGGGAATGGGTCTAATTGGAATTTAATTCTCCTATGTCGGCCTCCTTAGAATATTGTGCCCTAGTTTCATATAAAAGGAAGCTTTTCTCTCTCATTTTCTCTAAGTCTTCCAAGTGCAAAAAGCTCTAATCAAGATTTTTGTCAAGCATCCATTGTTCTAAATTTTTTCAAGCTCTCGAGGTGTTCAAGTCTTCCCCTCAAGCATTCATATTCATCCATTGAAGATCAAGGATTCAAGCTCTCAAGCCTTTGAAAGGATTTGGTTCAAGCATTCAAGATTTATCATTCAAGCCCTAGATCTAGCCATCATGATGGTGTGATCTTCCTTCAAGATCCTTTGTGCATCCTCAAGACTCTTTCATCATCTCTTCAAGGTGGATTCCAAGTATACAATCATGGAGGTTTATGGTTTCTAAAGTCCATGCTTTCATATTTACATACTTTCTTACATTTGAATTACAATTACATATCTATTCAATATCATAGCTTCATTGTTAGATTCAATTCTACTACTTGCTAGCATTCTTATTTCAATTATTGATTTCAAGGTTAATTCCTAAATCAGGGTTTGACTAAGGCAAACCCATCCCCCACAACAAACAAACCTCTTTTTCTTGTAGGTACAGGTTCAGGACTAAAGATTTGAGACCAAATCTGGATATCCTTTTCAGCGAACTATCGGGATCCGTGAACAGAGTCACTTTCGGACCTATGCAGGTTAGGGTTGACATTATTGGGTCTGGGTTGACATTTGTGGGTCAAGGTTGACCTTTTTCATAAGATGACATCAGAATAGAAAAATATTCCTGGGTTTTGTTCGTCTCTGCGTTTCCTTTCTGGATCATACTTCAGATTTTCTAGAAATTAAGTATAGACCCCAGAAAATAGCATTCTTTGATCTGAAATATTTCAAGCCTAGTACTTTTCTATCATTCATTTCAATTCAAATCCTTAATCATTCTAAATCTACACCCACTTACATTCACACACACCACATTTTAAAAGGGAAACCTAGGATCTCCTTATTTATTCTTATTTCCAATAGATTGATTCATTTATGCATTGATCCTTTTTGGGTTGATCAATTTGGATCCTTCCTTTGTGCATTTAAGAATAAAGGGGAATATCTTATTTATCTCTCCAATCTAAACATTAAATGTAAAGGTGATAAGTGATTTGAGTATCAAAACACTCTTATTCCAACATCATCATTTTTTTCCTTGACACAAACTACTAATGGGTTTATTGCAGGATGTTTGTTGAAGACCTTGTGTGTTTTCACAACTTCTTATATTTTTTTTTAGTAGTTAAAACACACTTCGGTTGGTGCTTAAAATGAATCAATGTCTTGTGTGATTGAAGTGTTTTTTAGATTGTAATCCTAAGAACTACATGAATGTATCCTCTCCCCTTGCCTTTACGGATCTTGGGTGTAAGAGAAATTCATGTGATTCTTCTAGAGTGGCTACCTCCCAAGAGCTTTAGCAGAGCCTGTGAGAGTGGATGCCCAACCGGTAATAGGCTAAAGCCAAGCCCTTCCAAACTGGTATACAAAAAATGCTATTGTGATTAATGTCACAATAGACAGGTGTGAATTTGTTGTGGCAACCAAAATCTCCTCCAGTACCCTAGTGGTGCGTTAAAGTCTCGACATTGTTAAGGTGAAAGCCTTGCTTTGAAAGGATTGGGAGAGCCCCTTTATTGGGAAAATGACTTGATCAAAACCTCCTGAATGGATGACCTTACTACAAACTGTTGTTCTAGTTTTCCAAAAACCCTATATATATTGGTGTGAAAGGTCAGAGACTGACTAAGACGCCCCACATTCTTATGACTTTTAGTAGAGATAACAACCCTTTGGGAAGAAATTCCTTTGGGTTCTGAAGCTTGGTATGCCTAAGAAGTGAGTGCATATGTAAGGAGGAGCCCGTGCTTCCAAGATTCTAAGTTATCTGCTAAGAGTAAGCATAGTTGAACTTTGGTTCAAGTGGGGGTTCAACATATATTGTCCTCGCTATCCTAGGATTGTGATGTTCTTGTTCTGGTACTACAAACATTCTGTTTAATGTGTTTTGCGTGGGTGTATCATTTGAACAATCAAAACTATCGTCAAAACACACAAACTATCAATCTTGAACATGTCCAAAACAATCTGTAACTTGAACTATCTGTCAGAAAATAGCATGATTTCATCTTGGGAAACACAAACTGGTCATAATAGTCTGATTCTGTAAACGTCCTTTTTTTCAACATTTTCATATTTTCACGTGACATTTCCCAATCTTTGCGTGCTTTACTGAAAATCTTCATGCGATACGAAATACACTATCGTGCAACATTTGGCAACAGTACCATTAATATGTCATTTTTATTCTATCAACTGGTGTCATTCTTCACGTGAATACTGCAAAGTTTCACGTGGGTCGGTGAGAAACTTCACGTGACAGAGCATTTCTTTGCATGAAACTGGAGTCTTTCATCCAAAACAGCGAGCTAAGATCTGTCAGTCAGGTGTACTATCAAATCTGGTCTCTGATATGGGTCTATTTTTTTTCTATCCATCTTCACACAGTCTGAAACTTGGTTTCTTGGGTTGAGAAGTATGTGATTCTTGCTTAAACTGGTCTCGCCTCATGTCTTTTTGATCTCTTTCATTTGTGTCATCATTCCTTGTGTCGCAATAGTCATATCTTGGCTATTCTAGCCTCATCTTTGATGATTTTCACCAAGGATACTTCACCTTTTGGCACATTTTGTGCAATTACTTTGAGAAAGTTTCAAGTTTGGTCCTAGTTCACATTCCTTGTTCAAAACTTTGTCTATGACTGTCACAAATCGAAGTGGAAAAATATTTCCTTCAATCAATCAAGATGAATCTGTACTTTCCACACCATTATCGGCTACATCCAATGAGGAATCATCTTGATCTCCTTCCCTAGTACGTCGACCTTACAATAAATGGTCATTTCTAGTGGATCTTAGTAGGGTTCAAAATCCTTTGTTCCAAGAAGACCCATATTCAGAGCACACTCAACATCTTCACACTGAGTCTTTACACTTTGAATCCTTGCATTCTAGCAATATGATAGATCATAGTCAACTGGCTGGACCTTATTTCAACCAGACTGAAAACCCTCCTCTTCAAGAAGAGAAGGAGATAACCCAAGGGGATATCATAGAGGCTCACAATAATAAAAGCTTCATGAGAATGATGGCGGTCATAATGAAAGAAGAGAAGGAGAAATACCTTCTCAAATTAGCCACCCAAGGTGCAAAACTTCCCTCTGATTACAAGGTAGAGACACTTATTGATAAAGAGGAAGAAACTGAAAACTCCCGCTAGCAAAAATAAATGCAAACCATGCAAGAGAAACTCTCTAAACTCTTAAAAGAGAAAGACAAACCTGTTACACAATTCACACTCAAAAGCATCTGTCCTTTCCCATTTGATAAAGATCTTTACATGCCTCCTTTTCCCAAAGGAGTTGAACTTCCTAAATATGACAAATACTTGGGTACATTTGACCCTCAAGACCATTTGAGAGAATTTGGTGCTCTCTCCATGGAATTCATACATGACACAACCTATCTTATGCATCTTTTCCCACATAGTTTGAGAGGGTCAGCTATGGAATGGTTTTCTAGATTACCAACTGGCATCAAAACCTTTGATGAAATTACCAATTTATTTCTACAACACTATTCTCACAACATCCAACATCCAGTTCATATCTGAGATCTTTGCAACTTGAAAAAAAATAATGGGGAATCCTTCTTGGCATTTCTCCAAAGATGGATACAACTTTATACATGATATTCTCTCAAGATACCTGAATCCAAAAAGTTGGACATCTTTCTTGATAATATTCTTCCCAACTTTGGATATCAAGTACAGCTACAAGGTCCTCTAACCTTTGTTGACATGATTAAACAAGCTGTTAGAATCGAGACATTTATGATCAAGAGAGGAGAATTGACCTTACACAAAGAAAATAAACAAGGGTCTTCCTCCTCAAGCAAAGATAAATCCAAATTTCCCAACAAGAACCAAAATGTTGTGAATGATGGTGTTGTAGACAATGTGACTCCTAAGCCT
This sequence comes from Thuja plicata, assembly GCA_018584345.1. Lineage (NCBI taxonomy): Eukaryota > Viridiplantae > Streptophyta > Pinopsida > Cupressales > Cupressaceae > Thuja > Thuja plicata. Next base: position 36,604 of record MU223125.1, on the reverse strand, counting down.
TCCAAGGCTGCCTTTAATCTCACTACCATGATGCAAGCTGCCAAAGCCACTGAAAAGGCTGCAGCAGATTCCAAACCAAGTACTTCACAATTTTTTGGACCTAAACCTTGGGCTCCTAGGCCCAAGTGTAAATTCACTCCTTTAGGAGAACCTCTTGAGGCGGTTTACAAGACTCTTGTAGACAAAAATTTATTCACTCCATTGGATAATTCACGACCTTATGATCAACAACCAAGACCCTCTTGGTGGAATGAATCCGCTTATTGTGATTTTCACCAAAGAAAAGGTCATAAAATGGCTAGTTTTGTTAAATTGCGGCATAAAATATAGGATCTCATTGATAGTGAGGTTATTGTTGTGGGAAGTCACAACAAAAATTCTGATCACTAAGCTTTCAAAGACCCATTTCCTCCTCATGGAAAAGGTGAATTATCTAAAGACAAAAATACTGATACTAAGGTCAACTATACATACACCAATAACGACAATGTCATTAATATGGTTGAACCTGTTGATGCTGAATATCGTAATGTCATCATTCTCAAGGGAAAGGAAGATACTTCCAAGTCTAAAATGCCTTTCATTTTGTGAGGGTCTACGCCTTAGTCTTCTGAACAAGAGCAGTCTCAAGTTAGCACTAATGTTGTTACTCAATCTCGCGCTAAAATCATTCTCAAAGGCCCTGAGCCTTCTATATCTACATCAACTCAATCTTCAGAAAAAGCTAAGGTTGACTCTGCTAATAAGAATCCAAAAGTGGGTTCCTCATCTAATGTTTCCAATTACAACATTCTCAATCAATTGCAATGTACTAATGCTCAGATAACTAGTTTTGAGCTCCTAAAAATCTCCCCTGCTCACAGGGAAATCTCGAACAAAGCCCTCACTAAGGGAAATGTCCCAAAAGATCTTGATATTGATAGGTTTCAATCCATGGTAGGTCACTTGACCTCCTCACATTACTTGTCTTTCTCTGAGGAAGATGACCATTCTTTGAGTCACCTGCATAATAACCCTCTGCACATTGAAGTCATGATTGGTCCAAAGCGTGTTCGTCGTGTTCTCATAGATAACAACGCTGGCCTAAATATTTGCTCTGCTAGTTTCCTTATTGAGTTAGGCTATGGAAAATATTGCATTGATGCTCACAAAAAGATTACCATTAAAGCCTATGATGAGGAAGAATGTAAATCCAAGGGCCTAGTTGTGTTGCCAATTAGAGTTGGTCCTATTGAACAAGATGTTGTCTGTCAAGTGCTTGACATTCCTTTGGCATACAATATTCTATTAGGAAGGACATGGATCCATGAAATGCAGGCTGTCCCTTCCACATACCATCAATGCATTAAGTTCCCATTTCAAGGATCTGAAGTGACTATACCTGCTAATACACACTATGATTGCAATGCCCTCACAAAATCTCCTGACATCTTTGTGCCTATCAACAGAGAATCTATTGAATTCCTTGAGAATAAATTAAAAGAAATGGAAAAGAGTTTGACACTCAAAGAAACTGATATGGGAGGATATCAGATTGAACCTGTGCTATCTATTACATCTTTTCCTTTGTCTCCATGCTCTTTTGGGAGACCTTCTGAAAGCACTAAACCATCTACAGTTCCTCCTCCAACAAAGTATGGTGGTACCTTTGTACAAGCCACAGTACCATTAGAAGAAGAAGCTAAAAATAGAGCTATCAAAGCTTGGATCTATAAAGGAAAAGACAATTCTGAACAAACTCCTCCTTATGACATAAAACTTGAACAATATGGCAAAGGTTTATCTATTATGCAACATTTTGGCTATGAAGGAAATGGTCCCATAGGTGTGAATCATAAGGGATTAATTACACTACTTGAAGCTATTGGTCGCAGAACACGCGACTCTATAGGTATAGGCTTCTAGAAACTCACATTCCAACTAAGAATAAATAAGTTTGTACCTCAAGAAGATAAGAAACCAACACCTGAAGAAACACCTAAAACTGCAGAACCTGAAGACAGCTTTGATGAGGATACTTTTCCTTATCCTATTCCTCCAGACCTGGCAACATTCTTTATTGAGCGAGATAACTTTGTACCATGTGTCAGTATGGTAGACACTGACATGGATTTTGATACTACCAATTCACTTTCTCCATTCACTTATGAGGAGTGGAAAGAAATATATACTCTGAATCCAAGTCATCAGGGTGATTTATACATACCACCACACTTTCAAGAACAGTTTGACCAGGAATTCCAGTCACTTCTCATTACACAAGATACAGCTGATGCTACAAACACTACTGAGGTACCTAGGTCAAAAGGTGCTCATCTAACCATAGCAGAGGTTCTAGGTAGAACTCATCCCAAATGGGGACAAAGGGTTGATTTTACTCATGTTCTTGACATGACACCTAATGATGAAACAAACTCCCATGAATATGAGTTTGACAGCTTGTCATATGCCACTTTTGACAGAGATACAAATATAGCTAATGCATATGAAAACCTTCTTGAAGTAGGTGAATGGTCTAGTGTAGCGTCACATGAGTCTGACTCCCTAGGTGTTAACATGTCATCTACTATGGTCACTAGGAATCAAAGGAATTTGACTATACCTCTGGATGAGAACACTTTGGGTCTCGACTTCCTTGTCCATGCCTTTGATGATTATACTATGAATACACTTGAACCCATCACTCCTCTTTCACTTCGCCATCCTAAGCTTATAGATTGGAACTCTACCTCCTCATCTAATGAAGTCCTTATGTTCCAGAATGATTACACTCTTGCCTATTACTTACACGCTGTTGAACATGTAATGTCTCCCACTAGTGAAGCAAATGTCAACATGACTGAGGCTGACATCAAGTATCTTAGTCACAAAATAAAAAATAAAAAAAATAGGCACTCTGATGGTGAAAACTACATTGTGGTAGTATCAGAGCCTAAAATAGTCAAAATAAAAGACGTATCAAAGGGTGAAAACCTCTTTGAGGCACCCAAGGATGAGATACTTGATGCACTTCCAAGTCATTTTCAGGAAAGATCATCTATGCTTATTGAACCAACTCAACCTATCAACTTGGGTACAAAGGTAGAACCTCAGATTATTCACTTGGCACAATCAGTATCAGAGACAGAAAGAGAGGAATTCACTACATTCTTCAGAAGCAAAAAGATTAACTTTGCATGGAAATATTCATACATGCCAGGGTTAGACACTAATCTAATCATGCACCATTTATCCATTGCACCATGTGTTAAGCCCATCAAGTAGAAGCTTCACAAAATGCATCCACATGTAGCTCTACTTGTCAAAGCTGAATTGGAGAAATTTCTTAAGGCAGTATTTATCAGAGTAATTGATTATGCAGAGTGGATCTCTAATATTGTTCCAGTATCAAAACATGATAAATCTATATGATTCTGCACAGACTTCAGAGACTTGAATTTGGCATGTCCTAAGGATTTTTTTCCATTGCCTAATATTGATATGATCGTAGATATGATGGCAGGGTATGAAATGTACTCACTAATGGATAGTTTCTCTGGCTATGACTAGATAAAAATTGCGTCAGAGGACCAAGAGAAAATGGCCTTCACATGTGCCTGGGGCAGCTTCTATTGGAATGTCATGCCCTTTGGACTCAAAAATGCTGGTGCTACATATTAGAGAGCTGTTACCACCATATTTCATGACATGATGCATAAAACAATGGAAGATTATGTGGATGACACTTTAGCTAAGAGCATGCACCGAAAGAAGCATCTTGCCGATCTAGGTCCTATACTAGATCATATGGAACAATTCAATCTGAGGGTCAATCCTAAGAAATGAAAATTTGGCATCACATCTAGAAAATTTCTTGGCTATATCATCTCTACCAAAGGTATTGAAGTAGATCCTACAAAAGTACAAGCTATCATGGAAATGCTGCCACCAAAAAATATCAGACAAATGAGAGGACTTCAAGGCTGACTGTAGTCTATCTGGCATTTTATCTCTCAACTGGTGGACAAGTCCCAACCATTTACTAAGACTCTACACAAGGGTGTGTCTTATCAGTGGAACAAATAATGTGATGAAGGGTTCACCAAAATCAAACAGTATCTTGCGAACCCAGCAATCTTGATGCCTCCCATTCATGGGAAGCCACTGATACTTTACATATCTGCTAGGGATACATCATTGGGTATCTTCTTGGCTCAAGAAGATCAACACAACAAAGAGAGGGCTATTTATTACATTAGTAGAACTCTGGTCTCATATGAAATGAAATATTCTGCTATAGAGAAGGCTTTCCTTATAGTGGTGTTTTCTTCACAAAAATTGTGGCACTACATGTTGGCTCATACTACATGTCTAATTGCTAAAATTGATCCTCTAAAATACTTGCTCAGTAAAGCTACCCTCATAGGTAGACTAGCTAAATGGGTCATGCTTCTCAGTGAATTTTATATTGAATATGTTGAAAGGAAAGCCATTAAGGGACAAGCAATAGTAGATCAGTTGGCAGAAGCACCTCTAGTAGATCATCAACCATTGCACATTGAATTTCTAGATGAATCCATATTACATCTTACACACCAATCATGGACTATGTTTTTTGATGGTTCATTTACCCAATAGGGGTCAGGTGCTAGGATACTATTCACTACACCTCAAAGATACTCTTTACCAAAAGCATACAAGATGTTGTTTCCTTGTACAAGCAACATTTTTGAGTACAAAGCCCTAATCAATGCTATGAAGATCGCCCTTGAGTGGTATGTAGATGAGCTCGATGTTCTTGGAGATTCAAAGTTAGTCATAAATCAAGTTAATGATATCTATCAGACAAGGGACAACAAGTTGGTGCCTTATAAACAGTTGGTTGATGACCTCAAAAAGTATTTTACTCATATCACATTCCAACAAGTTCCAAGGGCAGATAATAAAGCAACAGATGCCATGGGTACACTTGCCTCCATGCTACAGATGCCTAAAAATGATTTTAGACATGAATTCCTAGTGGAGATGTTACGCTACCTAGCCTATGACTCCCCTAATTCCCGGATGATCTGTTCTGTCATAGAACATGACTCATCCCGCTACCATCATATCTTTTCCTACCTTCATGACCAGATTATTTCAGACACTTACTCTCGGAATGAGAATTGTCACTTAATCCGTAGTGCTTCATGGTTCGTCATCACTGCTAATTACTTGTATAAATGTGGTCTAGACGGTACCCTCCTTAGGTGTTTAGAACCCGATGAATCCAAATGAGCGTTAGTAGAGGTGCATGAAGGCATCTGTGGGTCTCACTCTAATGGCCTGACATTAGCCTGTAAAATTATTAGAGCTGGTTACTATTGGCCAGATATGGAAAAAGAAGCAACATAGTTTGCTAAGTCTTGCAAACAATGTCAACTACATGGTAATTTGATTCATGCTCCAGCCAAGGAGCTGATTCCCTTCATTACTTTCTGTCCATTTTAACAATGGGCCTTTTACTTGGTGGGTTAGATTTACCCCTCATCCTCCAATGGACATAAGTTCATAATCACAGCTACGAACTAATTTACCAAGTGGGTGGAGATAGTCCCTCTCACCATTGCCAATGGCAAAAAAGTAGCTATGTTCATTCTCAACTACATCATCTGCAGGCATGGTGTACCCTCAGCAATAATCACTGATAATGGGGGACAATTCAAAAACAAGTATTTGACAAAGCTATGCTCTAAGTTTAAAATTATACAACATTGGTCTTCCATATATTATCCTCAGGGTAATGGATAGGCGGAAGCATCCAACAAAACAATCCTTAAAATCCTACATCACATAGTGCATAAATCTGGATGAGATTGGCATCTCCGGATCAATCCCACTCTTTGGGCATACATGACAAGTATAAGAACACCAACAGAGGCTACTCCCTATGCGTTGGTTTATGGAGCAGATGTTGTGTAACCAATTGAGGTTGAGATTCCTTCTTTGCGAGTCTCTCTAAAATGCCTCATTATTGATGAAGATAACAGAATATCTTAGCTACAGAAGCTAGAATTACTTGATGAATGTCATCAAGTGGTGTTCGATCACCTTAGAGCATACCAGAAAAGGATGTCCAAGAGCTATAACAAGAAGGTCAGACCAAGGGATTTCCAAGCGGGTGACCTCATTCTATGGGAGAACCTAAAGAATCAACAACATTGGCTCCAGAAAGGAAAGTTTGAACCAAATTGGCTTGGTCCATATGTTTTCACTATAGTTTTTGGGTCTAGTACCTATCAACTTTCTACTACTGAAGGAGAACAACTCAAAGAGCCCATCGATGCTCTTCATCTAAAGCGGTTCTACAACTGAGACATCTTCAGTGTGCTCACGTATATACTAAAGTCTTGAAAAAATCCTAAAAATTAGAAAATGTCCTCAAAAAATGATGATCTTAGTGAAAACCTAGCGATAGGAACTTTGATTTATCTCCAAAAAAATCATATATTCCAAAAATACAAAAAATTCAAAAAATTGCAAAATACAAAAAAAGAGAAAAAGAGAAAAAAATGCCATTGATGAAAACCTGGCAAACATGCGTCATGGTAGAAAAAAAAGAATTTTTTCCAAGAAGGTGAAAACCTGGTAAATAGGTGCCTCTTGTTCCACAATGCTATATATATCACAGCACCACTTGGCTTCACACATTTGCTTTCCTTCATTGCTACTTGCCTTCTTTCAATTGCTTTCAGTACCTGTCAAGACACCAACTCACATGGATTGAAACTGGTCATACTCTCAGGGAAACTCTCCTGATCTAGGGGCACTGTCCTTTTATCTTTTAAGGATCTTCTTAACATTAGTCACCAGTGGTTCTCACTGCGTCTACCTACTAATTTCTAACTTATACTATGATCGCTTCATTTGAGCATCTCTCTCGCGTCAGTCACCAGTGGTTCTCACTATGTCTTCCTACTATCCCTATTCTATTGAGACTACTCACATTTGTTACAGATAGAGTTATAATCAAATTCTCTATCTATCAATACTTAGTCTTGATGATTCTATGCTTTAGTTTGTGCATATATTTTGGTCACTTTTGTGACACTCTAGTTCCTTTGTGAACCTTTCCTGACTTGACATTGATTCAACGCCATACGCTTAGGGGCACTCACATATCATTTGTCCTCGCAACATACGTCAATTCAGTCATTGTTGCTTGGGGGAATAGGTCCCCCATTTGATTGCATCTTTGGTTTGCATCTAGAGTCAGTAATCTTGTCACTTCTCAAGGACAACTCGCTACTAACACAAACTGGTGTTTTTCAACACCACCATAAACAGTGTTTTTTAACACTATCTCTAGACATGTTTATATTTTTTAACACATATCGGATATCTCAAACATAAAAATCTATCGATAACAATCAAACACAATGCACGCACAAGCACAACGGTGTTTTCCAACACCTCTAAACATGGACACATTCGCAAAACATTGAAACATGCTGAGATATGATTGAATATTTCTTTGTATGTTGTCTATTCTCATGAATTTCATTGATATTTTCTTTGTCTACTGCTTGTTGTTGTAGTCTCGATGATCTGGCAATGTCAAATAAATAGGGTGTATGTGATAAGAGCTCCCGCACTAAAGTGGAACAACCTCACATCCCTCGATCTTGTTTTTTTGTATCCCATGGTGAGGTCGGTACTATCTCCTTGCCTGTTATTGCTCTAGTTGTCATCCCTTTGTTTGTTATTGATCTATTTGTTTACACATGATCGCACTCATGATTATCTTGGCTTTGAATGCCTCGATACTGGTGTATTCTTACAACATTAACTGAAACCAATGTTCAGGTCATCTTGGATTTTTTTCCCTAGTGCTTATGTTCATTTCCTAAACTTTATCTGATGAAAAGTCATATTCATATCCTTATGGTTGCATTGTGGCACCAGTAAGGGTTGTATCAACTTTGATGTTCCAAAAAATGCTCAATGATGATAATTATACGATGGGTCTCACAACCATGTCCTAGAATTGCACTCTCATATTGCATCTAGCATAGGATTGCATTTTCATTCTAGACTTGCATTGTGACAGTGATTCAGTGTTATTTTCTTTGCATTCTCCTCTGTTCATACATTGGGGAGTTCCTCACCATCCTGGTTTCATCACGACTACACAAGTGTTCATTCCTCGCTCTCGATTCTTCACATGATCTTTTGGTTAGCATTTGTTATCCTGCATGAGATGTTAGTACCATATCCATATTGCATATTCATAACTCATTATCATCTACACATTACATTTGCATTTTCATTTACACATTGCATTTACATACATACTGTAACCACCTAATTTCGGTCTGTCGCAACTACGGACCCTATTTTCCCTAAGTGTGATCATGCCCTTGACTTATGTCCAAGCGACCCTGTTACTGCTTGGCATAATTCTTTGAATCAGTTTAATGTCCTAGGTGATTTTTATCACTGATTTATATTTATCTACTATAGCCAGAAAATTCAATTCAATATCGACCAATCAGATCAAATCTAAAATCAAACATGGCTATAGTATTTAATATAATGGAATTAAATAAATCTCTAAATCAAAGTATCACTTGCAATCCAACCCATTCGCCTAGCCTATTAATTTAATTAAAATGGCTATAGTCCCTTAATTATTAAAAAGCAATTTATTTGTTTTAATAATTAAATCCTATATTCCTAAATGAATTAAATAAGTTTATTTCATTTATTAATATTC
>MU223125.1:10125-24064 GCA_018584345.1 Thuja plicata | reverse complement strand
TCTTAGATCATATTTTCATTGTTATGCTGCTCTTTTTGTGCTAGATTACTCATCATTTCATTGCAAATACTAATTGTTAGTGTTCTTTTATCATTTCATAGCTTGTATGCATGCATGTTTAATCATTTTTAGCTCATTTTAACTCAAATCCTTCATATTTAGGGTGTATTGGTCACTGTTTCATCACTATGTTCTGAGGGCTGATATAGTGGTGTTCATACTCTTCCTAGATTAGAAGGCAATAGGTCGCCTTTAGAGGGTTTATTATGTTTTTCATGCTTTTACTAACCCTAAGTTACTAAAACAATGATCTATTGAAGTGTTTGTGTCCATCTAACAGGTACCCATTATCACACGCACACATACATCTTTACATCCACATCATACATGTGTCTTTCATACATTACATATATTTAAAATATGTTCATACATTTGCATACATTATGAATCATCTCACCATCTAAGCATATAGGAAACATCTCATAAAGACAATATACAATATGTGATGATACCAAAAGATGAGATCATATATATAATATATATATATATATATATATATATATAATGTGTCAATACAAATACAAAATGGTGCTACTTTAGCACGATCTATCTCAAAATGATGATATGATACATGGATGCCAACGCATCAGATACATCCTATGATCTCATCTCTATCTATCTATCAAAAACCTAACTCTGGCCCTCTCCCTCGTCACCTAGAGGAGGTGGAGGTGGGGCCCTATCTAGTGGAGGTGGCATCTGTGCTCCCTCCAATCCTCTAGCATAGCTCAAAAATCTGGCCACCTGTGATGCCTCATCAGGTACCGCACCTATATATGATGCATAGTAATACACTGCTCTAGCCATCTGATGTTGCACCTCCTCTTGTGCTGACCGGAGCTTCTTTCAAAGATCCTATATCTCCTGATCTTTGTCTAGTAAACATGCATCTCGGACAGCTACCTGTATGGTCAAATCTCCCACCTGCCTTGTGAGCTTTCAAACTCTCTCCCGAGATTGCCATTGTGGGTCCTGTGCTATGTCTTGCATAGGCTAATCCTCCTGCATAGGATCCTCCTGCTATACCTCCTCCTGTGGGGGTACCTGCTGCTCCTCAGCTATCTGCTCTATAGTCCATCTCCGCGACTGTCTAGTGCTAGCACTACCGCTAGCCCCTACATCCATCCCCATATGTCGTGCGGGGATGTTAACCTGTACTATCTAGGGTCGAGGACCCTACTGTAAGCCTTGCTGTGCCCTCTACTAAGGTGGGGGCATCTGCATCTGCTATACCTGTGGCTGAATAACCTACGACTATATGACCTATGGATGTACCACATGCCCTCGGCTTGCTACCCCGACCAGATCTGTAAACCTCAGGAATGGATGTGTAATGAAGTGCTCTCTATACTCGGCAGTCACACCGCCATCTACCACATCCCTAAGATAATCCCACTGTACTGGGACCAATGCGCAGACATCTATCATAGTGCGTCCCAGGTCTAGCTTCATAAGCCAGCCCCTCCAAACCTCATCAGTAAATCTCACATATGCTGTGTACTCCTACAAGATGTCTTGTGGGTGACTGAACTGCCACCATACCTGCTTCTGCGGGAATCTCTCGATAATAGTGATGGTGCGACCTATCATCGCACATGAACAAAACATATGACTCAACTACTCTACCGCGTCATCCCAGGCCTCTATAAGTCTCTAGGGCCTCCAAACCACTGTTGGTAGGTCATCGAGATGAGCTCACCACTGATCAACCTTACCTAGCGCGGGCTGGGTAATCATCCCTCTATATCGGTAAATATAAGGCTCTAATGGCTGCCTCATGTCCTCGCATATAGGCCTGGTAATGACAAGATGCTCCCAGGCCCATAGCTATAAAACAAATACCCCTGCGGCCATGCTCTTTGCCTCTCAGTAAGCGATCTCATGCATCTCATGATACATGTGTGCTAATATACAGTAACCTCATCTGTAATGTCAGGGTCATGCTAACATCAGCTGCAACATCTGGCCCCAGCCACACTCTAGACCGTGTTGTCCATGATCAGGCATTATATAGAACCCAAGGAAGCATGCTAGAACCATGGGCAACCTATGGGTTAGACCGTACTTGCTAATCAGATCCTCCCATGGGTTCGCCCTACCCATAACGAGGTCATCCTAAAAGACCTCTCTCAAAGCTGTTGTGCCCAACTTGGGCTGTGTCTCATACTCTACTTGGACACCATGGAATGGTATCCTCAAGATCTAGTATATGTCATCGGGAGTAATAGTCATCTCCCCTTGTCATAAATGGAATGTGTTCATTTCCAAATGGAAATGCTCAACCAAAGCTCCCAATAATCTATGATTTACCTGAATCTCAGGTACATCACATAGTGAACTCAGTCCCAAAGTACCTATATGTGCTGTCTTGGCATCATCTAAATGTGACACCAATCTACTGATGGCCGGGTGATGCGATCTGAATGCAATGTCTGGAAAGTTGACCTGCAAGACATACAAACAACAGAGCATGATCAGTAATCTGAGATAATCAAAGCATAATGAGATAATAAAGCATTCAAGACATCCTACAGACGTTAACGACACTAACGCAAAAGCTATTGGACGTGATGTAGACTGATTTCATGCTCATTCTGACCACCTTTTCCCATGCAAAGAAGCATATTTTTGCACAAAGAAGTTCTCTTTCGCACGAGGAAGTTCTTTGAATCGCGCGACATTGGACTTTTGCGTGAACTTTAATCATCAGTCGCACGAGAAAATGCCCTCTAGAAGGGTTTCTCGCATGAAACTGGGTACTCTCCCGCATGAGATTCCTCACCAAATGGCACAAAAGATAGTTTCTTCATGCGAGATTTCCCTATGGGGCACGTGAAGAAACTACTTCTTCGCGTGAAGACTCGCGACTCACTTCTTAAAAATGTGAAAAGCAAAGCAAAAATCGACCGAAATGAATGAAATTTGAATTATAGAGAGGTTTGTCAACCACTTATAGGAGGTCTGTATGCTGTGGGCTGGCTGTGTCTCCTAGATCGCTCAAATCGGTGACTGCTATAGGGGACCACCATTTTGTCTTTTGGCTCAGAGCTCAATTCTCACAAAGTCAAAGGTTGAAATGATTTGAAAATGACCTTTTCATCCTTTTATAGGTTTTGACCTAAATTTTCAAAGTGCTTCGTTTTGCGTAAAAACTTCACCATTACCTAATTTGACCGCTCTGAATCAATTTTTGTGATAGAAATCAAAATCTAACACTCCTATATAGCTCAAAATCACATTTTAAAAGTTTTGGGACCTACGCGATTGAACGCTTGTGCAGTCGACTTTCTGACGTCGCTTTCTTGTTAGAATCTTATCATATCATCATTTTATGAAATCTTTGACTTTTTTTTCTAAAAAGTCAACTTTGGTCAACTATGGTCAACCCCAGTCAAACTTGGTCAACTGGACCTCAAAAATGCTCGCAATTAATTCTGAATCTTCCAAATTCTTCTGTAATCTATTCTGAGTTCTTCTTGATCTCTGATTCAACATCTATCTATGATTTTTCACTCTCTATCATCATTATGATGTGTCATCTTTCCATTTCACTCCCAAAGGGGTAGGATGATTACATCATTTAATCTATTTTTGATCAATCTGATCTGATTTTCAAACGTTCTCATCACTTGGGGCATGTTCAGTTTTTCATACCTCACAGTTAAAAATGGATACTCCACAATCAATAAGGGCATTTTTGTTCCTTACATCTTGTCATCTTTTAAGTATCTGAGCAATCTGACTCAGATTCTTGAGGATTAAGTTCCATTCTGGAGATGGTTCTTGAAAAACTATCTTTTTGGGACAGGTATTAGGGCAATCTAACCCCTACTTCTGATAATCAAGCTCCATTCTGGAGATGATTCTAAACCTCTATTTACTATCTTTTGAGATAGGTATCGGGGCAATCTAACCTTGACTCCTGAAGGTTAAGCCTCATTTTGGAGATAGCCTAGTGAAAGAGGTCAATCTAACCAATGTCTTGGCAATCTAACCTAGATATTGGGGGACTAAGCTTCATTCTGGAGATAGTCCTAAAATCTCTATTGATACTCTTTATGGACAGGTATCGGGGCATTCTAACCCTGACTCCTGAAGGTTGAGCCTCATTCTGGGGACAGTATTGTGAAAGATATCAAATCTATTTAGGTATCGGGGCATTCTAACCTAGATCCCTGAGGATCAAGCTTCGCTCTAGAGATGGTCCTCGAAAACCCTATTTTGACTGATGTCTTGGCAACCTAGCCTAGACATCAGAGTGTCAAGCTCTATTCTGGAGATGGCTCTGAAATCTTCACCAATTGTTCAAATCTATTCTTTTGTGCTTCAAGCATTAGGCTATTCTTTGAATCAATGCGCTGCTCACACATCTATTCAAAGAGGGGCAAAATGTAAGACCCCAAAATTGGCATCTTACAACCCTAACCAATTTTGTTGCATTTGTCACTCTTCTAGATCATCAAAGTCCTATTGTACTAGGCAATTCTGAGTTTTGACTGACTCTACTTGACCCAAGTGTAAAATGGAGAAAATCTTAAATTTGCATTAATCATACATCATATCTAATTCCTAAATACCTATTTGGCTAAACAAACCTTATGATCAAATTAATTTAATTAATCAAGTCCTAGCACTTTAATTAAATTAAATTCACCCTCTTTAGCTAAGACACATGAAAAAGGAATTAAATGATATTTAATTATTAAATAAATATCCTCATTTTCAATAATTGAATTTAATTATTCAGATAATTGAGAAAAAATAATTATGAGGTCATATTTATTTAATTAATTGGATAATCTCTCAAAAATCTTTCTTTTGTTCGGAAATAGAATCTTTGAATTAATTGTGCTTTAAAGAGAAAGAAAACAATTGAATTCAAATAAAACAGAATTAAATCAAAGAAAGAAAACAGCTAAAGCAGAAAGAAAACAATTTATTGTATTCTTTTGAATAAAGCTTTCTAATTTAAACTGGCTTTTCTATCTGTTTTATTTCAAAGAGGAAGGTTTTCCATTCTGATCATCTCTGAGTCTATAAAAGAACTCTCATTCTCTCATTCAAACCCCCACTCATTTTCATGCATTGTTAGAATACCAAATTATTGTCACATTTCTTGATAATCTCATATAGAATAATTTCATTATTGCAATAAAATAACTTCACTTTCTAGAATAACTGCATTGAAATCATGTCTTAGATTATCTCACATCTTTCAATTCTTAGAATAATCTTGCATTGTATTGCATTCATGGAGAAAAATCCTTCGTTCCTAGATTGGTCTATGGTTGTGAGACTCTCATTCTGAGAGAAATTTTGAAAACCCCGTCTGGATAGAAGGCAACAGGTCGAATCATGCAGGCAGACAGGATGAATAATCTCATATTCAGTCTTGTGTGTACCTGGTGAAGAAAGACTATGTTGAAGTTTATGGTGAGTTAACAAGGCCAAATTTACCACATACAGAGTGAAGCACAATCACCACCAACTTGTTTTAACTATGTTCATTCCATTATTTGTTGACCTAATTAAGGGTTTTAATATTGAAGTGGATATACATAGAAGATCAGTTCATCATGTTGATGTGTGGATTTAATGTGCAATCATGTTGAAGTATATGTGTAGTGCGAAGATCGATTTGTGATGCACTTTCATGATCATATAATTTAGTTTTGACAATTTTTGAGATAGTAGATATGTGTACGATATTTTTTATGAATTTGGTCGCTTGAAATAGTGATTCAAGGATAGTTTCATGATTGAAGATTTACTCATTTCAATTGATAGCATTCATGTGCTTGCTATTAGGTAGTGTGTCCTTTTGGCATCCTTGTGAAGATCTGTATCTTGCCCTGAAGTAGTGAGCTTCAACCTACAAATCCTTCTTTGTATCTTGACCTAAGATTGTGCCTCTTAGCTTGCAACTCCATTGCATCTTTCCCTAAGGTTGTCCATCTTACCCTGCAAGTCAAATCAATAACAGTGAGCTACCTTGGCCTTGAGCCTAACGAATTATTGCAATTTGTTGTTAATATAGTGTGAGTTAATCCTCACAGTGGTTTTCCCTCATTTGATTTTTTACATAAAAAAATATGTTTAGGTGTATGTTGATCATTGCTTTATCTTTCTTTGGTGTTAAGTTGGTTAAATTTAATTGGTGTGGATTAAAGTTTTAAAGTGTTTAAGTTTATGTTCAAGACTGATTCACCCCTCCTCTCTCAATCTTGTTGTGTGTTCAATAGTGTTGTTGTTCTTTTCTTCAAGATTCAAACCCCACTTAGAATGCTATTGCTATATTTATATCAGAAATGATATGCCTAAAACAAAATTCAACTTGAATCAATTTTCTTTAATTTTTAAAACAATTAAACTATGCTCACTTAAATTAATGATAGGGTGATTGTATTCTTCTAAATACCCATATTTAACAAACACATAAATATACTCCTTTTGTTTAAATGATCACTAATAATTAAGGTCATCATTGTTTTAATATTCTCATGTGTAAGAAAGTGATGTCTGGGGACATTAGATACTTATGGTAGGGTATTCATGGCAACTTTAAGATCGAATATATCATGATAGTATTAATTGGTTGGTCAAGTATTCCTTAGGTTGTTTTTAAACTCTTTATCTTTTGGTTCAATTAAAACTATTTAATAGTACATTATATTATGGAATGATATATTTAACATGCTAAGTTTCTATGGACGCCACAAACTTATCATTTGAAATGCACAACAAATCATTCGATTTCCAGTTACAGATGATATGTGCTACTTTTTTTGTTTGAAAATTTTGTATTAATGACCTGCATACACTTTGATATTTTATTCAAAGTATGTACAGATTGCGTAGCTAAATCCTGGACAAATATTTTTGTGATCATGTCTTATGTAAGTGGATTTTAATGTAGCTACCACCAACTTCACATAGTCACCTCACTTATTTAAAATTGGAAAACAATAAACTCAAGATTATTTTATGAAAATTTGGGTATTTGTTCTTCAAAATAAGTTTGATTCTTTTTTATCTTTAGTGAATTTTACATGAGATGAGATTAGGTAGTGGCTGCCTAACTTTTTTGGTTTATCATTTGAATTTAATAAACTGACTTAAGGTTGGAGTCACCTCCCTAAAGTGAAAATAATTTGTCATGATAGTTAAATGGCATTCATGTGAAAAAAGCTTACAATTTTAATTAAGACAATTTTACTCTTCTAATTAAATAATTTTAAATTAGAAGAATTACAATGTAGTCATGAGAGGGCTGAAAGGAAACAACAAAAGATTTCTTGGCCACACTCCTTACATTGACCAAAAAATTTAAAACCCTTTCGTCAAGATGTGGAAAAAAAAACCTAAAAAATGTTGTTTCCCTATCATCACGTACATTTGTCCTTCAACAATCACAAAACTTTCTATTTTTTCATATAATTATAGACTTCAGTGTCCTTTACACTTTTAATTGGGTTTTTCATTTTTTTCCTCTCTAATGTGGCATTTTCTTTTTAGGTTACGGTTTGTTAAATTTTTTAAAATTATAATATATTCATATGAAGATAAAATATTTTGGAAATTTTTTTTTTAATTTTTTTTGTGTTGACAAAAGTGGTCATAGTCACTAAAATATTTTTATTATTTATATATTATTTTTTTTAATACAGGCAGACCTTATTAAATAGGTCAAACTCGGATAACGTAAACACCAAACACCACACACCACGAGAGAAATGGTCATGACAAATAATGTCAATTACAACAATGGAACTTAGAAAAGACCTTTATTTTAAATTAATTTTTATATTATATACAATGTAAACTATTGAATATATTTTTTAATATAATATATTAAATTTAAATATTTAAATATACTTCTAAAGTCACTTACTCTTAATATTGAATAAAAAATGCTTATTAGAGGAACAAGGTAAATATTAGAGAAAGTATACAATAATTCACAAGCTTTTTAATTTTAAATTTTTTATTTTTAATAAGTATCTAATATGAAATTATAACTATTGTTAAAAAAATTACTTTACGAATTTCAATTATATTATATTAATTCTTTTTTTTTAATGTTTTTAATAAAAAATATTTAGAATATATATCATTTTATTAGTTATTTATAATTGATTTGAAAATAATTAAATAAATTTATTTTATAAATTGTTAGTTAGACTTTGTAAATAGTCTTGAAAATTGTTAATCAAACTATCTAAATAGCCTTTAAAAATGTTAATGATACTTTTAAAATAGTCTTAAAAATAGCTAATCACACTTTCTAAATAGTTTTAATATAATATTATGTAATATAAGTATAATATTATATAATTGAATAATATAACAATATAAATATAGTATAAAAATAAAAAATAAAAAATAAAATCTGATCATGCGAAAAAAAGTCCCAATGCAAATCGTTAAAAACTACTTGCAGAAGGACTACCCTTCCTCTAGCCTCGAGCATGAGGAATGACAAATGGTAATGGGTAGGAAGGCTAGATGATTGGAAAAATGAGAAATTTCACAAACTAGCCCATTGCAGTCGCTTCAGGAGAGAACACAATCCCGTTAGGGATTAGGAAGAACTATGGTGCTAATTCATTTTGACAGATTGCAAAATGAAGCATTCGAATCAGAGATGGGATCAAGTGGTGAATACACAAAAGGATAAGGCATGACATCTAAAAGGAAGTAGGGCTCATAAAATTGGGAAAATTCTTGCACTAAAGGCTTCCACATTTGGCAGATCCTCTGTATTTCACAAGGAAACCCTAGGTTTGAAAAATTACCAAAACAATAAGATATGGGTAATTCCTCAAACCACCACTATCCCAGATTTTGTTATGAGAGAAAATAGTATTAGTCGTGGTAGCGATGAGAATAGAAAGAAAATGAATAATTAAAAGAATTCTTGGTACCATGGTAAATGTGAGAAATCAAATTTAAGGACTGGAGAAGGGAGTTGAACTCAAAGTGACAACCCCCCGAAAGCAAACATTGAAAATCAGTTGATAGGCAACAAGGAACTAAACATACTACAAAGGAAAACAATGGTAATCAAATTGGATATTATAGATTTGGTCTATGGGAATTTCAAAAGATTGGGGGTGTTGGCAATGTGGAGCGGTCCCCTCCTGCACAAACAAGACATGATAAAATGGTGGGAGGAACAACTACCCAACCAGGTAAGTATACTTCCCCTTCAAGGTAAATTTATTCTAATTGAATGTAGAAATGAAGATATTAAGAATAGATTTATGTCTTGTAGTAAATTGATTTATAAAGGATGTAGATTTTATTTTTTAAATGGTACCCAAACTTTAATGCTAGAACATATAAGCCTCCTAGGCTTCAAAATTGGATTAACATAGGGTATCTACCTGCGGAATATATAAATTGGATCAACATAGGGTATCTACCTTCCTCGACTATGAAAAACCAGATTTGATATAGGAGAAGTCAACATTTTAGTATAAACTGATACAAAATACAAAACCCTAGATTCACTGCAGATAATCACAAGGGAAATGAGTCTATATATTAACCCAAAATATTTTTATGGACCAATTAAAGAATCAATGGTTGTTCTAAAAAACATTATGAAAACAACAATTTGTGGTAAGGAAACCTCAAAAATTCCAAAAGTAGGCAGGCGTCTGAGTTTAAAAATGGACCCCAAAGTGAATATCAAACTTAAAGGGGGGGACTTGAGATGTCTATCAATGAGAAACATGAGGATAAGACTAGGGCCTCAACAAAAAACCAAGATAACAATGAAAATAAGAGTAAGGAAATAATTGCTAGTAAGAAAATACTAGTGTTTACTGGTAGAATCAGAAATTTTTCAAGATGTAAGGGAGCAATTAACCCTGTTTCAAAATTAGCAGGTAAACAAGAAGGTAGCTAACAACCCTACATAAGTTAAGGATAAAATTGAAGATGTGATAAATCTTGGTCCCTTGAAAAATGACATAATAGAGGAGGAAATTAATGATGAGTTGGAAATGCAAGCAGAACTGGGAGCTATTTGTGAATTTATGGGCCTAACAATAGAAGAAGAACAAACAATGCGAGAAGATGAAACATCCAAAAACAAAAAATCATAAGAGGTATCATAGAGTTAATAGAAGAGGAAACATAAGTAGAAGAGGCAAAAAAATCTATGAGGTGGAGAAAGAAGATGAGAAGGACAATGAAGTAGAAATGAGAATGGAAAAAGCAAAGTTAACTTTACGAATCACTCAGAGCTATCCAAGTAAGCTCAAACTCAGTTGTGTTGAATCCCCCCAAAAAAGAGGAAGGAAGTCCTTCACAAAGCTAAGGAATAAAGATGACACAACAACAAAGTAGACTAAGATAACAAATCCTTTTAATGTAGGGAAGGGGAAGTTCCTTCCCAAATTTCCATGAAGATAATTATGTGGAATGTCAGTGGCATTGTTAGTGTAATTAAAGATTCCTAATTACACTTTACTTAATCTTACTTAGGATAATGTATTGCATATTAGTTTTTCACTAAGATACCTAGGATTTTGCATCCTAATTGAGCACATGGTGTAGGAGAAATTCCACTTTAGGTGGTGATAGTTGTTATCTCATGTGTGAGATCCGCCTTTAGTGCACATATCACATTATCATCCTCATCATATTGTACATACTTCATTGCATAATGGAGTATGGTCCACTTTTGTTGTACATGTGATTCCACCTTGCATAGGTGATAGCTTATTAACCCATTATCATTGTATCTTATTGCCTTGCCTATATATGCAGGCACTTCTATTATTAAATCATTTCCATCTCCATAATCTCCAATATTATATTGGCATATTGCATCATTAATACAAGTCTATTCCTGTCCATATTATCTCTCTTATACTATTCTCTGACCTCTAGATCCTTGGTTCATTCTTTTCTATTTGAAAATTCTTACATAGTATCAGAGCCATTGGAGTGTTTTGGATAGCCAATTTAGAGAGATCTTGGTGCAAGCATTGGAGGTCAATATTTCATATCTGAGGACCAATATCTTGTAGGAGAATTTTAGGTTAGATCTAACCTCACCATCACCTCAGGGTGGTTGTTTTGGTGAAAATTGACTATAAATTCATCTATATTTGGCAAAAGTTAAATTTGTGGAAAATTTGTTTTTGCGCAACAGACCATACGACCCGCATGCAAGGATTTTTTTAGAGTCGATTCTTCACCAATTAGCGAATATGTCCCGTCGGGCATATAGAATTTGGTGAAAAAATGCGTAGTATACTATTTGACCGGTTCACCCAGATTTTATAAAAAACACGTACATTGGTCAGGTTGTTCGCCACTATTTGCATGTAATTTCACTACGGTAGTGGGGTTGTTTGCCCATTTATCTATTGTATATTTACTATTATTCACCATGGATTAAGGACTGGGTATTTATCAAGGATTGTCATTTGCCAGAGACCCATTATCCCAAGTTAAAATTTCATTTGCACTAGGACCCAATTCGCCATGCATCATAATTCACCGTGTTCCAAATTCCCACCCTATTCGCCTAGTCAATTACTTGAAATTACGCGGGGTTCACCAAATATTAGTTGTTATCATATGCAAATGTCATCCCCTTCACCAAAATTTGAAAACAACATTTGTATATAAGGATAGTTTCAAGTGATTTAGGAGTACAAAAAATTAGTTGATTCTGAGCTAACAGTTGTGATCAGTAGCGAACTAGAAAGACTACAAGTCCCTAGTATCTTATTCAAGAAAAAATTTATTGCAGCCTTAATTTTTTGGAGATGTCACAGTCAAATTTAAACAGGAAGAGGACTATTGAAGGTGGAGAATTTGGAGATGTCCAAGAGAGGCCAACGAAATATAGAAAAATATCTTCATACTTTGGTGGGGGCAGACACAATGGTGTTGGTCAAAGTGAGGAAGGTACGTCATCGGAGGAACCTGTACAACTTTGAGGTTATCAACTTACATAGGAGTCTATTCAACAAACTGGGGAACCTAATAAATCTGGTGATGAAGTTGGGGAACCTGATATCTCTCATAAAGATAAACTTGAAGATGAATTTCAAGTAAATAACCAGTACCAGGATGAATCGATCAACTTCGGTGATGATGATGGTTCAATTAACATTAACACTAAAGGGAGAGGAAAATCAAAAGAAAAAATTGATCGTCAATGGGAGATGTCCAAGAGATTTAAATTTTATTGGGCGAAAAAGTATCCATTCATTGAATCCATGGACAATCCAATTGTAGGTGAGCCACCAATAGAATGCATGTGTATGATTTGTAGTTGGAAGTATAAAAAAGAAAAGCGATTGCAGCTTAAATTGGACACCATAGAGAAACATGTTGGTAAGGTTTATGAAACCTCAACTGTAGATGGAAAGGAAATAAAAGTGGTAAGATATAAAACAAAGGAGCAATGTCAACATCAAAGGCATGCTGAGGAATATTATTTTTTTTAGAAATTTAAGATGAAGCCTAGTGAAGTTCAAGGTTCTATTAATGTTATTTTTGCAAAATCAAGCGAAGTGGAAGAATGGGGAAAAGTTGTTCAATTAAGTAATATTTTCCATATTTTGAGCAGAGGGTGTCCAATGATAGACTATCCAGAAATGAGTGGTTTGTTACACTTTCTGAAAGTTCCTAACTATCTTATCACTCATTAGTCAATAAACAGTGGATGGGAATGGGCAAGTTGTATTGCCCAGGTTGAAATAGAGGATGTACATAGGAAAATAAAAGAGTCAAACTTTATTGCATTGTCCTTAGATGAAGTTACGGCAGTAGATAATACGTCGTGGGTATGCATGCATGTTTATAATGTATAAAATAATTTCCACCAACCACATCTACTAATTGTTGCAAAATTGAGGGACAATGCGACATCAAAAACTTTATTTCAATTAGTAAAGAGCCATTTAATTGAATATGAAGCTATGGATGAATTGACAATAGCGAAGAACTTGATTTGTGTTGGAGCGGATGGAGCTTCAGTAATGCAAGGTCAAAGGAATGGTCTTTGCACAAAGATGCAGGATTCTTGTTCACCATATTTTGTTGGCATTCGCTATATGGCCCATAGGATGAATCTTGCTTTTAGAGTTGTGAAGAAGTTTCCTTTAGTAAACAAGGTTGAAGATTTAGTAAGAGAGTTGTACTCATATTTTTTTAAAAGTCCCAAATGTTTTAGGGAATTTTACCACTTTGTTGATGGAATTACCAATGGAAACAAGCTTCTAAAAGATGTTGATATCAGATGGATCTCTTTGGATGGGCTAGCGCATCGAGTTTTTTCTGAATATCAATCTTTGATTGGACTTATGTATGAAAATCATGGCAATGCATAAAATTAGAGATGTGGCAACCTGCTTCAAAGGTTAAGCAATATAGAGACACTTTTGACTTTAGCATCTCTTCTTCCCATGCTAGAAGAAATGACGTTCATTATGAAAAAATCCCAGCAAAGAGCCATGTATATTGCAGAATATGCTACTTTGCGTAAAATGTCATGCCAAGTCCTTGATAATCTTTATAGAAATGACCCAAATTTATCTGATGAAAATTTTCATCACTGGAGGAAACTAACAGATTTGGACAATCTTGATAATTATTTAAAGATCGTTGAAAATGGAGATTTATGTGTTTGTGTAAGGGGATTTCAAATACCAATGTACTGCAGTGCCCCAAAGAATCAAGCTACAAGAGTTACAAGGGAAGAGTTTACCAAGATCATCGAGCCTATAGCAGCTAATGCAAGGGACATAGCCTATAAAGTTTCCTCTGAAATAAGATCCTGATTCCCATATGAACAACTGCTTGAGGCCATGGAAATTGTGTTTCCTCAATATTGGCACTTAAACTCTAA
>MU223124.1:144682-200580 GCA_018584345.1 Thuja plicata | reverse complement strand
AGGTTTCTCCATTCTTTTGTTTAGTATTGCACAAATCGCTGAGTGTTGCTTGATGCTCAATGTTATATGAATATTGTCCAACAAAATTCTCTGCAAGATCAGAGAAAGTAGAGATTGACCCATAAGGGAGGGCCATGAACCATTCTAAAGTTGCGCCTCCAAGACTCCTAGTGAAGAGTCTTTTTAAGTAATTCTCATTATAGGCAACTTCTTGACATGCAATGTAAAACTCCTTAAAATGTTGTAGAGGACATGTTTCACCTTTGTATTTCTCAAATTTGGGCATCTCAAAGTTTGGTGGGAATGGTTTCATCGTGATAGATTTGTCAAATGGGTAGGGACAAATCTCTTCAAAAGAAAACTCCTTTTTGCCCCCATTTTGTAAGCCTTGTACAATGCTTTTGAGCTCATTGAATTGTTGGGTGAAATCTGGAGTATTTCGGGGAACAAAAGGTGGTACATAACCTCTACCTCTTCCAAATTGTGCAGTTGAAAACCCTGTGGAGGTCATACCAACAGTAGGCGGTGGTATATATTGATAGGCTCGAGATGTATTGGTGGCAGATGTTTTCATTCTCATTGTTTGAAACAGAGATGTAGGCAAGGGCACTGAAATTTGCCCTATGTTGTTGACATTAGCGCTTGCTCCTTGAGTCATTGTCATTGTTTGAGTGTTGTTATGTGTGGTATTGTTTGGCAAAGCGCTTAGGATTTGTTGAATCTATTCTGGTGTTAATTGAGGTATTGATGCGATTGTTGACATAGGCGCTGATATAGGTATCGATGTGGAAGGTTCGCTAACAGGTCCTTTACCAGTGTCACGTGATGATGTATCATTGGAAGTGGAAGTCATGGCTGCAGTAGTGGTAGCAGTGGCTTTGGTGACATTTCGAGTAAGGAGTGTTTCATCAAAGTTAGCAGGCACTGTGACACCATTATGAACAAGATTCAAGAATATTTCAACACTATTGTGCTTAATGGCCTTCTCAACCATTTCTAAGTTGTATGGGTCACTAAGGAAGTTCATCACTTCAGTGGGTCTTTCTTCTTGGTCCACAAGTTCAGTTTATTTAGGAACTTCCTCAGCTTGTACTCCAATTCCTTGAAAATATTGAGTGGCAAAAGAATTTTTCTCACGGGTAATAATGTTGAATGTTTCCCGCCTCATGTTTCTAGCTTGGGATTGAGTGACTACCATACAATGGTGGATTTAGAAGAATGGAAGACAATAAGGTGTAGGAAATGAAATGGAGCAAAGATATTGACTTTTGATTTGGTTAGATTGGATTGGATTGATTGATGTTTGATTAAAGATTGATTAATTGGGTTGAGGATTGATTGATTGATTTAAAGGTTTTTGGAACAAAACCTAAGCATGAAAAAACCTTGTGATGATACAAACACAAAAGGATTTAAAGAAACACCTGTTCTACTTGTAGATGGACTTGTGATCTCAAGCGAAATGGGACATTATTAAGGGATTTAAATTACTTGAGACGGACTGATGGTCTACAAGCAATGTTGTGTTTGTTTGAGGATGAAGGTTTGTAATACTTTGATTAAGGTATTCCAACCTAAAAGGATTGATTTGATTTGATGATTTGATCTAATGCTCCAAGAAAAGGAAGAATGATGATGGAAGAGTGGAAGAATTGATCCTAGTCATATTGTTCAATGGTGACGAAAGCACTGTTGATAGAATATTTAGCCATGAAGTTGTGGACCTTGTTGTTGTAAAGGATTTTATAATTTTTTCTCGATGCTCAATCTCTTGTTTGATAGATGTGGTAATATGCTGATATTCCTTAGATTCGTGAGTGGTTTCCTTCTACTCTCTATAGACTGGAGGTGTTGGAAGCTTAACCTTCTTATGTTTCTTGAAATTGGTCATGTCATATGAAAAATTTGATTCTGGCTGAGTGGCTGAATGATCTGGGGTAAATGATTTTGGGGTCTTATAAAATGTCAAATTTTGAATGTCTCAGCAGATTTAGAAGCTCACTATTTTCAAGCGAAGACAATGATCTCAGGCACAGCCAGCGATCTGCGTAAACAGCGATCTGCGCAGACGGTAATTAGCGCAGACGACAGATCTAGAGCAGAGACAACCGACTGTTGCTAAGACAATGTGTTGAAATTAGGGGCAAATTTTTTATCTTTAGTCTAATTTTGGGCAAATTTGTTCGATGGCAAGAACCGATTTTAGCACATTCAAACCAAAAAAATAACAGACACACATCTCAAAATAATCTAACAAGGGGAAAAACAACCTTGAGGGATACAATCAAATGTGACATTGGAAAACCTTGATTCAAATTGTAAGATCTTGTTTGTGTATGTTCAAGTGACTCTTTCAAGCCACTTACGTTTTTACTTGGTCTATCAAAATGAAGACAGTTCAAACAATAGCTCCCTTAGGAAATTGGCTTCGCATGAAATATTACAGGCCCATTTCTTGGTATTCCTTCAACTCACATTGCAGTGTCACCCCCGAAAGGGCACCAGTATTTTTTCCTTTTGCCAGGTATTGTTGTTGTGCTACAAAGATCTCTTTTGCAACACAATACCCTAGGACACGTATGATGGGAATCTTGGGGGGAGAATCTTCCCTCCCCTTGCACTATAATAAGTCACTATTCAGAGGTGAATCGAGTAGGCTACTAAGTTATAGTTGCTAGCAAGGTTTCATGGCATCCCCGTAATCAGTTTGTACGACATGAGACACTTAAGTCTCTTGTTCAACCATGCGAATATGCTAAGGATATTCACTTAGTATGGACTACCATTGAACACAACATGCCCGAGCTTGAAGGGATAAAGAGGACCTGTTGACGGGGTTTTGCTGACCGGGTCCGCCAACAGTCATAAGTTGTCACCAGGTTTCGGGGATACCGGCCAACTTCGCCTACAAAGGTTGTCCGGGGGAATTATATTCCCCGGGCCTTCAAGCACCTGGGTGTCGGGTCACGATGATGCGGGGCTCGGTTGGGAGAGGTGACTGTTTTCAAGGGGGATAGCTGGTTTCTTCAACTCAATACCTCTGGAGATTCAATATAGTAAGGTTTCCCCTAGCATTCTACACTTAGCGAATAAAATAAAAAAGATCCTGCAGGGTTATAAACACTTCATCTAACTATAGTCATGTTTAAATATTCAAAATATCAATAATACTCTGACATACTACACTAAATACCAAAGAAATACATAACCATCGTTTTGAACTTCATCAGTAGCGAGGGAAAAGAGGTCGTTAATCTATTTAACATATCAGAGTAGAAGACATAAAGAACATAAAACATGAAATACCATTAACTCAGAAGCAGGAATGCCAATGACATCATTGCCAAGAATTCTTCCTTCTTTATTAATGTTCCTTCCAGCAAGCACTGGTGCATGGTACAATGGTGGCTCCAGGGGAGCATTTGACTATATAAAACCAGAACAATGGAGCATCGAGCTCTGCAACTAAAACGAGAAATCACTTTGCTATTACTATGGACAACAAAATCATCAATTTCGTCGACCCTTGGAAATGGGCCGATTTGGCTATTTATAAAAATCTCTTCTAACCCTAACCCTATTTTACATCATGTTTCAATAAAATATAATATCCAGGGGCCGGTACTACCTGCGCCACCCTACAAAAGACCTGGAGACGGAATAGGTCTATCATGTCAAAAGAATAAGACAAGAATGTACAGTAGAAGAATCAGCCTCGAGAAGAGAGCCGAGAAGGAGAAGGAAGAAAGTAGGTCCTCCGGGAATTGAGGCTACAGGCCTCATAAATGGGAAATGTGGCGCCCTATCTCCAATGTGCCAGATGTACTCCTGAACGACGCCTCGAGAAGACCATCCTGTCAGAAAGCCAACTGTTAAGTCGATGCCTCCTTGATGTAGCCAACCACCCTCTGACAGTTTTTATTAACCGCTTCTGGAAGTGACCGGTCGGCCTCGGGGACCGGGACACATATCACTTGAAAGAATACAAAATTTTGGATCCGGGATCCGGGAACTTACGTCCCCAAAAGAATAAAGAATACCCAACGCTTGAGTTTTCCCCGGCCTCTGGAGAAAGCTCAAGGTTGCTTATTATCATTAAAAGCCTAGAGGAGGTAGGAAATACCATCTTCATCTATATCTTTCAGACTGGCCCTTCTGTGCTTGGCCACTTCAATTTGTTCCCCCAGGTCTGGAACATTTCCTTTAAACTCATCGGCCATCCTTGCCGCGTCATGACCACCAAGTATCATGCAAGTCAACTTTGCCATCTGGGCCCCATCTATCCCCTTTGGAGATTGATACCGGGACTTCATTATTTCATCAAAACTCCCCAAAACTGAATCTTCAGGGGTATATGTATCTGTGCTAAGGGGATCAACCCCGGAAGTCTTTATTACAAAAGATTTATACAAATTGAAAGAATATTTCACGGCGTTAACCTTATCCTGCAGAGACCCTACCAGATGCTTGGTTACCTCCAATGTGAGGTCAAGTCTGGAGTGCTGGGTTCTCACAAAATCAAAAGATTCATCACCCAGAATTTCGGATTCATAAATCATATCTTCTCCCAGGGTAAGGAGTTCTTCGAGCTCCACCTTCCACACCTGGTAATTCTCGGCATCACCCTCCCACAAGTCAATAAGAGTTTCCACCTGGTGGATGACCTGACGGGCCATGTATAAATCTGGGAGGGTGGATACTAGGAAACACCGGGTGTTTCCTACCTGTAGGGCAACCCACTCGTCCATTGCCCGAGCTTTCTTCTTCATTACTCGTAGGGAGTCTATGTCACTTTGTGGTAGATCTTCTGAGGTGGAGGCCCCCGGAGGAGAGGCATTGATGGGTCGAGCCAGCTCTGTGAGCAACACCATAAGGTTTGCATTTTTTACTTTTTCTGCTTTGAGCCTCTGGGCTTCCTTTTCATAACGGGCCTCCACCGCCCTTGCTGCCTCTTTTAGAAAGTCTATCTCACCTTGCTTTCCCCTTTTTCCTAGTGGTACCTCTGCAACATTATAGTCCCCAGGCTCTACAGTTGCTTCATCGGCGCCTGGGGGAGGTGTTGCCACAACGACAACTGTTTCTCCATTCGACCCAGTTCAGAGGGTATGAACTATCTGGGCTTTCTTAGCCTTTGGCGGAGCCTAGACTTGGGCCATCATTTCGGCCAAAGAGAGAGGAGTCACGGGAGTGGACTGGGCTTTTCTTTTCTTGCTCTTTATCAGCCACTGAGGTGGTAGGGGTGGCCTTCCCACCAGAATTTGTTCTCTTGATTCTTCCCCAGTATCCTGCGGCTGTTGTCCCTCAGTGACGTGGGCCTCATCTGCCCCTCTCCCCGCATCTACTTCTTTCGTAGCAAAATTCTCTTCATCAACCTCCATCTCCTCAGCCTTGTCCTTTATATTTATTACTAGGTCTGGACTTCGGTAGGCTTCCTTGGGGATTTCTTCTTCAAGTTGCTTTTCCAGTCGCTCTTCTTCTTCTGTCGGGACTTCTTTCTCCGTCGATAGTAGAGGAGGTGTTGGGCTGAGATTTAGAGTTTGGGCCGCTGTGATCACCTTCCCAAAAGTTGCTCTCGGGAGTGGCCCTTGGAACGTGGCGGCTGGGGTTACGGTTATTCTCGAAGGTTCGGTTCCCCCAACGGATGCAATTTGTTCACCTTGTTTTTGTTGGTCCACTCCCAGACCTTGCATCGCTTGAGCCCCAGAGGCAATCTCTGGCTCTGGCTCTTTCTCTTCTACTTGCTGCTCTTGTCCCTGTGTAGGCTCTTGTTTAGCAGCTTCTTGCTCTGCGGCCTTTTGTTCTGTCTCCGGGACCTCTATCTCCGTTTGGGTATTGTCCCCCTACAAATTCTTGAACTTGTCGGTTGCAAATACGTCATCAAATTCTTCTTATGTAGGGGGACTGGCTGGGATTGCCGCAGGCTTTGTTTCCTTCTCTGGCTCTGGGGAACTGGAAGAGAGGATTTCTACTTGTTGGGCTTGGGATGCTACCAGTTCTGGCTCTTTCTTAGGCTTTTTGCTGAGCTTCTTCTTTCTCCGAGTAACCAGAGGTGGTCCCGCATCTCTTATTGCTGCTGCCTCCATGGGATCTACCCCCGTTGCCTTTACCATTAAGGCTGCTAATGATGGGGAGGAGGAAGGATGAAGTGGCCCGACCATGAGCTGTGGAGTGGCCAGCCGCGTTATTAATTGCTCCCTCATCTACTGGGAGGCTGCCACTGATTGTTTTATTTTCTCTGTGATGGGGACTTCTTGCGCAGAAGGGGTCATGTCTATTCTTTTTCCTTTATCTTCTCCCTGCGAAGAAGTCCCGGCCCTCGGGGTCAATTTTGGTACCGGCTGTGGAGTTAACTTTGGCGCCGGCTGGGCTGCTCAGCGGGTACTCCCGGGGCACACCTTCTTAAAATAGGCGTGGCTTCGCTCAACCACCTCTCGAGTGAAGTCTTCAATTATGGGCCCTTCTTGGGCATCCCAGTTCACTGGTGGAAGAGCCCTTTTATCGATCCCCTTCTCCTTGTACTGGGGATCGGTAGTGGGGGCGGCATCTGAGAAGTTCATTGGGAATCTCTGGAGCTTCAATTTCTACATCATGCCAGTCGTCATTCTGACGTAGTGCCTGCTTTGCACCTCCACATCATCCTGGAAATCTGCCCAGAAGTCCTCCATGTGTATATGATGGGGCTCTGAAGCCCGGGGCAGTGCCGTTGCTATCTTCCCATGCGGGTCAAAAAATTTTCAAGCTAGATAAAATTCCTATAAGTTATAACTTTTTAGCTCATTGTCTACCTCCTTTGCGGCGGCCAGGCTGCATGTATAATTCCCATAGGTGATTGGGAATGGGATGTTAGGTATCTTTTTGAGGGCAAAGAGGGCATGCACCTCCATTATTTGTCTACAATACTCCAAGAGCATGATCTTGTCCCCATAATGTTTGGGCAACAAGTAGGGTTTCTCGGAGAAGTTGGTGACCCTAATGTAGGTGTGCTATTAGAATTGAATATAATAGTGTCCATAACTATGGACCAAGTTCATCGCCTCAGAGGACAGGCGGTATCCGGCGTCCTGGGTGGGTGTAAGCAGATGGTAGTAAACGAACGCGTCATTTACCCTGCAAAAATTGGGGAAGGCGGCCTCCCATTGAACTTGTGGGAAATGGTCCCACGGTGCTTTTTGTCCTGGGCCAATCCCGAGCACGCCGTCAGTAAGAAGGCCATGGGAATGGGGCCTCTGCTACGCTAGGGCCCAGAAAATGTGGGAAAACATGTAGAACTTCTTCCTATTCAGTTGCTGGAACTGGGAGTCGACATGGTTGGAGATTATTATCGCCCAGTCGAAGTATTCTCCCTTGGTGGAGATGCCGAGGAGGAAATAATACATCCATCTAGCAAAATCTTAGGCGGAGGGCTGCCCAAAGACCCGGGCCAATGCTATCATCCCCATCTGGATGCTCTTCTTGAACTTAGAGCGGGGGATTTCTATCTTCATTCTTTTTGGGTCCCTCTTCGTGGCCTTGAGCCAATGGGTATTCATGTATACCCGGGCGACATCCTCCAGCTGTGTGAACTGGGCCAAGGCATCAGTCCTTTTAACCACCGTGGCGCTATCAAATTATGGGATTCCCAGGCTCGCCTGGAATATGACTGGGTCGAGGGACACCAGTGGAGTGGGGTATCATGTGGGCTCTGCGGCCGCGAGCATAACAACCCAGACATAAGAGATGTAGTTGGTTGCCAGTGTTAAGATAAACTCTGAAGATTGCACGGAGCATGGGAAACTAGACGCCCTGAGAATTTCAGAGTTTCTGATGTTGATTGCCAATTGATCTCCAGCCTGTCGCTGAATGTGCATTATTTTCACCAAGGTCTGCATCTCCGGCCATGTTCCGATGGTGGTGTCAGTTATAAGCTTGACCTTGGACTCAATCTTTGAGCCCATGATGACATTGTCCTATACAAATTTCATAGTCAGGGGCATCTTCTCTAGGGCCTTCTCCATCTTAGATTTTACTGCCGCCCTGGTTTTTATCGCGGAAGGTAGCTCTGGACTTTCGGGTGGAGAAGATGCAGATGCTTTAGACATGTTTGGGAAAAGAACTCCGGGAACCTGTGAGACAAAGCTATCGTCAGAATGCATTAATCAAAATAAATGTTTCGGGGTCTAGAAATCTTACCACCGCGATGCTTGCTTTTTCTAAAAAGTTAGTTTCATGCAAAGATAACCGAAAAGCAAACGCATCATAAACTTAAGATTTTATCAAACATCTGGGTCTGGGGATTTCACTACATACTTGGTAATGACACAGGATGGACGATGGTAGGAGACCCGAAGCCCGGAGAAATGACCGTTAGTGAGGACATGTAAAAGGCAAGTTATCAAGCCCACATGGGCGCCACGTGCGTAGGTATTAAATGAAAGTTATGGCGATGACGGTGGAGCTAACTGTCTGAATGTGCAAAAAGTGAAGGCCACTTGGTTGGAATTGATTGTGCGCATTGGACATAAATGAGGGTCTGACAGACTTCATGGAGGAGAGAGAAAACCGCCTGTTTGAAACCGGCCGAGAGCCGAGTTTCAAACTGGTGGTTTTCTGCTCCGAAGCGAGTTCATGGGCGGAAAACCAAAAACACAGGCGACTCAGCCACCTGGTCAAGCCACCTGAAAGGATATACACCAAGGCAGAAGGATATACACACAGAAGCGGAGGGATATACAAAGACTATATACAAATATGCACACATATTCACAAATATACAATGCGGAATGACGTCTGTGGGAAAACCAGACAAGGCAGAGACAAAAATAGCTATCTACACATTTTATAGACGGACCACTTCTGCACAGAGGGCGGACAACCCTCTGGCAGAGCTGACCCACCAACGGGTGGCGGAACCAGAAAATAGAAAACCAGACGAAACAGACGACCAAGCAAACAAAACAAACAAAACCAAACAAAATGGAAGAAAACCAGAGAGGAGAGAACGGAAAGGCCAACCTGAGAATGCAGAAGGCGGAGGAAAGGGAAGAGTTACTGCAGGAGCCCTGCAACAGCTCGAGTTATCAAACGATCAGAATTACCACCACAAAGCCCTCGCAATTGCCTGAAAGTGACTGGAAGTGTCAAGCGTTGATTATCATAAACTCTCTGAAAATGCTTTGTTAATCACTTTAAAATTGCTCTGTAAGTTTTAATCACGGTAAATGTGAAAGTGACAGATAAGTCCTATTTATACCCGCGGTAAAAAGGTAATCCTCCTCCTTCTGGCAATCTCTGGACAAGCAAACCTCCAGACTCCGGGCCCGGGGGTTCCCCGTAATGATATCCTTAAGAACATCATGGTGAAGAATCCCGGAGTCCGGAATCTAGTTCCCAATGAAGGACAACCTCTAGGACCGGAGTCCCGGAAGCGAAAACCAAACAAACAAAACACCACACCTGGGAAGAAAACCCCGGAGAAAGAAAACACAAGGGAAAGAAAGACAAGGCAAAGCCGCAAGCAAAAACAAAAAGGGGGACCCAACATTTTGCACACAAAATGTAAGGACGGGGATGCGGGGCATAACAAATGGTGACTATCTGGGACAAATGCCTTAGCACATTTGAGAACTATAGAATCTCTGGTTAGCAAAACTGGAACAAGCCACTTCCCAAAGTGTCTGACAGGCAAAGAGCAACATATCTGAGAGAATCTAACCATGCAAGAATTAGTCCAGAATCTTTCATCAATGGTGTCGTGTGTGCTTTGGAAAGAAATCAAGCCGATGACCTCTGGGAGGAGTAGATAAGAGGCACTAATTACATTGAACCAGTCATCAATTTGCTCGCTTCTCCCAGAGACTGGAGTTTTGTCCCGCTTTTCCTCTTTTATTATCTTATTTTTTTCTGGGTGGGGAAGGCGGTACTTCTTTCACCATTAAGATTAAGCTCAACTAATTTTAACGGTGGTAGTTCTTTCACCTGTCCACCTATGCTTAGATGTTTGAAGAGGAGAAAAAAGCTCCAGACCCAGAAAGAATTCTTTAAAGTTTTAGACCTGGGTCAACCAATTAGTACAACCGATCTACCCTCGGGGTGTCTAATTACTTGTTCCTTATATTACTCATGTTTACTGATTACCAGACTCCCGAAAACAACACCCAATGGAGATTGCTCAAAATGTGCCATAACCCGTGAAACAACCCCGTAGACCGGGCCGACTCCACCATGCTAAAGACAGATCCTAAAGTTCACCATGCCGTAGACATCATACCGGAAACCAGAGTTATACGGAGCATTCCAATTCCTGCAAGACGAAACAAAACGTCAGGGCCCAGAAAGAAAACCGAAAGAAAAAAACAAAAACAACAAAAGAGGACTGCCCCGGAGGACAGTCGACAAGGCTATTTACAAGGCAGGGTACCTCGCAACGAGGCACCCGAAAGAAATATTTACAAGCAGGAGGCTTTACATATAATACAACTTTGGACAAACTTACCCTACTCAAAGTAGTGTTTGAGAAACTGTCCATTAACGGGTAATGCGACAGGTTCCCCAGTCAGGGTGTTAAGGCGATAAGTATTTGCCTCACAGATTTCTGAGATTAGGTACGGTCTGAGCCAGAGCCGTTGGAACTTGGTATGCTTTCCTTTCTTCTCTCAGGCCTTATCCCACAAGAGGACCAGATCTGAAATTTGAAAAGCCTTGTATTGGGCTCTTCTATCAAACCATCGTTTTACCATTGCTTGATGACGCGCAAAATGTTCAAGGGCTGCGTCTCACTGTTCTTCCATCCATACCAGATTTAAGAGCCGAACCTCTACGATGTTGTCCCTGCTGCTAAATTCTTGCATAAACTGTAAGATTGGGATCTGTAAGTTAACTGGGAATACAGGGTTCTGACCATAAACCAGATGGAACGGGGATGTTCCCAGGACGGCTTTGACACGAATGCGATCTTCCCAGAGGGCGAATCTTAACTTTTGATGCTAATCCCGGGGATTCTGTTTTAGTAGGTGTTTGATCACTTCAAGTATATTTTTGTTTGTTGATTCTGCAACGCCGTTTCCCTGGGGATAATAATTGCTGGAGAACTTCAGAGTGATCTTCCGATTGTAGGTCCATTCGAGTAACTATGCTGAAGAAAACGTCAGACCATTGTCACATACTAAGGCAAAGGGCATTCCAAACCGTGTGACGATGTTTTCTTCCAGGAATTTGATAACTACGACTGCCATGTTGTTTTTGCAAGGTATAGCCTCAGACCACTGAGTGCAGTAATCAGTAGTAGTTAGGATGTATCGATGATTGACAGACGAGTTGGGGTTGATTTATCTGATGAAGTCAAATGCCCACTAGGCAAAGGGTCTAACCTCGTAGACTGGTTGTAAGGGCATGGCTGGGATATGCTCATGATGCGCCGCGATTTGGCAAGTATGGCATTTCCTAACATGAGTGCAAACATCCTTGAATATGCAAGGCCAATAGTATCCAGCCCGAAGGATCTGATGGGCAGTGGCGTCGGTTGAGCCATGCCCGGTTCCAAACTATCCGTGGAATTCATTAATCACTTTCACAGCTTGGTCTTTGTCGATGCACCAGAGGTACACTCCCTCATAGTTTCCGCGGTAGAGAACCGAGTTTTTGACCATGAAGTGGACGCTTTTCATCTTTAAGGTGCAACATTTGTGGGGAGGTAATCCCTCCGGGCATTTGTTATTTAGTAACAAGTATACCAGATCGGTATACCACGGGTCTTAGGTAATGGACTCCACTGTGTAAGTTTGACACTCTATGCGGGGAGTCTCTTCTGCCATCGCTCGACTTAGTCCCTGGCCTCGGACTATCTTCATGGGTTGCATTTCTAATTCATACTCTTGGAGGATGGCCATCCATTTCCCCCGTCTCTCGCCCAATTCGCTCTGCATCAACAGAGACTTGACGGCCTGGTCTGGAACGATAGCATGTACCTTGCTATGGAGAATATAATGCCAGAATTTCTTCACGGCGCGAACTAGAGCAAAGGCTTGCTTCTCTAGTGATGAATATGGGACTTCGACATTCTTGAAGGGGGAGCTCATGAAAGCTATTGGTCGTTCCTCCCCTTCAACCTTTTGAGTCAACACTGCCGCGGCAAAATGCGGTGAAGCAAAAGAGTAAATGTAAAATGGAAGGGAATAGTCCGAACTAGCCAGGATAGGTGCTTATGTTATTGTCTGTTTGATTTGAGCGAACACTCGCTTTGCTTCGAGACTCCACTCAATCTTGGTATCCTTCTTCATCATCTCGTTAAGCGGCTTGACTATTTCTGTGAATCCCGTGATGAACTGTCGGACGAAGTTGATCTTTCCGAAGAAGGACCTCATCTCTTTCTTACTGCCAGACATTTGTAAGTTTAGCAATGCTTTGACTCTATCAGGGTCGATGGATATACCCTTCTCAGAGATGATATGCCCGAGCAACTTCCCCTCAGTGACCCCGAAAATGCATTTCTTGGGGTTGAGGGATATTCCATACCGGCGACATCTCTCGCAGATCTAAGCGAGATGGGCGGGATGATCACGCCTGTCCCGGGAAAACATGGTCAGATCATCCATGTAGATGATTATGCACCGATTCACAAGGCCCTCAAACGCAATATTCATGGCCTTCTGAAATGTAGCCCCTGCATTGATCAAACCAAAGGGCATTCTCCTGTACGCAAATGTTCCCCACTTGGTGGTAAACATTGTTTTCTCCTGGTCCTCGTACTTAACCATGAACTGGTTATATCCCAAGTATCCATCCAAGAAAGACATCATCTGGGATCCATTCACTATCTGCAACACCTCATCCAATGAAGGGAGAGGGTGATTATCTTTCTTAGATACCTTGTTCAAGTTTCAGAAATCCACGCAAAGGCGGATCTCACCGTTCTTTTTCCTCACAGGGACCAGGTTGGCAACCCACGCAGTGTGCTAGATTGGGAAGATTATCCAGGATGATAACAGTTTTTCTACCTCCTAACGAATCAGAGGCTATATCAAGGGTTTGACCGGTCTTTGCTTTTGTCAAAAGGGCTTAGCATCAGGTTTCAGGGGAATAGTATGGGTCATGATGGATGTATCATATGTTTTCAAGTCTTCATAACCCTATGCAATTATGTCGATGTATTCTCAGAGAACCGTGAGAATCTTCTCCTTTTCCTTAGGGGAACAGGAGGTACCAATGTGAATGATCTTTTCCTCATCGGGTTGGCCGATGTTAAATTTCTCAAACTTTCCTCCCTCGGAGGAGGATGACACCTTCTCACGAGCCTAAGGGTCTGAGTCGAAGATTCATTCTAGTGCAACCATCCCCTTTGGGATGGTGTTAGTAGGCAGGTCTATGATCCCATCATCTTTTTCACCCTGCCCAGTATCGTCATGGTCTCGTTCTTCCACTATCTGGTTTTCAAAGACGCCAACATTCGCCATGAAGGCCAGGATATGCTGATCGTCCTCAAAAACCTGAAAGTGGGTGACCATCTTGACTAAAAATATCTGGAGTCGCGAGCCGGCCATTGGCTCAAGGGTGCTGGCAGAAACGGCGAGGGCATTTGGGACATAGTTTCACCGCCGGGGAATGAGGTCAATGCCGAAGGCATCAAAATCTTCAATAAGGCTCCAAGCCCTATTGCGGTATGCGGCCAGCCTTTTGTCGTGACATGTCTATTGACTCCAGACTTGTTTAACAATCAACTCTGAATCACCCGGAGGCGGGTGATACCTTTTCTTAACGCAAATAAGAGTCCAAGGACCAAAGCCTCGTACTCTGTAACATTGTTTGTACAGTGAAATTAAAGCCTGTAGGACGCGAGGAAGGACTTCCCTCGCGGGTTGATTAGTTCCACCCCAGCCCCGCAACCTTGTTTGGATCAGGACCCATCAAACTTAAGGGTCCATAAGTCATTGTTCGTAATCTGGGGCTGGGAAAGGGGAGTAGTCTTTGGATTATTGCTGGGAGACTTAGGGGGTCCTTCCCGGACTGCCGGCGTGAAAGTAGAATTTACCTTCGAAGGTGTTTAGGTTTGAGATTCCCGAGGAGATGGCACCAAAGGAGTGCATCCCGTAGAAGTACTAGGCCCCAGAGAATCAATTACATGTTGATTCCGGAGGGTATCAAGGTGTCAGTTAGCGACCGAAAGACATGGCCCACACTCGAGTTCTGAATGTTTATGGTAGTGTACTCGGCACCAAGTGTCGAACAGGAGTGTGGCAAGGGTTGTTGTGGCACCCTGAGAGTTAACCTCAACTCTCATCTTTTCTTCTAGGTCCTAGGCTCTTTGCAGCACAGCGGGATCCTCTCCAGGGATGAAATCGAATGTTAAGATTTCAAAGGGTCGGTACACCCCCAGAGAAGTCTCGAAGAAAAAGACCTCATTGACTCTCCCAACCTTGGTAAGGGCCTTTTTCATCTAGGGTTCACTTTCGACATGGATCTTATTTGGTTCTCCTTCCCACGGAAGCCATAAATGGGTGAAGTCGGTCAAAAAGTATCCCTTCAAGGACTTAGACCAATTCTGACTTAATAACATCCCGTAATTTTCTGGGATGTCCACCACTTGGATGTCAATTATGCTGGCTATCCTGGGGTCCTGGATAAGCTGTATCCAGACATTCTTCGATTCCCCCACTATTTTTATAGCAGTCTTATCCAGTTGGATTACTGCACCATTAGATGGGGTGGGGTGGAATCTGAGCTTCTGACAAATGGATAAGGGCATGATATTACCCGAAGCTTTGGAGTCCACTAGGCAATTGTGTATATTTTTGCCTTGGATATTCAGGCCCAGTAGGAAGGGAGGATCCTCATTATTTCTCCAGAAGATGGCCGCGTTAGCATCTTCAAATGAGAATCTTGGGTGGGCGGTTGACGGCTTCCGGGTTCCCTAAGAATTTCAGAAGAGACTTCTTCTGCTCGGGACAATTTAGCAAAACCTCCATCAAGGTCATGGAGGTGGTGGTCTGTTCTAACACCTTTGTAATATTGAATCTTCCTCCTAGGAACTGGTGGTTTTCCTCGATGAGGTCTTTTGCTTGGTTAGAGCTAGGACCTCTTGGAAGAGCGGGTCGATCAGTTGTGTTATTCTAGGGAGGGAGAGCGTCTTTGATAGGAGGTGTGGGCGTGTAAGTTGGTCCTTTACCAACCTGACTCCAGGTATTATATGGAGTTTGCGGGTTAGTAAAGGCATTGGCCTTGAAGGGCGAGATAGATTCATCAAAGAATCCCTGCAGTTTGGATTCTTTTTCATCTTCCCCGAAAGTTCCGAAGAAGATGGTGTCATAGGTGAAGGCACTGTGGGTTGTCTCTTGGACAGGAGGTTCTGGAGGGGTGGTGTCATGCAACTGCTGCCTTTCTAGCTGGGAGATCATGATGACCTTCTCCAAGGTGGCACAATTCACCTCGTTGTGCGAACCTGTGTCGTGCAATCTACACCAATTAGTCATGGGATGGAAGTATGCAACTGGCGTGAAATGTGATGGTCCAGCACCATTTTGGTTGGCATTTTGGTTCGGAGGTGGGCCTTTGGTGTTCGCGTTGTTAGCCCATTGTTTTTGATTGGGTCTAGGCCCATTATTGAAGTTTCTTTCTTCGGCATTGTTGTTTCGTTGGCCGCAAAAAATGTTTCCCCTTTGGGAATTTGAATTCTGGGATGCGTAGGACCCCGCCTCCAGTTGACTCATGTCCATAGTCAAGGTAGACAACATTCGCTGGAGGGATTCAACCTCGACGGTCAACTGAGTGTTGGTGTCACAATGTGACAGTTGTTGTTGTTATCTTCCCAAGAAGGCGACAGTATTAGCTGGAGTCGAGGGCGGCAATCCTCCAGTCATGGACGACTAAAAGAAGGGCACTCCGGACGGTTGTGTCTGAGACTGTTGTGCCTGCTGCGACTGATTCCAAGGAAAA
The DNA here is from genome assembly GCA_018584345.1 of Thuja plicata. Taxonomy (NCBI): domain Eukaryota; kingdom Viridiplantae; phylum Streptophyta; class Pinopsida; order Cupressales; family Cupressaceae; genus Thuja; species Thuja plicata. The sequence goes on along the minus strand of MU223124.1, from coordinate 184,677 downwards.
ACTTCCAGACCCAGTGTCATCTAGGTCTGCGTTGGGTAAACATACCAGGCCTGTTGGTATATCAGGGGTGGTAGAGAATTTATCGCCATCGAAGGGGCTCCCATCGCCATATTTGAGTTGTATCCCCCGGCATACGCAGTCCCGTCGGGGATCATGTTGAAGGGCGTACTCTGTCCAATCCCACTCAGGGATTTGTTGAGACCTCGAGACAGCTCTAAAGCTAGGTTGTAAACTTTTGCCAAAGTGTCCCGGTCTCCTGCGGTGGTTGTTCTCCAAAGGAGAGTGGCAACAAAAGGGTCCATCGCGTTAAGATAGGTCTATATGGTTACCTTTAGGGATGGAATAAAAGGGCCCGTGCACCACTTCAAGGCACGCTCGAACCTATGGTTGAATGCTGCAAGAGGTTCATTGGGTTCCTTCCTGATGGAGATAAACTGGCTATGGGACCAGGCTGGGTCCACATGCACGCGAAAGGCAGCCAGGAAGGCGTCCTCCATATCCTGCCAACTATTTATGGAGTTGGCAGGAAGGTTAAGGTACCAGTTTAACTCACCTTATCCTAAAGACAAGGGAAACATCTGAGTCACAACATCCTCATGCTGGATCCAATGTCAGTTCATAGCATCTTTGTATGCCTGTAAATGTTCTTCTGTAATTCGTGAGCCTAAGTGCTCATATCGTGGGTAGATCTTCTCCGGGTGAGAAGGTAAGTCGTTGATTGCGCCCAGAAAAGTACCCATTGGGGACCCGGTGTTTCCAAAATACGCATCCATTAGGGGAACTATATATTGGGTAGTTTGGGCACTGGTCCCCGGGATTGTCTGAGAAGTTTGGGTACTCTGAGGTATGCTGGACCCCAAGACAATAGTGGCTGGTATGATTTTCGAGGTCTGTTTCTTCCGAGTAGGAGGCTCAAGTTTGACAAATCTTCCAGGATTTGGGGCAGACCTAAGGACTCTTTCAAATTTTACTGGGGAGAAAGATCCAATCCCGCTAAAGGCTTGTCTCTTAAAACTATCACTCGGGGAACCCTCGGGAGGTGTAAAATCAGAATCTCTGGAGGGGGATGAGTTCAAGCCCTCCTTTTAGCGCCAATTTCTGTTGATGGGATTTTGCTGACCGGGTCTGCCAACAGTCATAAGTTATCAGCGGGTTTCGGGGATACCGGCCAACTTCGCCTGCAAAGGTTGTCCGGGGGAATTATATTCCCCGGGCCTTCAAGCACCTAGGTGTCGGGTCACGACGGCGCGGGGCTCGGTTGGGAGAGGTGACTATTTTTGAGGGGGATAGCTGGTTTCTTCAACTCAATACCTCCAGAGATTCAATACAGTAAGGTTTCCCCTAGCATTCTACACTTAGCAAATAAAATGAAAAAGATCCTGCAGGGTTAGAAACACTTCATCTAAATATAGTCATGTTTAAATATTCAAAACATCGATAATACACTGACATACTACACTAAATACTGAGGAAATACATAACCATCGATTAGAACTTCATCAGTAGCGAGGGAAAAGAGGTCGTTAATCTATTTAACATATCAGAGTAGAAGACATAAAGAACATAAAACATGAAATACCATTAACTCAGAAGCAGGAATGCCAACGACATCATTGCCAAGAATTCTTCCTTCTTTATTAATGTTCCTTCCAGCAAGCACTGGTGCGTGGTATAATGGTGGCTCCAGGGGAGCATTTGACTATATAAAACTAGAACAATGGAGCATTGAGCTCTGCAACTAAAATGAGAAATCACTTTGCTATTACTATGGACAACAAAATCATCAATTTTGCCGACCCTTGGAAATAGTTCAATTTGGCTATTTATACAAATCTCTTCTAACCCTAACCCTATTTTACATCATGTTTCAATAAAATATAATATTCGAGGGCCGGTACTACCTACGCCACCCTACAAATTACCTAGAGATAGAATAGGTCTGTCATGTCAGAAGAATAAGACAAGAATATACAGTGGAAGAATCAGCCTCGAGAAGAGAGCCGAGAAGGAAAAGAAAGAAAGTAGGTCCCCCGGGAATCGAGGCTACAGGCCTCATAAATGGGAAATGCGGCACCCTGTCTCTAATGTGCCAGGTGTACTCCTGAACGGTGCCTCGAGAAGACCATCCTGTCAGAAAGCCAACTGTTAAGTCGATGCCTCCTTGATGTAGCTAACCACCCTCTGACAGTTTTTATTAACCACTTCTGGAAGTGACCGTTCGGCCTTGGGGACCAGGACACAGATCACTTGAAAGAATATAAAATTTTGGATCTGGGACTCTAGAATCTAGGAACTTACGTCCCCAAAAGAATAAAGAATACCCAACGCTTGAGTTTTCTTCGGCCTCCGGAGAAAGCTCAAGGTTGCTTATTATCATTAAAAGCCTAGAGGAGGCGGGAAATACCGTCTTCATCTATATCTTTCAGACTGGCCCTTCTATGCTTGGCCACTTCAATTTGTTCCCCCAGGTCCGGAACATTTCCTTTAAACTCATCGGCCATCCTTGCCGCATCATGACCACCAAGTATCATGCGAGTCAACTTTGCCATCTGGGCCCCATCTATCCCCTCCAGAGATTGATACCGGGACTTCATTATTTCATCAAAACTCCCCAAAACTAAATTTTCGGGGGTATATGTATCTGTGCTAAGGGGATCAACCCCGAAAGTCTTTATTACAAAAGATTTATACAAATTGAAAGAATATTTCACGGTGTTAACCTTATCCTGCAGAGACCCTACCAGTTGCTTGGTTACCTCCAATGTGAGGTCAAGTCTGGAGTGTTGGGTTCTCACAAAATCAAAAGATTCATCACCTAGAATTATGGATTCAAAAATCATATCTTCTCCCAGGGTAAGGAGTTCTTCGAGCTCCACCTTCCACGCCTGGTAATTCTCGGCATCACCCTCCCACAAGTCAATAAGAGTTTCTGTCTGGTGGATGACCTGACAGGCCGTGTATAAATCTGGGAGGGTGGATACTAGGAAACGTAGGGTGTTTCCTACCTGCAGGGCGACCCACTCATCCACTGCCTAAGCTTTCTTCTTCATTACTCGTAGGGAGTCTATGTCACTCTGAGGTAGATCTTCTGAGGTGGAGGCCCCCAGAGGAGCGACATTGATGGGTTGAGCCAGCTCAGTGAGCAACCCCATAAGGTTTGTGTTCTTTGCTTTTTTTGCTTTGAGCCTGTGTGCTTCCTTTTCATAACGGGCCTCCATCGCCCTTGCTGCCTCTTTCAGCAAGTCTACCTCACCTTGCTTTCCCCTTTTTCCTAGTGGTACCTCTGCAACATTATAGTCCTCGGGCTCTGCGGTTGCTTCATCGGCGCCTGGGGGAGGTGTTGCCACAACGACAACTGTTTCTCCATCCGGCCCAGTTCGGAGGGTATGAACTGTCCGAGCTTTCTTAGCCTTTGGCGGGGCCTGGAATTGGGCCATCATTTCAGCCAAGGAGAGAGGAGTCACGGGAGTAGACTTGGCTTTTCTTTTCCTGCTCTCTATCAGCCACTGAGGTGGTAGGGGTGGCCTTCCCGCCAGAATTTATTCTCTTGATTCTTCCCCAGTATCCTGCCACTGTTGTCCCTCAGTGACGTGGGCCTCATCCGCCTCTCTCCCCGCATCTACTTCTTCCACAGCAACATTCTCTTCATCAACCTGCATCTCCTTAGCCTTGTCCTTTGTATCTATTACTGGGTCTGGACCTCGGTAGGCTTCCTTGGGGATTTCTTCTTCAAGTTGCTTTTCCAGTTGCTCTTCTTCTTCTGTCGGGACTTCTTTCTCCGTCGACAGTAGCAGAGGTGTTGGGCTAAGATTTAGAGTTTGGGCTGCTATGATCACCTGCCCAAAAGTTGCTCCTGTGAGTGGCCCTTGGAATGTGGCAGCTGGGGTTACGGTTATTCTCGAAGGTCTGGTTCCCCCAACAGATGCCATTTGTTCACCTTGTTTTTGTTGGTCCACTCCCGGACCTTGCATTGCTTGAGCCCCAAAGGCAATCTTTGGCTTCGGCTCTTTCTCTTCTACTTGCTGCTCTTGTCCCTGTGTAGGCTCTTATTCAGCAGCTTCTTGCTCTGCGACCTCTTGTTCTGTCTCCGGGACCTCTGTCTTCGTTTGGGTATTGTCCCCCTGCAAATTCCCAAACTCGTCGGTTGCAAATACGTCATCAAATTCTTCTTGCATAGGGGGACTGGCTGGGACTGCCGTAGGCTCTGTTTCCTTCTCTGACTCCGGGGAACTGGAAGAGAGGATTTCTACTTGTTGGGCTTGGGATGCTCCCGCTCCCGGCTCTGCCTTAGGCTTTTTGTTGAGCTTCTTCTTTCTTCAGGTAACCAAAGGTGGTCCGGCATCTCTTATTGTTGCTGCCTCTATGGGATCTAACCCTGTTGTCTTTACCATTAAGGCTGCTAATGATGGGGAGGAGGAAGGACGAAGTGGCCCGACCATGAGCGGTGGAGTGGCCAGCCGCATTATTAACTGCTCCCTCATCTGCTAAGAGGCTGCCACTGATTGTTTTATTTGATTTGTGATGGGGACTTCTTGCATAGAAGGGGTCATGTCTATTCTTTTTCCTTTATCTGCTCCCTGCGAAGAAGTCCCGGCCCCCGGGGTCAATTTTGGTATCGGCTGTGGAGTTAACTTTGGCGCCGGCTGGGCTGCTCGGCGGGTACTCCCGGGGCACACCTTCTTAAAATACTCATGGCTTCGCTCGACCACCTCTCGAGTGAAGTATTCAATTGTGGGCCCTTCTTGGGCGTCCGAGTTCACTGGTGGAAGAGCCCTTTTATCGATCCCCTTCTCCTTGTACTGGGGATCGGCAGTGGGGGCGGCATCTGAGAAGTCTGGTGGGAATCTCCGGAGCTTCAATTTCTACATTATGTCGGCCGTCATTCAGACGTAGTGCCTACTTCGCACCTCCACATCATCCTGACAATCTGCCCAGAAGTCCTCCATGTGTATATGATGGCACTCTGAAGCCCGGGGCAGTGCCGTTGCTATCTTCCCATGCGAGTCAAAAAAAATTTGCGCTAGATAAAATTTCTGTAAGTTATAACTTTTTAGTTCGTTATCTGCCTCCTTTGCAGCGGCCAGGTTGCATGTATAATTCTCACAGGTGATTGGGAATGGGATGTTGGGTATCTTTTTGAGGGCAAAGAGGGCATGCACCTCTATTATTTGTCTATAATACTCCAAGAGCATGATCTTGTCCCCACAATGTTTGGGCAACAAGTAGGGTTTCCCAGAGAAGTCGGTGACCCTAATGTAGGTGTGCTATTGAAATTAAATATAATAGTGTCCATAACTATGGACCAAGTTCATCACCTCGGAGGACAGGCGGTATCCAGCGTCCCGGGTGGGTGTAAGCAGATGGTAGTAAACGAACGCATCGTTTATCCTACAAAAACTGGGGAAGTTGGCCTCCCATTGAACTTATGGGAAATGGTCCCACGGTTCTTTTGTCCCAGGCCAATCCCCAGCACGCCGTCAGTAAGCAGGCTGTAGAAATGGGGCCTCTGCTGCGTTGGGGCCCCAAAAATGTAGGAAGACATGTAGAACTTCTTCTTCGTGTTCAGTTGCTGGAACTGGGAGTCGACATGGTTGGAGATTATTGTCGCCCAGTCAAAGTATTCTCCCTTGGTGGAGATGTCGAGGAGGAAATAATACATCCATCGAGCAAACTCTTAGGCAGAGGGCTGCCCAAAGACCCGGGCCAATGCTATCATCCCCATCTGGATGCTCTCCTTGAACTCAGAGCGGGAGATTTCTATCTTCATTCTTTTTGGGTCCCTCTTCGGGGCCTTGAGCCAATGGGTATTCATGTATACCCGGGCGACATCCTCCAGCTGTGTGAACTAGGCCAAGGCATCAGTCCTTGTAACCACTATGGCCTATCAAATTATGGGATTCCTAGGCTCGCCTAGAATGTGACTGGGTCGAGGGACACCAGTGGAGTGGGGTATCCTGTGGGCTCTGCGGCCACAAGCATAACGGCCCAGACAAAAGAGTTATCATTGGTTTCCAGTGTTAAGATAAGCTCCGGAGATTGCACGAAGCACGGGAAACAAGCTGCCCTGAGAATTTTGGAGTTTTCGATGTTGATTGCCAATTGATCTCCAGCCTGTCACTGGATGTGCATTAATTTCACCAAGGCCTGCATCTCTGGCCATGTTTCGACGGTGGTGTCGGTTATAAGCTTGACCTTGGACTCAATCTTTGAGCCCATGATGACATTGTCCTATACAAATTTCATAGTCAGGGGCAGCTTCTCTAGGGCCTTCTCCATCTTAGATTTTACTGCCGCCCTGATTTCTGTCGCGGAAGGTAGCTCTGGACTTCCGGGTGGAGAAGATGTAGATTATTTAAACATGTTTGGGAAAAGAACTCTGGGAACCTGCGAGACAAAGCGACCGTCAGAACGCATTAATCAAAATAAATGTTTCAGGGTCTGAAAATCTTACCACCGCGATGCTTGCTTTTCCTGAAAAGTTAGTTTCATGCAAAGATAATCGAAAAGCAAACGCATCATAAACTTAAGATTTTATCAAACGTTCGGGTCCAGGGATTTCACTACACACTTGGTAATGACATAGGATGGACGATGGTAGGAGACCCGAAGCGTGAAGAAATGACCGTTAGTTAGGATGTGTAAAAGGCAAGTTATCAAGCCCACGTGGGCGCCACATGCGTAGGTATTAAATGGAAGTTATGGCGATGACGACGGAGCCAACTGTCTAAACGCACAAAAAGTGAAGGCCACTTGGCTGGAATTGATTGTGTGCATTGGACATAAATGAGGGTCTGACAGACTTCATGGAGGAGAGAGAAAACTGCCTGTTTGAAACCGGCCGAGAGCTGAGTTTCAAACAGGTGGTTTTCTACCCCGAAGCGAGTTCATGGGCAGAAAACCATAAACACAAGTGACTCGGCCACCTAGTCAAGCCACCCAGAAGGATATACACCAAGGCAAAAGGATATACACATAGAAGTAGAGGGATATACAGAGACTATAACAAATATGCACACATATTTACAAATATACAACACAGAACGACGTCCGCGGGAAAATAAGATAAGGCAGAGACAAAAATAGCTATCTACACATTTTACAGATGGACCACTTCTACACAGAGGGCGAACAACCCTCTGGCAGAGCTGACCCACCAACAGGCGGAGGAACCAGAAAATAGAAAACCAGACGAAACAGACGACCAAGCAAACAAAACAAACAAAACCAAACAAAACAGAAGAAAACCAGAGAGGAGAGAACAGAAAGGCCAACCTAAGAACGCAGAAGGTGGAGGAAAGGGAAGAGTTACCGCAGGAGCCCTGCAACAACTTGAGTTATCAAACGATCAGAATTACCACCACGAAGCCCTCGCAATTGCCTAAAAGTGACTAGAAGTGTCAAGCGTTGATTATCATAAACTCTCTGCAAATGCTCTGTTAATCGCTTTGAAATCACTCTGTAAGTTTTAATCGCGGTAAATGTGAAAGTGATAGATAAGTCCTATTTATACCCACAGTAAAAAGGTAATCCTCCTCCTTCTGGCAATCTATGGATAAGCAAACCTCCAGACTCCGGGCCCGGGGGTTCCCCGCAATGATATCCTTAAGAACATCGTGGCGAAGAATCTCAGAGTCTGGAATGCGGTTCCCAACGAAGGACAACCTCCGGGACCGGAGTCCCAGAAGCGAAAACCAAACAAACAAAACACCACACCGGGGAAGAAAACCCCAGAGAAAGAAAACAAAAGGGAAAGAAAGACAAGACAAAGCCGCAAACAAAACAAAATGGGGGACCCAACATTTTATACACAAAATGTAGGGACGGGGATGCAGGGCATAACAGGACCTTTGGGTCACACTTTATTTCTATACTGGTAGAATGGATTACCGTTTTGAGGTCATCTTCTAAAGGGGAAGCACACCCTCTAGACAGGCTCTCTAGAAGCTTGATTAAGCTAAGCTTTCTCTTCACCCAAGATCCACGAAAGCAAGGGAAGAGGATACGGTTATAGTTTAATCATAGTGTCATTTATATCTTAAGGGATTTAATTTAATGACAAATCAACTCGAAATAAGTGTTGAAAAACACTTCTTCAAACACACAAAGAAGAATTCATTCCAAATTGAACCTATTTAAAAATAACTAAGTGTTTTCTACCTAAGCAAAAGAAACAATAGTATGGTTAATCATTCAAGTTCAATTTGTTTCCCACACATCAAAAAGAAAGCTTGAAAAAATGTGTTTATTTGCCTTAAGTCATTCAAGATTGATTGAAGTTCATTCACTTAACATTCGAGATTGAGTGAGGTAAATTTTAAACAACATACATTCCAAGACAAATGTTTAACCATACAAGTTCATTTCAATAATCTGTTAAAATCCATCAGGGAACCTGCATGAAAATCGTTAGTAGTTTTCTGTTCTGAAATGTGAAATGTCATAAAATATAGTAACCCATAGGAAAAATGTGCAGCCGGTGATCTACACAGACGGTGATCTGTGCAGACGGTGATCTGCAGATACGGCTATTCACCTGCATAGACGGTCGAATAAAAAATATAGTCAGATTCTGCTAAAAAATAGACTTAATCAGACAAAAAAAATAGGATTTTTATCAAATTAGACAACATTTCACTCCTAAAAATTATCTTACTGTAAAAAACCAGAGAGTTAAAATACTAAAAACTTGATAAAAAATAGTTTAAACCAGAGTATTATGAGTCTGTTTCTGAACAGGTGTAGACGGTGATTTATAGGTTCAGACGATCGAGTATCGAAAATGACTGGGAAGCGTAGACGGTGATCTACGGAGACGGTGACTCCAGAGTGGAGATGGGTCTACGTGAAAATTTTCAAAACCGCAGAAAATCTGTAAAAAATGTTAGAAAATGAGGGATGTGGGTCCCATCAGGCGTGCCAAAATGTATGTGATAAAATGTATACTTGCAAAGGATGACACTAAAACATGCAAATATTAATTTTAGCCATTAAAAACAAGATTCAAGATGTTAGCATGCTTAAAATGAAATCCAAAACAAAGACTTTCACCACAACCTCCGATGAGCTAAACAAGGGCACCCAATGCCTTGTTTATTTGCTCTTAGAGATTATTGTGGGTGTGCTCTCCCAACACAATAACTTGATCCATGGATGGAAACTAAATGTAACTAATGGATACAATAAAGAGCTCAAGAACAAGTATGAGGAACTTGTCTCAAGCCTTCATCAAATGTATGAAAATGATAATGCAAAACTATGCTAAAAGTGACATGCAAGATCAAATGAAAAGAAACTAGGTTCATTTCATTAATCCTAACATGTAATATTTAGATTTGAAATGAGATACAAGCATGAACATGAAAATTAAGCTAAGAATTCAAAAGTTAAACTAGCATGATAACAATGCAAAAAAGAGAGATGATTTGCTCTTCACAATGGCCTCTATTTATAGATTTTTTGCAAGAGAGAGAGGGCTTGGATGAGGTGGAGCTCATGTGACATCCACATAGGTGCCACATGAGGGACACATAAGCCATGCAAGAGGCCAACTTTGCTCACACATGTGTGAGCAACTTTGGATGTGATGGGTCAAAGTTTACTTAAAGTACACATGTGAAGGATCTTGTAAGAGGTGTAAGAGGGTGTAAGAGTTTTGGACCAATGAGACACTTTTAGAAAGTGTAAGAAGGTGTCATGATAGGTGTAAGAAACCTTGATGGCACCAAATAAAGATTATATGGAAAATGTATTTTTAAAAATTTGATCACACATGTGTGAGAAAATAATTAGGACTAATTGGTGTAGGAATCAAGAAATTTGTCTAATTAACCTTAGTTAATTAGTGAATAGGTTTATTTGGTGAGAGTGATGTGAGGTAGGGTAGTATCTAGGTTCAAATTAGCTTAATCTAAATTTAAAATTTAGATTAATTTAGTTTATTATAATTTAAGTCATGTGGAGGATTAAATAAATTAAAAAATTTATTTAAAGGGGATTAATGAGGGATAATGTATTAAATAAGATTTAATACATCAAAGGGGATAGTATTTAAATTAAATTTAAATACTATGGAAAGTGAATTACATTTAATTAAATAAATTTAATTAAATAAAATAGAAGAACATAACAAATATAATTAATTAGTTAAAATTAAATATAATGTTAAGGGAATATTAATTTAATTAATATAAGGATGATTTTAGACGTCTACAGATTGATGTCATGAATGATGCAAGAAAAGTTGAAACAGAGAGAACATCAGCTATTGATGATAGGAGGAAAATCACAGATAAGCTACAAGAAAAAGAATAAGAGATTCAAAGACTTACTAATCATCACCATGAAATTACCACTCAGATTATTCTTATGAGTCAAGAAGCAAATAGACTAAAGACAGAACTCATTGAAAAAATACAGATTATCGGTGAGCTAAGAGAAGAGAATGAAAAGCTAAAGTATGAAATTGGAGTTCAACATCAACACAATGAATTAATCAAGAAAGTTGAAGATAGCAATAAAAGGATGGATGATTTTCTTGAAGGACAAATGTGAGTCAACAACTATACTGGTCTAGGGTACAATGACAATGGAGAATCATCTAATCAATCAAGTCAAAGGAATGCTTACACACCTCCAAGAATAAAAAGGTTGTCATTCAATCACTGCGAAAGACCAGGCCACACTTCAAACATTTGCGGAAGCAAAATGAAAGGTATTCCTCAATCTCAAACTACATTCATTGGAAATTGTTATAAATGTCACAAGAAAGGACACAAGGCACATGAATGCAGATCCAAGGTGACAATTCTAAAGAAGGAAACCTACATGGACAAGTACTGTCCTACCTGCAAAATGAATGGACATACACATCAGAAGTGCTGGAAAAAGAATAACAAAGCTTGGACACCAAAAGAACCTGATAATGGCTACAAATCGACAAGAGTCGATACCTCATATGTTTGGGACTACAACACATAGATAAACTGCATAGCATGTGGAATGTATGGTCACATTGCTGCCAATTATATGATAAAGTGGACAAGAAGACCAAGAGGATGGACCAATCCAGGTATGGCATGTTTGCATTGTCATAAGGTTGGACATGTGATAAAAGATTGCAAAGACCGACTGCCAAAAACAAGCACTTATCCCAATGGAAACACCATTGATGACATCAAGAATATAAGAAACAAAATGTGGAGAAATGCTACAAATACTGAAGGTTCTGGAACAAGCAATGCAAATGATGACACCCCATCTAATGGATCTGGTGGCATCACCATTCCCACCTAAGTTGCACAAGTAAGTATGGAACTGCATTATGACAAGTAATATTCTGCATCAGTTCCATTGGACATTGATCATATTGTCAAAATTAGCAGGATTAAAGATGCAATACAATGATACATGTAACATTTTGTAAAACAATATCATCGGTTAATACATACCGATAAGTATCAGTGAACACACAAAATAAAGGTGACAACACTTATCGAAATCTATCGGTTAATACACAATGCCAGGTCACTAAGTGTAAACCAGAATTCATTGGTGATCCTTTGAGCCAACAAAATGTTGTCATCACCATATTACCGACAATCATCGATGAAAGTAACTAAAATGCTAACTGCCGCGAAACTTTGAGCCTACACCGACAATATTATTTTTGCTGCAACCGACGAACTCAATCTTTGTACACCCACGAGTTATTGGGCATTAATGACAAACTTAGGGCACAAAAAGGTTATAAAAGCGTGACAGAAGAGTTCATTTCACACCTGCGATTTTCGCAGAGCTAAGCAGAGAGATTGGAGAAAAGATAAAAGTGTGACCACAACAAGATACAACACGACTCAACAGATTCACGAGTGATCAAAGAGATTCAGTAAGTACCTGCATACAGTGACCTAGGGTTTCGCTGGTAGAGTATGTAAGGTTCTATATCCACTGCAAGATCTCAGAGATAGGAGATCTAGACCTAGATAAGGCTTACAAAGTGCTATGTGATGACAATGGAAAACTAAAAGAAGAACACAAGCATCTAGAGGTGAAAGGTTTAACAAATGCATTACATTTTCCTAGGGTATTTAAGAGCGACTAGATCAGGATAATTCTTAGTAGATTGCATAACCAAACATTGTGGCTTGATGAGCCAAAATGAATAACAAATGATGTTATTCATGCGGTTACTGGATACCCCACAACTAACAAGGCCAAAGCTCACAAGCACCCACCCCGGAAAGAATTGGAGAATCTAATAGGTGAAAAATGGGACAATAAAGGTCTCAAGGTTAACACTATCACCGACAAGGAACTTAAGTTTGGTGCATGTGTGATAGGTTATAAAATCTTTCAGGCCAGCATAATGAACAACATTGCAAGCACTGGTGTAAGCACAACCTATAAGATCATCAAACAAGGGAAAAAGATAGATCTTTCAAAAATCTTGTTAAATCAACTTGAGGAGAACATGAAAACAATAAGGTCTTCAAGAAAAAACACTTATAATTTTGGTTCTTTAATTATGTGCATATTATTTTACTTTGAAGAACACTTTCCTTCAATAAGCAAAGTAGTATGGGATACAAGCAAACCAGTGACTCTACAGATTAGTGAATACATAACTTCACTAGGAGAAGACTTTGAAACTATAATGAATGAGTACTTCCAAGGTTTCAAAGAAAAGATGCAAGCTAGAATCAGAATTCCAGAGAATCTGATACAAGAATATGAGGATATATGCTTTATGGTAGATACTGATTTTACTTATATCAAACCAGTAGTACCTAGGAAATCTTGGCTATCCCCACTGGATTATGAGATCCAGATAAATCATGCTAAAAAATGCATCAAGGCATTGTTAAATGAACCACTTGACAACAAACAACCAAGATTTGGTACTTATGAAGAGGCCAAACCAAAGATTAAATCAGATCTTGTTATAAAAAAGGTTGTCAAGAAAAAGGACAAAATGGTAAAGAACCTAAAGAAAATTTTATCAATAAATGAAAAAGGTGAAGAGGAAACAATAGGGAAGGAGGAAGAAACTAAGGGCCAGTCACCTATCAGTGGAGATTCATAGAAGAGTGATTCAGAGGCCACACAGTCAGATTCACCTCCTCCTCCTCCTCCAACTAAGAAATCAAGGACAACAGTTGCTTCTAGGAAAAGAAACCAAACAACAAAAGAATCACCTCCCTCACCCTTGAAGAAAGGGAGAGTTACAATCTACAAGAGGAAACCAGTCACTCCAAAAGGAGAACAAAAAAAATGAAGGAAGTACATAAGGACAAGGCAAGATATTGAAGACACTAAACAAGCTTAATTGCAAGATGAATCAGAAGAAAAAAAGTATTTGATTCCCGAAACCATTGATGAAATAAGTAAATACATTTCAGAATCAACATCCATTTCACATCCTAAGATTAGAGGATGGTTGAAACTAGATCCAGAAGACCAAATCAAAATTGAAAATTCTATAATAGCAAAGATGTGCTAGTACAATTATGTAGCAATGCAATTTGAAGGTCATAATGTTCCAAGGGAACTCTTGGATAGGATATCGGCTAGATGGACATTTTCTTTGCACAGTGAAAAAGAGATAAGAGAAAGAGTACTTGTCTTTCTTATGCCTTCTGAATCAAAGAAGGAAGAAATTGATGAAATGATGGAAAATCATAAGAAGGAGTTCTCACCCAAGATGAGAGCCTACAAATTTCTTGAAAGGAAGCTTATAGAGCTTAAGAAAGAAAGCCATAAGAAATGGAGTGAGATACTTCAACCTACAGATGAAGCCAGCCCTGAACAAGAACACATTGTTATCAAAGATTCAAAAGATGACTCATCGGTTGAGTTGGAGAAGAAGAAATTGATACAAGAGGCAACAAGAATGTTGAAGTTGCAGATAAAGAATGGCCCGACACTACTCTTGAAAAAACACAAGGTGAGGAAAGACAAATTCCACCAAGCCCAATTCATATTGACTTAGATGATCAAGCAAAAGTTACCCCAGAAGAATTGACAATCAAAGGTAACATAAATGAGGATGTCAATGATGAAACATGGTTAGACAACATCATTACTGACATCACAGGAAAAGACTCCGCAGAAGAGTTACAAAAGGATGAATATGTCACTATTCCACAAGGTGATACCGACGACCAAGACACACTTGCAGACACTTCACAGGTAAATACACCAAACAACATGCATGTATTGATAAAAGCTATTGATATTAACTCAAGTCGGGAGAAATCATCTAAGAAGGATGATAACATACCCGAGGACAGGGGTAACAAGGAAAAAAAAGATGCATCAAACACACAAAAAGATACAGATATAGAAATGAAGGATGCAACCGATACTCAGAAAGAGAAGTTTGTTGAAAAAGAAAAAGTAGATGATACTAACAAGGAGGAAACAATGAGAAAGGATGAAGAAAAGAATAAGTGTGAATAAGAAAAACAAGATGAAAACATAAAGGAAAAGTTTGCTGAAACACCTAAGGTTAATGAAGAGACATCTTCACATAACTAATAGGTGGATACTGAGCAGAAGCAACAAGAAACTTCATCTTCCAAACCTTCACCTACACAATCCACCAAAACTCATGATCTACAAATGGTAATTCACCAGTCTGCCTCCTCATAGAAGAAGAAGAAGAAAGTGATTAAGAAAGACATCATGGCAGTCACATTAGATGAAATAATTGACATACCTAAGTGTGATCCATCAAAATTAGATTTTGAAGCTCTTCAAGCATATGGAGTGTTATGTCAAAGGAAAGCAAAACATGAAAAGTTTAAAAAGGCACTCAAAGACTCCCAAGCACTGGACAAAGAAAGGGATATTCTACACCAACTTGTTCCTGAGATCAAACTTGATCTTGATACACCAATCATAGACCAACTAGCAGTTCTTACCGACGCCATCACCACACAAAGTGTAGATGCAGAGAAGTCCATGGAAGAACATGCAAAAAAGAAGTATCAACACAAGCTACTTGAGAAGATCATACAAGAAGTGGCAGTGAACAAGGTAAAGCTCTCTGAACTTGCAAGTCAATTAGAACCAATGATTGCAGAAGCTATTATCTTAGTTCAAAAAAGTGCACACTTGACAATTTCACAAAAGAGAATGGTGAAAAGTTGTCACAATTAGATTCAGATCTGAAAGTAAGTGCACAAAGTCTAACCTCTGATGCAAATACAATAAAGTTGCATCATGACAAGATTACTAAGGTAAATAGGTCAAGACAAGAGATATGGGATGTAGAGACACAATTCTGAAATGAGGTTACCGAGCTGCAGGCTCACATATTACCAAACCTCACAACTCTGCAACAATACATTACTATGGCAAGAAATCTGATAGACACCCCAGAGATGTCTGTAGTAGACAACATCTATGACATACATGTATGGATTTCACTTGAGCACATGGATCTAGAGAATCTAAAGGAGAAATGGGAGAAAATGATGGAGGAAATGAAAGCCTCACATTCCCATATTTTTGAAAAGTTGTAAGTACCTATGCCCTTATTATAAAAAAAGGAGGAATAAATATGTATATTGTATGTATAGGAGATAAAAGAATAGATATGTATGTATATGTACAATACTACATTTTATATGGAATAGATATGTGCAATATATCACATATCAAAAAAGGAGAAGGAAATAATATGTATATACACTTACACTTACCGGCATATGCATAGGGGGAGTCATGAAATGACTAAGGAAGAAGTATACATAGTTGTACATACTAATACATTCAGTATGTTGTACATATCAAGTTTTTGATACTAATGTCAAAGGGGGAGATTGATGACATTAAGTTTTTTCATTAGTATACTTAAGTGAAAAACATGATAAAGATCATCGGTACAAGCATACCCGACAGATAGCACACTGCTATACCCGACTCTATTGACAATGCTTGTCAAAATAATGCTAAGTATAGAATTGCCCTACGAACACTACCAAGTGTTAAACTGATGACAAAGCAGAACCTGAAGAAGCACACAAAGCATCACCGACGATACAGTTTTTAGAATATCATCGACGGATCCAAAATTACTAAAAGCTGATGGAGCAGAAAAGGCTAGGAACCTGACGGAACTGGGAACCCGCTGAACAATTCAATAAAGGACACCGTTGGAACAGAAACCTAACAGAGCAAAGAATGATAGGAACCTGACAGACTGACAAAGCAACCCGAGCATCAGAACCGATAGTCAGTTACAGAACCCGCAAATAATGGATCTGACTTTCCACATCAGACAAAACATTGTAATTCTATAATTAGAGTTTTAAATTGTTTTAAATCATTACTTGAGGGTTAAACAAGTATATTGTAATTATTTTAAAGCATCCTAACGACTCTAAACCATGCTAACTAAATATCAAGGTCAAGTTGTAAACCTTGGATCTAGAGTTAACTTTATAAAGCGTGAATCAAAAATGGACCAAGAAACTAGTATAAATAGATGTTCAATCATTTGTAATAAGGAGAGTTGAATAGCCAAGTAGAGCATCTAAGGAGCAAAAAGGAGAATTCATGCAAAGTTCAGAAATAGATCATATCAGTTCTCAAGAACACAAACAAGGCTACTGACGAGCAAAGTCAAGGTATCATTCAATCACTCAAGGTGATTACATGTACATTGTAAGATTTATAGGATATGTTATCATCAATTAGAGATTGTATATATTATTAGATCAAGAATTATGTAGTTGCATTTTGGTATTCCCTACATACCCATCCCCACATTTTGTCAACAAAATGTTGGGTCCCCCTTTTTCACTTTTGGGCATTTCCCCTTTGGTTTCTTTTCGGCCTTTGTTTCTCCAGGCTTTGCGTTCATGCAGCTGGTGTTCCTTTGCATTTTGTTTTTTGTCCTCCTGGATCCTGGTCCTGGAGTTGTTTTGCTCTTCTTTTGTGCCAGTCAAATTCTGGACACTGGGATCTTTTTGTCACTACTCCCTTTTTAATCAAAGGGAGTGGTGGCAAAGGACCCCTAGACCCAGAGTCCAGAGGTTTTTCCTTTTTTGGGATTTATGGAAAGAAAGTTGGTAAGTTTCACCCAGTGGATATAAATAGAGTTTTACCTGCCATTCTTACATTTACCGCGAACAAGATTTTCTTAGAGAGAAGCAAAGTGATTAAGAGCGAATTGTGTGCGAAGTGTAATTTGTTCTGAGAAGAGTTAACAGTGTTTGCAAAGGAAATTAGTGTTCAAGTTTGTGCACCCTTCCAACCCCTCTCCAAGATTTTCAGCGTTCGTGGTGGTGTAGTTTCCTAGTTTTCCTAGAGTGCCTCTTGTGCTCTTCCTGTCGTGTTTCTCAATGAAAGGTAGGCCTTCTGGTTCTTTTTCTCCATTTTTGGTTTTTGGTTTGTTCTTCCCCCATTTGGGGTTTTCATTTTTTTTTTGTGGTTGTTCTGGTCTTTACTGCCTCCTGTTGGTGGGATGGTTTTGTAGGAAGGTTGTCCGCCTTCCCTACATTGTTTCTCCTGTAAATAGTGTATATTTTCCTAAGTTTTGTAAATTCCTGAGGTTTCTCCGCATTTAGTCAGAAATTCTCTGTAAAAATCCCCTAGTAGGCTCTCTGCCAGTTGTAGTTGGTGGAGTAGGTGCGTAAGTTGTAAATATTTGTGCATATTTGTGCATTCTATAGGTAGTTGTACATTTCTCTGTAAATTTTGTAGATAGTTGTGTAGAGTCTTTGGGTAGGGTCGTTCCTTGTACATTTCGCCATTCTCGGCTTCCCCTGTGAATAGAGTCTATACTTTTGGTCTGTATATTATTTGTTTGGCCCTCCCTGTGGCGAGCTCACCGTGCTCCCCAAAGTTGTATATCCATTTTGAGCTCAGCCACCTGGTATTTGCCTAGTTTTAACTCAAACCTTTGGTTGTTTGAAACCATGGCAGTTTTCTCTTACCACCTTTGTAATGACATTTATGGTAGGGTTAAATTCCCCATGCGCAAACATTCGTAACCGTCTCATCGGGCATTCAATTTATCCACCATCGGACAACTGTTTCCATTAGTGTCATTACTCCCCGTTATCCTATGATCATGTGCCCCTTGTGTCAGACAAGTATGACCTAATCCTGGTCACTTTGATAATGGTTAAGTTCTCTGGGTTTTGGATCCTATGTTCCTCCTCGATCTTCACTCCATTCATCGCGTGAACTAAAGCCCATGAATTTCCTAGGTGTTGATCAAATTCTGAGCTAAGTTATTAATTGTTATATCTCTGAGATTTGATGCAAACTAACACTTTTCAGGAACAGGTGCGGGATGGTGGTGATATCTCTGGAACTTATAATTATTCCATATTTGATTATTTATATTGATAGTTTTTTCGGTCTTGCAGGTTGCAGATTACTTCACAAGTCATAATGTTTGAAGAGATTCCTTCTCCTCCTTCTAGTCTGGAGATACCATCCACCTCAACAAGAGTGGCCACTAAATCAAAGGCTGAAAAAGCATTAGAAAAGCTTCCCCTTACTATGAAAATTTGGAAGGATTATCTTGTTATGAGATCCAAGCTGGATTCCAAGGTACAGTGGATAACTGACACATACGTCAAACCTTGGGCCAAACTACAGACCCTTGTGAAGGTGATGTACTTTCAACGCACCAATGGAGATCAAATACCGTTGCACATGGTTGCCTCCAGTCTCATCAAGGTCGCATGATTCCCCTACTCAATACAATCTTCGGAGCTAATCCTCTTGCTTGCAAAACATTACAACGCCAACTTCCAAGTTGTGATACTTCCAGCTTCCACTCCAACAAACTTTTTGGTTCCCATGGTATCTCTGGATGTAGTGACCTTTGTCACCAGACTAGGAATTCCCCAGTTCTTCAAGGCTACAGTTCTCACCCGAACCATGTCGCTGCAAGAATTTGATAAAGTACAAGTGGGTGCTAGGTAGCACATCAATTCTCACTAGCTAAAGGTCCCCAAGAAGGACCCTAAAAAGATGACGTTAGAGATCCCCCGCATAGATTTCAAAGAAAGTATACAGGTGGGGATCATCTATCTATGCTGGATCTTCAAAGAGCCCGACACTCAAAAATTCTCACCATGGATGTATTATTTCTTGTACACCATCACCACAGACACCTAGAACTTCCATTGGGCGGCTATCATCGCCAAGCACGTGTGTACCCAGTTCGTCAAAATTGCCAAGTCTCCTAAATTGTATATGACTTCATATGTCCTATGGGCACTGGCACAACAAAGACCCCAAATTCAAGGATTAATTACATATGGTTTCCTTAGGGCAGGGCCCGAGAAGAATCCTCCTTGGGCTTATTACCCACAAATTCAGTGGGAGGCTAGCTTCACCAGCTTTTGCAGGGTAAACGACACCTTCATTTACTTCAACAATCTCCTGCCCACTCGAGATGTCAGATACCAGCTTTCAAAGGAGGTGATGGTCGTGGTTAATACTTATGGCCACTATTTTATTCAATTCTGGAAGCATTCCTACATTCGGGTGACTGGATTCTCTAGGAAACCCTACCTATTTCCCAAACATTGTGGGAATAGGATTGTTCTTTTGGAGTTCTACAGACAGATTCTGGAACTGTACACTCTCTTTGCGGCCAAGAAGGTCACTAATGTCCCCTTCCTGATCACTTGTAGGAATCATACTTGTAGCTTAGTAGAAACCAAGGAGGCCAATAATGAGTTAACCAGTCTGGGACTGCAGGAATTCAACTTAGAGCGGAAGAACTATGATCCGCTAGGAAAAAAACATGCGGCATTGCCTCGGGGGGACGTAACCCATGAGCCGCACATGGAAGATTTATGGGTTAATTTCCAGGATGATGTTGAGGTCCAGAATCGACATTATGTCTGGATGACATCAGGCCTAATGAAGAGCCTCCAGCTTCGGTCCTTCCCTGAGGACTTTTCAGATACCGGGCCCACGGTGGATCCACAATTTAAAACAAAGGGAATTGATCTACAGGATCTTCCACTGGTGGATTGGGAAACCCCAGAGGTCTTATCCATTAAGGACATTACCCAAGATGTATTAGAACGCAACCATAAGCATTTTACATGATTATGTCCGAAGAGTTCCCGCCTATACGACCCATTCTTGATGGGGTCAAATTTTGGCACCAGAACATCTAGCCAGGGCAAGAATAAGGGTAAAAATAAAGGGAAAGGCAAAGTTGTTGAGTAAACCCTGGCCGCACTCCCACTCCTGGCCCTCATTCATTCCACACCTCTAGTTAGCTTGGAGGAGGAAATTGATACTCAACTGGAGAAATCCTAGCAAATGGCCGAAGTACTCATAGCCCATCTACCCCAAAGTCCTGGCCTACCTACTGGTTCCCCTTCGCTGGCATAATTAATGTATAGGGTACCAATAACAACAGGGCCAGAGAATGAGGCCGCAGTTATTCAGGATGTTGGGCCTCCACTTGTTACAAAGAGGAAAAAGAAGAAGAATGCAATGGATACTCCACCAAGCCTCAGAATGCCGAGCAATATCCCGGTGGAGTTGATACCTTCCTCCCCGAAACCATAAAATTCCCCAGAGACCTCCCCTCTGAATGATGACTTTGATGACACATTTGGAGCTGACGAGCTTACAAATTTGCAGGGAGATATTGGGAAAGCAGTGGGGGAGATAGTAGCATAGGATGTTGAGGTCATCCCTGATGAAGAAGTGATGCCAAAGAAAGAAATCGCCCAGGAACAAGAAGTCCGGGCGGAAGAAGAGCAAGAGAAAGAACAAGAATAGGTAGACATTCCTGATGTCTAGGAAATCTTGGCCCCGAGGGATGAAACAAAAATAAGGCAAAAACAAGATGAGCAACCAATATTGGTTGAGGGAACCGGACCTATGGGAGAAACCATAACCTCAACCGCCTTGTTCCAAATGCCTACTAATACTCTGGGTGACTTCTTGCCTCAGAAGGTAACGTTTGGCATTCTGATCACTGTAGGGCAACTGTTGAATCTGACCCATACACCGTCGCCACCTCCGCAAGAGAAAAAGAAAAGGAGTCCACAAAGACGAAAAATATTAAGCAACAACAGACCTCGGGAGAACCAGAAAAGGAAAAAGAATCTGAAGTGACCAAAGATACCGGAGGTAAACTGCTAGACTCTGAAGAAGGCCATAATCCTTGAGCCTTAGTGACAAAGCCACCTTTTTCACCACAATGGCTGATAGACTCCAGAAAGATAAAGGCCCCGACAGTGGTGATGCCTCATCTCTCATTGGCTGAATCAATGGCCCAACACCAAGGCGCTCCCAAGCCTAAGAAGGCCCAGACTCTTCATTATATTCAGACTGGTCCGGCAGAGATACAGTTGTGATAGTTGCAACACCTCCCCTAGATATAGAATACAGATGCAGAGACAACAAGAGCCGAAGATTATGCAATTACAGAAGTACCTCTAGGGAGGAGAGATAAGCAAGGTGAGCTAGAATTATTAAAAGAGGAAACTGGGATAGTTGAGGCCTGATATAGTAAACAGTCAGAGAAGTTAAGGGAGGAAAGAAAGAAAAATGAAAATATCCTTGGGCTTCTCACCAAACTAGCCTAGCCATTAATAATGATTCCTTCAGAGGTTTCTATGTCTAGAGCACCACTTCGACAAGGTGATGTTGATGCCTTAAGGTAATGAAAAGGAAAGCACAAGCAGTGGACAGGTGGGTCACTAAACAACTCTCAGCCATAAGGCAGTTCCTGGTCATGACACTCCCAGACTTCTATCATGCCAAAAACATCTTGGGCCAAGTGCATGCTGCGGTCCTCCTCTGGGAAAAAGAGATGGAGAAATACGAAGAATGGAGGTCTGAACTGGAAGAAATAAGAAGCCTCGGGGAAGAGGTTGTCACTGAGTCGGGTATGTTGGGAGATGAACCTTTTGGGTTCCTCCAGGTCCAGGACTCCAGACTTGGTCTCAAATTGGAGAATGCAGGCAACTGGTAATGGCCCTTAAAGATAAGATCTCAGTAGTCCAGGATTCTTTGGATTCATATAAGGTCTTTGTAATAGAAATTGTGCAAGTGGATCCTTTCACCACCAGGACGTGTGTTCTGAAAGATTTTATAGTAAGTAAATTTGATGAGTTAATGGATTCTCGGTATTAGACCTCCGAAGATTTCGACAGGGGGAAAATGTCGCGCTTAACCAAGATGTTGCTCTGGGTGCATGATACAGTGAAGATGTCCACAGAATTTAAGGAAGGAGCTGTCGATGTTGATGAGCAGTATGAGGTCATCAACGATCGATGGGGTAACATCACGGATATAGATGAGGAAGGGATTATCCAAATTCTAGAAACCTTCAAGGGTAACAAGGTACAATAAAGTTCTCTAGACTCCGAAGATATTTGCCAGCAGGATATAATTTTGTGAATTCATTATTCTTTGAGCGCAAGCTCCTGGATCCCAAAATTTTGGATCCAAGTTTTGTATTCTTTTGAGGTGGTAAGCGTCTTGGTTCCCCGGAGCTGACCGTCCGCCATCAGTAATCAAAAAATGGCAGTCAGAAAGTAGATAACATATTAGATGGGGAGTGGTTCTGACACACATCTTCCTTTCTCCCGAGGTGTTGCTCCTACAATTAATACCTGGAGTGCATCAAAGACTGTGGGATGTCATTTCCATTTATGAGGCATGGTTTGGGTTACCCAAATCGGATCAGATTTCATCTGTCTTACTTCTAGCTCTCTTTTCAAGGCTAATTCTTCTATATTTGTTCTCTTCTATACTCTTCTTCTATCTAATCAAATTTTGTTTCTTCCAAGATTATTGTAAGTGGTCCAGCTAGTATCGACCACCGATAATGTATTATATTTAGCATAGTATGACCTAATTAGGTCAAGTTAGGTGTTTAAATAGGAAGTTCAATGCCGTAACAAGGGTCGGCAAAATTGATGATTTTGTAGTCCAACAAGTAGTAATAGAATTTGCATTTTCAATTTCACAGCAGTTCAACAGTTCTTAGTTCTTAGTTGTTCTTGATGGTTTGATGCTCCCTTGGAGCCATGGATGTATTCGCTAGTGCTACTGGAACTTTTGCTAGTTAATGAATGAAGGAGGAACATTTCATGATCTCACATCTTTGTTGTTCTAATTTCTGAAGTTGGCAAGCATATTTTGTGTTGTATGTTTCTAATGTCCTTTGCTCTAATGATTATTTAGATTATTTATCTTGCTTCCCCTTGCTACTGAATATGTATGAATTGTTGATTCTGTATGCATTTGGTATTTAGTGTAGTTTCATTAGGGCATGGTTGATATCTGAAATGTATTGCATGACTATAATTAGAAGTAGTAGACTCTAAACTTCATTCTATCTTTTTGCACTTTGTTTAGATAACATAAAATGTTTGCAGGAAACCTCATGCATAGTTTGAAATCCCTAGAAAAGATGAGTAACAACCAGCTATCCCCCAAAAAAATAGCCACTTGCCCAACTTAGCTTCCCACATTATCGAGACCCAACTGTTAGGTGCTTGGAGGTCCACAGAATATAATTCCCTGGGAATACCTCTATAGGTGAAGTTGGACGGTACCCGGTGACAACTTATCACTGTTGACAGACCGGTCACAAAGTCCCGTCAACAAAAACTGGCGCTAGAAGTATGACATGAGCTCATCTTCTCCCAAGGATTTTTGTTTTACACCGCCTGAGGGTTCCCCGAGTCGTAGTGTAGCATTCCAAGCTTTCCATCGGATTGGGTCATTTTCTCCCCTACACTTCGACATGATATTACGTTTGACCCCCAACCCCAGAGAGTTTGAAGAACTTAGACCTCCCGTTTGAGAAAAGAAAACCCAAAAGAAAAAGCAGCCTACCCATCCCCCGACTGGAGGGTTCACAGCTCCCCAGAATACCCAGGTTATCCAACCCCCACCAGTAACCAACCTTGTCATTAACCTAAACATTCTGATGGCTACATACTTCAACTACATCAGATCTTCGATGGGGGGATTCCTCGGTGTTACTCACGATCTTCCTCAGCATTCGGAGAAGATCTGCCCTAAATATGAACATCTAGGTCCACAAACTATACAAGAACATCTCTAGGCATACAAAGATGCCATGAACCCACACCAGCTATAACATCAGGATGTTGTTACCCAGATGTTTCCCTTGTCCCTAGGACCAAACGAATTGAACCGGTACCCAAATTTGCCTGCCAACTCCATCAATAGTTGGCAAGACATGGAAGACACCTTCCTGGCACCTTTCACATTCACATGGACCCAGTGTGGTCCCACAACCAATTCCTATCTATCAGGAAGGAACCAAACAAGCCTTTGGCTACTTTCAATCATCAATTCCAGCATGGCTTGAAATGATGCATGGGCCCCTATGTCCCATACATGGATGTAACCATCTAGACATACCTGAATGCCATGGACCCTTTTGTCACTACTCTCCTCTGGAGAACCACTGCCACAACTGACCAAGATACTTTGGAAAAAGTTTACAACTTAGCCCTGGAGTTGTCTCGCGGTTTGAATAAGATTCCCGATGGAATTGGACAAGGATTCCCCTTTAACACGATGCCCAGTGGAACTCCATACATTAGAGGTTACAACCCCAACCTAGCAATGGGTGCCCCGACAATGGCCATGGGCCTGCCACTGGTAGATCCACAGGCTCGGTATATCTACCCATCTCAGATCCAACCAACACCATGCTTGGAACATACACCCTAGAATCAACTGCAATAGATGCAACAAACTCAGACACAACCCTCTGGAGTACCTTTCTTCCAATCGTCCACGGTTGGAGGATTGTTGTCCTCGACACCGAGAAATGCTGTACCTTTACCAGGGAACCAATCATCACAGTCATCACATTGTGATGCCAACACCTAGCTGTCTGCCAAGGTTGAATCCCTCCAGCGATTAGTGTCCTCATTTACAGCGGACATGGAACAGTTGAAGGTGGGGACCTTCGCACCCCACAACCCTGATTCCCAGAGAGGGAACATTTTCTCTAGCCAACGGAATGCAAATTCTGAGGTCCAAAACTATAACAATGGGCCTCAGCCCAACCAACAACAATGGAACAACAACATGAACACCAAAGGTCCCCCTCTGAACCAAAACACCACTCAGAGTGGTGCTGGACCCAGCCATTCTACGCAGCTCGCAGAATTCTACCCCTTGACAAAATTGTGTAGACTGCATGACACCGAATCACATTCTGAGGTGAACTACGCCACACTAGAAAATCTCATCGTGATCTCTCAATTAGACAAGCAATAATTTACTGATCTAGCTCCCCCGGAATCCTCCACACCAGAGCCCCCTCGCAGTGCCTTCACATGTGAGACCGTTTTCTTCAAAGTAGATGAAGAAGATGAGGAAGAATCTGATCTCTAGGGGTTCTTTGATGAATCTATCCTAGCCTTTGAGGCCAATGCCTTCACCAACCCGCGGACTCCTTACAACACTCAGAGTCAGGCAGGTAAAGGCCCATCCCACGCTTAAGTACCCCCCAAGAACACAAACCCCCAAGATTCAAACATGAATGATCAGTCCCTCCCACCGAAAGGATCTGGCCCTAATCCCACTAAGGATCCAACCATAGGGAGCCAATTTTACCCGCATGGGTGGTTTGACATCACTAAGGCACTGGAAAACACCACCACCTCCATGAACCTGATGGAAGTCTTTGTCAACTGCCCCGAGCAAAAGAAACATCTCCTAAAGCTCTTGAGGACCCCGGAGGCTGTTAGTCGTCCACTGAAGAACGTCACTTTTGACGATGCCAACTCGACACTCTTTTGGGGAAACACAAAGGATCCTCCCTTCTTACTAGACCTGAACATCTAATGGAAGAACCTATATAATTGCCTGTAGATTCTGGTGCTTCAGGCAACATTATGCCCTTATCTATCTGCCAAAAGCTCAGACTCACCCTGACACCCTCCAAAGGTGCAGTAGTCCAATTGGACAAAACTACTGTGAAAATGATTGGTGAGCTAAAGAATGTTCATATTTAGCTCATCCAATATCCCTGGGTATCCAGCACTATTTACATCCAAGTGGTTGACATCCCAGAGACTTATGGGATGTTGCCGAGTCGAAACTAGTCCAAGGCCCTCAATGGGTACTTCTCAACAGACTTTTCCCACTTGTGGCTCCCTTGGAAGGGGAAATCAAACCAAATCTGGGTTGAAAGTGAACCCATAATGAAATAGGCCCTTAACGAAGTTGGAAGGGTAAATGAAGTCCTTTTCTTTGAATCCTCACTCGGGGTGTACCGACCCCGGGAAATCTTAACATTTGACTTCATCCCCATCGATTCTATCCTCGGGGAAGATCCCATAACTACTCAGAGGATTCAAGACCTAGACATGAAACTAAAATGCGAGGTGGAAATACAAGGTAGTAAGGCAACTCCATCCACGCTCTTGTCTGACACTTGGTGTCGAGTCCACTATAAAAAACATTTTGAACTAGAGTCCGAGCCTTGCATTGCCTCTGCTACTCAGCACATTAACGAGCTCCTAGAGAAAGAACACAAAGCTGGGTCCCCTAGACCAAGTCATATATCTATCAACACCCTTGAGGTGTCTATTGTCCAGGAACCTCAACTCAAAGTCTCTTTGGAGGAAGGCCTCATATCCGTACCATCCATGTCGGAGGAGTCATCGAACCAACCTCCTGACCCCCAACATAATCCAAAGGCCACTTCGCCTCCCTAGCCTCAACAAACTAACAATGAGTTATGGATCCTAAATTTTGACAGATCCCGATCCAAACAAGGTTGCGGGGTTGGAGTAGAGTTAATCAGCTTGCGAGGGAAGTCCTTCCTTGCATCTTGCAGGCTGCAATTCGAATGTACCAAAAATGTCACAAAGTACGAGGCTTTGGTCCTCGGACTCCTATTTGCTTTAAGAAAAGGGATCACCTGCCTCCGGGTGATAGGTGATTCAGAACTATTTGTGAAACAGATTCAGAGCCAATACACTTGTCACGATAAAAGACTGGCCGCATACCGCAACTGGGCATGGAATTTGATTAAAGATTTTGATGCCTTTGGCATTGAACTTATCCCCCAAAAATGAAACTATTTTCTGGATGCCCTTGTTGTCTTTGCCAGTACACTCAAGCCAATGGATGGCTCCTGGCTCTAGAGATTTTTTGTTGAGATGGTCCCTACTCTGTCCATCCCAGACAACATAACTCACTTCCATGTTTTTGAGGATGACTAGCATATCTTGGCCTTCATGGCAAATGTTGGTGCCTTTGAAAAATAGATCATAGAAGAGGCCCTTCATAATGAAACTGGGCATGGGGAAGATGACAGGATCATTGATTTACCTACCAACACCATTACTAAGGGGATGGTTGCATTAGAACGTATCTTTGATTTAGACCCACAGGGCCAGGACAAGATATGATCCTCCTCTGAGGGAGGGAAATTTGAAAAGGTTAACATCAGTGAAGCCGATGAAGAAAAATTTGTCCACATTGGCACCTCCTACTCCCCAAAGGAAAAGGAGAAGATTCTCATGGTTCTCTGAGAATACATTGACTTTATCACCTGGGGATATGAGTATCTAAAAACCTACGATACATCCATAATGACTCATACTATCCCCCTCAAACCAGATGCTAAACCTTTTCAGAAAAAATAGAGGTCGGTGAACCCTTTGATCAAGCCCTTGATTCATCAAGAGGTTCAGAAATTATTGTCGCCCCAGATTATCTTTCCTATTCGGCATACCACACGGGTCGCCAACCATGTCCCCGTGCGCAAGAAAAATGACGAGATCTGCCTTTGTGTAGATTTTCACAATTTAAACAATGCCTCCAAGAAGGACAATCACCCTCTTCCCTCATTGGATGAGGTGTTGCAAATCATAAACAGATCCCAAATGATGTCTTTCCTAGATGGATACTCCGGATATAACCAGGTCATGGTTAACAATGAGGATAGAATGAAAATGATGTTCACCACTAAGTGGGGAACATTCGCATACTAGAGGATGCCTTTTGGCTTGATCAACGCAAGGGCTACATTTCAAAAGACCATGGACATTGTGTTCGAAGGCCTGGTTAACAAGTGAATAATCATCTACATGGATGATTTAACTGTCTTTTCTCGAGACAGGCGTGACCACCCCGCCCACCTTGCTCAGATATGTGAGAGATGTCGTCGGTATGGCATTTCCCTCAACCCTAAGAAATGTATATTCGGAGTCACTAAAGGGAAATTGCTCAGGAATATTGTCTCCGAGAAGGGTATATCTATCAACCCCTAGAGAGTAGAAGCACTACTGAACTTACAAATGCCTGAGAGTAAAAAGGAAATGAGATCTTTCTTCGGAAAGATAAACTTTGCCCGACGGTTCATCACTGGATTCATCGAGATTGTAAAACCACTCAATGACATGATGAGGAAAGACACGAAGATTGAGTGCAGTCTTGAAGCAAAGTGGGCATTTACCCAAATTAAGCAAACCATAGTGGAGGCCCCAGTCTTGGCAAGCCTAGACTATTCCCTCCCGTTTTACATATACTCCTTTGCTTCGTCGCATTCTGCTGCTGCGGTCTTAACTCATAAAGTTGAGGGCGAAGAATGACCAATTGATTTCATGAGTTCTCCCTTCAAAAACACCAAAGTCTGATATACCTCACTAGAAAAACAAGCCTTTGCTCTAGTCTACACCGTGAAGAAATTCTGGCATTACATTCTCCGAAGCAAAGTACATGTTATTATCTCAGACCAGGTAGTCAAATCCTTGTTGCTGCAGAGTGAACTAGGTGAGTGCTGGGAGAAATGGATGGCCATCCTCTAGGAGTATGATTTGGAAATGCAACCCATGAAGATAGTCTGAGGCCAAGGACTAAGTAAAGCAATGGCAGATGCCACTCTCAGTATTGAATGCCAAACTTACATTATGGAGTCTATTACTCAGGATCTGTGGTATATTGACCTGGTGTACTTATTACTAAACAACCAATGCCCTAATGAGCTCCCTCCCAACAAATATCACACTTTATGACTGAAAAACGCACATTTCATGATCAAGAACAAAACGCTTTTCCACAAAAATTTTGAGGGAATCTATCTCCGGTGTCTTGATAGACAACAAGCTGCCAAAATAATAGAGGAATTTCACATGCAGTATGGAACCGGGCATGGCTCAGCTGACGCCACCACCCATCAGATTCTTTGGGCCAAATATTATTGGCCCTTCATCTTCAAATATGTCTACGCGCACGTAAGGAAGTGCCACACCTGCCAAACTGCTGCTTCCCGCGAGCGAAATCCAACAATGCCCTTACAACCGATCTTTGAGGTTTGACCTTTTGCCCAATGGGCATTTGATTTTATTAGGGATATAAACCCCAACTCATCTGCCAACCACTGGTACATTCTAACCGCAACCGATTACTGCACCCAGTGGCCTGAGGCCATACCATCTAAAAACAACACGACAAATGTGGTTATTAAATTTTTGGAAGAAAATATTGTCACAAGGTTCGGAATGCCTTTTGCTATAGTATGTGACAATGGTCCAGTGTTTGCCTCAACACATCTCTTAGAATGGACCTATGAAAGAAAGATCACTCTGAAGTTTTCCAACAATTACTACCCCTAGGGAAATGGCGTTGCCAAATCCACTAACAAAAACTTGCTGGAAGTGATCAAACATTTGCTGGAGAAGAATTGCTGGAATTGACATCAAAAGTTGAGATTCGCCCTTTGGGTAGATCATATTAGAATCAAATTAGGCCTGGGAAATTCTCCATTCCATCTGGTTTATGGCCAGAATCTTGTGTTTCCAATTAACTTACAAATCCTTGTTTTGCAGTTTATGCAGGAGTTCAACGCACAAGACAACATTGTAGAGGTTTGCCTCTTAAACCTGGTAAGGATGGAAGAATAATGAGACGTGGAACTTGAACACTTTGTGCATCATCAAGAAGTAGTAAAGAGATGGTTCGACAGACAAGACCAATACAAAGCCTTTCGGACCTCAGACCTAGTCCTCTTGTGGGATAAAGCCCGAGAGAAGAAATGAAAGCACACCAAATTCCAAAGGCTCTGGCTCGGACCTTATTTGATATTTGAGATCTGCGGGGAAAACACTTATCACCTTAGTACTATGACCAGAGAATTTGTTCCGTTACTTATCAATGGACAGTTTCTAAAACATTACTTTGAATGAGCTAAGTGGCAAGTGTCCCAGAAATTGTATTTTATGTATATGCTCATGCTTGTAAATATCCCTCGGCATTCCCCGTGAATGTCGCCCTTGTAAATAAGTTGTTGGTCCCCTAGGGGCCGCATTTTTGCCTTCTTTGTTCTCATTTCTTTGTTTTTGATTTTCCCTTTCATTTTGTTTTGTTTTCTTTGGGTTCTTGACATGTTGCTCCCTTTGTAGACTGGTATGCTTTGCAGAACCCCTGTTCCCTGGAACGATTTCTTATGCATTGCGAGTAAACCCAAAATCTATTATTAGCATAATTTGAGTTTTTCCGCACTCTAGAGTTATTCTGTGCGTATGGTAAAAGGTTATGGGTAATCTTCATTGAATTTATATCTTGAAAATCTTGACATCAATTTACAGAAAATCATAAACAATAAGTAATCGTATGGTCCTTGAGAGCATATCAGTTGTACTGGTTGTTTACCATACCCAAAGAATCAAATGAATGCCCGAGGTCCAAAACATCTCTCCCATTCAAATAATTAAACTGGATGGTAAGGTGAAAGAAGTACCGCTGTAAAAATTGGCTAAGCTTAAGGCTTATGGTGAAAGAAGTACCGCCTTCCCATTCTCCAAAGAAAAGAAAAGACTAAAATATTGAAGAATAGAGAACTCTGGACTCCAGGAAATTATGCACGATAAGGGGGTTTTAGTTTGATTAACTCAATACTGCTTCTTTGCTTCTCCTGGAAAAACATCAGCTTGATTTTCTTCTAAAGCACGCACTTCACAGCTGGTAAAAGATCGAAAGATTGGATTTTGATGAGCCAGATTTCCCCAGACACCCTGCGCCTTGCAAGTGAAATGCTCTAGGTAAAGATAAGTCTCAGTTTTTGCTAACCAGAGATACTGCAGTTCTCTAATGCACTAAGGCATTCGTCCCAGTAAGTCACCATTTGTTATGCCCTACATACCCGTCCCTACATTTTGTTGACAAAATGTTGGGTCCCCCTTTTTTGCTTTTGGGCTTTTCCCCTTTGGTTTCTTTTCGCCCTTTGTTTCTTCAGGCTTTGCGTTCGCGCAACCTGTGTTGCTTTGCCTTTTGGTTTTTGTCCTCATGGATCCCGGTACCGGAGTTGTTTTGCTCTTTTTTTGTGCTAGTCAGATTCCAAACCTTGGGATCTTTCTGTCACTACTCCCTTTTTAATTGGAGGGGGTGGTGGCATAGGACCCCCAGACCCAGAGTTTGGAGGTTTTTCCTTTTTGGGGATTTACAGAAGGAAAGTTGGTAAGTTTCACCTAGTGGTTATAAATAGAGTTTTACCTGCCATTCTTACCTTTACCGCGAACAAGATTTTCTCAGAGCGAAGCAAAGTGATTAAGAGAGAATTGTGTGCGAAGTGTGATTTGGTCTGAGAAGAGTTAAAAATGTTTGCAGAGGAAATAAGTGTTCGAGCTTGTGCACCCTTCCAGCCCCTCTGCAAGGTTTTCAACATTCATGGTGGTGTAGTTTCCTGGTTTTTGTAAGGAAACTCAGGTGTGGAAGCAGCTTCCTACGCTAATCTCTATAGGAAAGTATTGTGCAAATTCTTTTAAATCATTACAATTACAGATTCGTTAACTACTTTAACAAAGATATTGCAACCACATACCATGCATATAGAAAAGTAGAGAATGACACAATGATTTACCCTGGGGAAAACCTTTCGGTAAAAAACCCCAGCACTCCAAAACCTGCACAATGTATTGATCAAAACTATTACAGCTTACAATACACTTGCAATGCAAGTTCTTTCAGAAGATTTCAAAACCCTTGAAGACAAATCACGGCAGCATAAAATGTTCCAACAATACACTCGCATCACAACTCTTCGCAACCCCAAAAAAAAATGCTTATATCATGCGCTTCACTTTTTAGGGCTACTCCCAAAGATAACTGTATTAGGGTTTTACCATTCTCTGAGAAAATAGGAAACCCAAAATTCTACAGTACTCAAATTTATCAGTTGCCACATGTCTTCACCTGTCATTGAATCTTCCTGACATAGCTCTTACGTGTCATAGGAATCTGTCATAACCGTTTTAGCCATGATCTCCTTACACACAATTCAAGATGCTGACACATCAACATTATTTACACGTAATACATTTTACAAAACAAAGAATAAGAATAGGAATTATCCAAGGTTGAGACACCTTATTCCTAATAGTTTTCCCAGAGCGCCTCCTGTGCTCTTCTTCTCGTGTTTCTCAGTGAAAGGTAGGCCTTCTGGTTCTTTTTCTCCATTTTTGGTTTCTGATTTGTTCTTCCCCCGTTTGGGATTTTCATTTTTGTTTTGTTGTCGTTCTGGTCTTTACCACCTCCTATTGGTGGGATGGTTTTGCAGGAAGGTTGTCCGCCTTCCCTGCATTATTTCTCCTGTAAATAGTGTAAATTCTCCTGTAAATAGTGTATATTTTTGTAAGTTCTGTAAATTCCTGAGGTTTCTCCGCATTTAGTTGGAAATTCTCTGTAAAAATCCCCTAGTAGTCTCTCTGCCAGTTGTAGTTGGTGGAGTAGGTGCATAAGTTGTAAATATTTGTGCATTATGTAGGTGGTTGTACATTTCTCTATAAATTTTGTAGATAGTTGTGTAGATTCTGTGGGTAGGGTCATTCCTTGTACATTTCACCATTCTCGGCATCCCCTGTAAATAGAGTCTGTATTTTTGCTCTGTATATTGTTTGTCCGGCCCTCCCCACGGTGATCTCACCGTGCTCCCCAAAGTTGTATATCCATTTCAAGCTCGGCCACCTGGTATTTACCTGGTTTTAACTCAAACCTTTGGCTATTTGAAACCATGGAAGTTTTCTCTTACCACCTTCATAATGGAATTTATGGTAAGGTTAAATTCCCCACGCGTGAATATTCGTAACCGTCTCGTCGGGCATTCAATTTATCCGTCACCGGACAATTGTTGCCATTAGTGTCATTACTCCCCGTTATCGCATGACCATGTGCCCCTTTGTGTCAGACTAGCATGACTTAATCTAGGTCACTTCGATAATGGTTAATTTCTTCAGGCTTCAGATCCTATGTTCCTCCTCGATCTCCACTCCATTCATCACGTGAACTAAAGCCCCATAATTACGCAGGTGTTGATCAAATTCTGAGCTAAGGTATTAATTGTTATATCTCTTAGATTTGATGCAAAATAACACTTTTTAGGAACAGGTGCAGGATGGTGGTGATATCTCCAAAACCCAGAATTATTCAATATTTGATTATTTATATTGACAGTTTTCTGGTCTTGCAGGTTGCAGATTACTTCACAAGCCATCATGTCTGAAGAGATTCCTTCTCCTCCTTCTAGTATGGAGATACCATCCACCTATACAAGAGTGACCACTAAATAAAAGGCTAAAAAAGCATTAGAAAAGCTTCCCCTTACTATGAAATTTTGGAAGGGTGATCTTGTTACAGGATCCAAGCTGGATTCCAAGGTACAGTGGATAACCGACACATACGTCAAACCCTGGACTGAACTACAAACCCTTGTGAAGGTGATGTACTTTCAACGCACCAATGGAGATCAAATAGCACTGCACATGGATGCCTCTGGTCTCATCAAGGCCACATACTTCCCCTACTCAATATAGTTTCCAGAGCTAATCCTCTCACTTGCAAAACATTACAATGCCAACTTCCCGGTTGTGATACTTCCACCTTCCACTCCAATGAACTTTCTGGTTCCCATGGTATCTCTGGATGTAGCGACCTTTGCCGTCGAACTGGGAATTACCCAGTTCTCTAAGGCTATAGTTCTCACCCAGCACGTATCACTACAAGAATTTGATAAAGTACAAGTGGGTGCCAGGCAACACATCAATACTCACTGGCTAAAGGTCCCCAAGAAGGACCCTAAAAAGATGACGTTAGAGATCCCCTGCATAGATTTCAAAGAAAGTATACAGGTGGGGATCATCTGTCTATGCCAGATCTTCGGATAGCCTGATGCCCAAAAATTCTCACCATGGATGTATTATTTCTTGTACACCATCACCACAGACACCTTGAACTTCCATTGGGCGGCTATCATCGCCAAGCACGTGTGTACCCAGTTCGTTGGAATTTCCAAGTCTCCTAAATTCTACATGACTTCATATCTCCTATGGGCACTGGTGCAACAAAGACCCCAAATTCAAGGATTACTTACATATGGTGTCCTTGGGGCAGGGCCCGAGCAGAATCCTCCTTGGGCTTGTTACCCACAAATTCAGTGGGAGGCCATCTTTTCCAAGGTAAATGACACCTTCGTTTACTTGAACATTCTCCTACCCACTCGAGATGCTAGTTACCAGATTTCAAAGGAGGCGATGGTCGTGGTTAATACTTATGGCCACTATTTTATTCAATTCCAAAAGCATTCCTACATTCGGGTGACCGGATTCTCTGGGAAACCCTACTTATTGCCCATACATTATGGGAATAGGATTGTTCTTTTGGAGTTCTACAGACAGATTCCAGAACTCCACACTCTCTTTTCGGCCAAGAAGGTCACCAATGTCCCCTTCTCGATCACTTGCAGGAATTATACTTGTAGCTTAGCAGTAGTAAAGGAGGCCAATAATGAGTTAACCAGTCTAGGACTGTAGGAATTTGACTTAGAGCGGAAGAACTATGATCCACTTGGAAAAATACATGTGGCATTGCCTCGGGGGGACATAACCAATGAGCCGCACATGGAAGATTTCTGGGTCAATTGCCAGGATGACATTGAGGTCCAGAATCAACATTATGTCCAGATGACATCAGGCTTGATGAAGAGCCTCTAGCTTTGGTCCTTCCCTAAGGAATTTTCAGATACCAGGCCCACAATGGATCCATAATTTAAAATAAAGGGAATTGATTAGCAGGATCTTTCGTCGGTGGATTGGGACACCCTAGAGGTCCTAACCATTAAGGACGTTACCCAAGATGTATTAGAACGCAGCCACAAGAATTTTACACGCGTATGTCCGAAGAGTTCCCACCTATCCGGCCCATTCTTGATGGGGTCAACTTCTGGCACCAGAACATCTTGCTAGGGCGGGAATAAAGGTAAAAATAAAGGAAAAGGCAAAGCTGTCAAGAAAACCTCGGCCACACTCCCACTCCTGACCCTCATTCCTTCCACGCCTCTAGTTAGCCTGGAGGAGGAAATTGATACTCAATTGGAGAAATCCTGACAAATGGTCGAAGTACTCGTAGCCCATCTACCCCAAAGTCCTGGCCTACCTACTGGTTCCCCTTCACTGGAATAATTAATGTACATGGTACCAATAACAACAGGGCCAAAGGATGAGGTCGCAGCTATTCAGGATATTGGGCCTCCACTCTTACAAAGAGGATAAAGAAGAAGAAGACAAAAGATACTCCACCAAGCCTTGGAATGCCGAGTACTATCCTGGTGGAGCTGATACCTTCCTCCCCAGAATCAGAAAATCCCCTAGAGACCTCCCCTCTGCATGATGACTTTGATGACACATTTGGAGCTGATGAGCTTACAAATTTGCAGGGAGATATTGGGAAAGCATTGGGGGAGATAGCGACACAGGATGTTGAGGTCATCCCTGATCAAGAAGTGATGCCAAAGAAAGAAATTACCTAGGAATAAGAGGTCTGGGCAGAAGAAAAGAAAGAGAAAGAACAAGAACAGGTGGACATTCCTGATGTCCAGGAAATCCCGGCCTCGGGGGATAAAACAGAAATAAGGCAAAAATAAGATGAGCAATCGACATTGGTTGAGGGAACCGGACCTATGAGAGCAACTGTAACCTCAGCCGCCTTGTTCCAAACACCTACTAATACTCTGGGTGACTTCTTGCCCCAGAAGGTAATATTTGGCACGGTGATCACTGCAGGGCAACAGTTGAATCCATCCTGGACACTGTCGCCACCTTTGCAAGATAAGTCTACAAAAGAAAACATATCATCCGAGAATGCCGAAGAGGAATATCAGCAGTAGAATGAGGGGAAAATCCCCAAAATCATGGATATAGATCCTATTGATGCTGGTAAGGACTAGATTCCATAAATGCAAACGAAGATGCCACTCAAGTGGACAATACGGGAAATTCCAGGGGAGAAAAAGAAAAGGAGTCCACAGAGACTACAAATACTGAACAACAACAGACCCTCGGAGAACCAGAAAAGGAAAAAGAATCCGAAGTAACCAAAGATACCGGAGGTACACCGCCAGGCTCTGAAGAAGGCCACAATCCTCAAGCCTTAGTGACAAAGCCACCTTTGCCGCCACAATGGTTGACAGACTCTAGAAAGAGAAAGGCCCCGACGGTGGTGACGCCTCATCTCTCATTAGCCAAAGTAATGGCCCAACACCAAGGCGCTCCCAAGCCTAAGAAGGCCCAGACTCTCCAATCTATTCAGACTGGTCCGGGTGGAGATACAGTTGCAACACCTCCCCCAAATACAGATGCGATGACAATAAGAGCTAAAGATTATGCAATCACAGAATTACCTCTAGGGAGGAGAGATAAGTAGGGTGAGTTGGAATTATTGAAAGAGGCAACCTAGGTAGTTGAGTCCCGATATAGTAAACAGTTGAAGAAGTTAAGGGAGAAAAGAAAGAAAAATGAAAATCTCCTCAAGCTTCTCATCGAACTAGCCTAGCTATTAACCATGATTCCTCCAGAGGTTTCTACGTTCAGAGCACCGCTTCCACAGGGTGATGTTGATGCCTTAAGGACAATGAAAAGGAAAGCACAAGCAGTGGACGGGTGGGTCGTTGAGCAGCTCTCAGCTCTAAGGTAGTTCCTGGTCACAACACTCCTGGACTTCTATCAAGCCAACAACATCTTAGGCCAAGTGCATGTTGTGGTCCTCCTTTGGGAAAAAGAGATGGAGAAATACGAAGAATGGAGGTCCTAACTGGAAGAAATAAGAATCCTCAGGGAAGAGGTTGTCACTAAGTCGGGTATTTTGGGAGATGAAACTTTTGGGTTCCTCTAGGTCCAGCACTCCAAACTTGGTCTCAAATTGGAGAATGCAAGCAATTGGTAATGGCCCTTAAATATAAGATCTCGGTAGTCTGAGATTCTTTGGAGTCATATAAGGTATTTGTAACAGAAATTGCGCAAGTGGATCCTTTCACCACCGGGACGTGTGTTCCGAAAGATTTTGTAGTAAGTAAATTTGATGAGTTAATGGAGTCCCGGTATCAGACCTTCGAAGATTTCAATAGGTGTAAAATGTCACGCTTAACCAAGATGTTGCTCCGGGCCCATGACACAGTGAAGATGTCCATGGAATTTAAGGAAGGAGCTGCCGATGTTGATGAGCAGTACGGGGTCATCAACGATCGACGGGATAAAATCAAGGATGTAGATGAGGAAGGGATTATCCAAATTCTGGAAACCTTCAAGGGTAACAAGGTACATTAAAGTTCTCCAGACTCTGGAGATATTCACCAGTAGTATATAATTTTGTGAATTCATTATTCTTTGAGTGCAAGCTCCCGGATCCTAGAATTCTGTATCCAAGTTTGTATTCTTTTGAGGTGGTAAGCGTCTTGGTTCCCTGGAGTTGACCAACCGTCATCAGTAATTAATAAATGACAGTTAGAAAGTAGATATCATATTATATGGGGAGTGGTTCTGACGCATGTCTTCTTTTCTCCCAAGGCGTTGCTCCTGCAATTAATACCTGGAGTGCATCAAAGATAGTGGGCTGTCATTTCCATTTATGAGGCATGGTTTGGGTTACCCAAATCGGATCAGATTTCTTCTGTCTTACTTCTAGCTTTCTTTCCGAGGCTAATTCTTCTAGATTTGTTCTCTTCTATACTCTTCTTCTATCTGATTGAAATTTGTTTCTTCCAAGGTGATTATAAGTGGTGCAGGTAGTACCGACCACCGACAATGTATTATATTTAGCAGAGTATGACCTAATTAGGTCAAGTTAGGTGTTTAAATAGGAAGTCCGATGCCATAATAAGGGTTGGCGAAATTGATGATTTTGTAGTCCAGCAAGTAGTAATAGAAGTTGCATTTTCAGTTTCATAGCAGTTCAACAGTTCTTAGTTCTTAGTTGTTCTTGATGGTTTGATGCTCCCTTGGAGCCATGGATGTATTCGCCAATGCTGCTGGAACTTTTTCTAGTTAATGAATAAAGGAGGAACAATTCATGATCTCACATCTTTGTTGTTCTAATTTATAAAGTTGGCAAGCGTATTTTGTGTTGTATGTTTCCAATGTCCTTTTCTCTAATGATTATTTAGATTAGTTATCTTGCTTCCCCTTGCTAATGAATATGTATGAATAGCTGATTTTGTATGCATTTGGTATTTAGTGTAGTTTCATTAGGGCATGGTTGATATCTGAAATGTATTGCATGACTATAGTTAGAAGTAATAGACTCTAAACTCCATTTTATCTTTTTGCACTTTGCTTAGATAACATAAAATGCTTGCAGGAAAGCTCGTGCATAGTTTGAAATCCTTGGAAAAGACGAGCAACAACTAGCTATCCCATTGAAAAATAGTCACTCTCCCAACTTAGTTTCCTGCACTGTCAAGACCTGACTCTTAGGTGCTTGGAGGTCCAGAGAATATAAGTCCCCAGGAATACCTCTACAAGCAAAGTTGGTCGGTACCCGGTGACAACTTATCACTATTGACAGACCGGTCACAAAGTCCCATCAACACATTCTAACAAGTGTAACACATCTAAAATCCTTCTTTGAAGGTGGACTTAACAATTCTTGACAAATCTTAATAGAGTGCACACTTAACATTGTTGCTAAAGCTTCAAATGAAGTAGATCTTAACAGGTCTCCACCTCAATACTCTTAACAGGGTAGATCATTAGAAGTGATCAATTGTAAGCCTTTACCGGCTCCCTTTTTATCTGCAGATAGTGAAGTCTTGTGGGTGCCATCCCCAACACAGTTTTTACTTCCTAACAAGAGTTTTTTGCGATATCATATATTGTGTTATGTGTTATTTACTTTCATGTATGTTTCTTGAATGGTTACACATGTAAAGAACTTATGTTATGATTTCACACGCATAAAGAAAGATGAACAGATAGATAGGTTAATATACAAATTTGATGACACAAAGGTTATGAGCCAATCAAGTAAAAGTTTTATAGGTACTGATTCACCCCTCCCCTCTTAGTACATCATTCCAATAATTCCAACACATATATCCTATAAGTTGTAGGATATATAAGCTAATAGTCCCTTTATTATTGCTATACCTACTATATATATATAGAGTCCGAGACTATACGGTAGGTTATAGGATATAACATTATATGCCTCTCTCTCCGGATTCCCATAGCTTTCCAAGGGCGGGGGTTAGTAGTAAAGGTTCACAAGTGAATGCAAATCAAGTATACAATAACTACTAAACGAATAACAGAAACATGAGCAATAAAATGTACAAACAAGAGAAGGGAAGACAAGCAAATGCAAACCCCTCGATGCTTGAAGCTTCTATTGTTTCTCTCTACTCCTTCTGAAATGTTGTTCTTGATGCTCAGTATTGGCGGGGCAACGTCTATGACTTGAGAAGCGTCGAGAATTTGACAATTGAAATGTGTGTGTGTGTGTGTGTGATCGCAAGATGGCTTGAATGCTAGAACCAAACTGACATAGTAATGGCCCACGAGAGCTTGAAATCCTGGATCCTTCAAGTGATTATGAAGGTTTTATTATATAGGAAATGGTGATGAAATGAATGGTTGAGATCAATCCCAGAGATGGGGAGATGAACGGTTGAGATCAAAAGGAACATGAGAGATCCTCAGTAAACTCCACCTCTTTATTTGGTTAAG
>MU223124.1:39225-121398 GCA_018584345.1 Thuja plicata | reverse complement strand
GTAATGCTTGCAAACTATAAATCTTGCTCGATCTGAGGCAAACACCATTGACAATGCATAATCACATTTTTGTGCCTCAAAATTATGTATTAAATGCATACTTCTTGTTCATACAAAGCTAAAAAAATTTCCAGGAATTAGTTGTTTCCAAAAGACTCTACATATTGCAAAATGATGTGATTTCAGATTACAAAATTTTAAACTTGAATTCAAAAATTACATTGATAAATACAACAGAACTAATGTAATCATACAAAACTAATATGTTATTCAAAATGAGGCAAACACCATTGCCAATGCATACTTACATTTATGTACCACATAACTATTTACTAAATGCATACTTCCTATTTTACAATATTTCTACAAAATATTTGTGATTGAAAACTTCAGAATTTGAAATCAAATATTTCATTGCAAAATAAAACAGACATTAATACGACGTACCCATTGCACACTAAAGTGCGATTGCTAGTTAATTATATATATACTTAAGCTAAACATACTAAAGAAATCGTTAATAGTTAACGAGTATTTTACCTTAAGGTTACTATACATGGAATATTCCATATGTACTGTTTACGGGATAAAACTAGATCATTTCATTGAACGGTACTATCCTAGGGTTTATCATAACCATTAAAAATTGACCCGCTGCTAGGATTTCTCATTTGTGCGCAGATGTTTCTGGATGTTCAAATTTGATTCAGACAGCGTCTACCAGCCATTTTGTAGGTTCATACTCATTGCCTGCATCTTTGAAATTGTGTGTACCCAGAAAGCTATTTTGGTTCACTTGATTTGATCTGCACATGGGCAAGCCAGATTAGTTCGCTGTTTCTGCTTTTTCTTCATCATCGTCATCTTATTCTTCTTTTTTGATAGCTTGGTAAGAGTTGAATCCACTATTTTTGGTTTAAATTTGATGTAGGATGGAGGCCAAATGTTGGATTGTATAGACTCCAGCCTTTCTGAGGTCCCGTGATTCAGTTATAAAACTGCAATACTGCGTCCCAACAGTATACAAAATTAATTGTGCGAAATACCTTTCTGAGGTAATATTTTTCATAACACAACTAGGGCATTTAACAAAATGTTGTTGATTTGAGCTTGTATGGAAATCTTGAAATCAAAATGTTATTGATTTGAGCTTGTATGGAAATCTTGAAATGATTGTAAGGGTTTGAAATATTGCTATATCTGGATTTTCAGAATTTGACATGACAATTATTTAGGTATTTTAGGTCTAGCCTTTCATAGCCCAAGTGTTGGGTAACCTCCAGAATTGGCTGGTAAGGAAATGTTCAGCAAGTTACCTTGGCACATTAGATATTCCATTGCCTCCAGAGATAATGACCACCTTTGAAACATAAATAGTACCCACAATGTTATCCAACTGATTCTGGGCTTACTGCTCTTTGATTTTTTATTAATCTAAGCCTGTCTAATCTTATCTAGAACGCTGTTATAATTTTGTGAAAGCTGCTTTTAAAATAAACTTGGCATAGAAGCGGAAGCCTTGAGCTTCATAGAATGCTAGATTCTTCCACGCCTCTCTCTGCATGCATGCTTACTCCATGTGAGGTCTAGGGTGTATCAATAGAGGAATGAGCGAATGTTACTCTGCATAATGGCTTACTTCTAGCTTAATAGATCGGCTCCATCATTTTCATACCTACCTCTGCTTGCCGCTTTACTTAACATGAGGTAGGAAGATAGTGTAGTCTGATGCAATCTAATCTAATCTGTCTCCCCATGATCACTTTTGTGTTGGGAGAGTTTCATACAAATCTCTGTCGTATAGTACATCTGCTATATCTTCTACAACAAACCAGTTATAATTGTAAAGCAAACTTTAAGACAATGGTGATTCTTTTCTATTTTATGGTTTCTGTTAAATCCTTTCAATCTTGAGAGTAAGCTTAAGCTAGAGTAATTGCTAACGTAAGGTCCTTTGCCCAAAATGCTCTCCAGATTTGGGGGAATTCGCTATCTCATGGTTTCAGTAAGGTTCTGTCAATCTCGAACCCATAATCAGGGACAACTTTCAAAAATGAAAAGAATATTGAACCTTCCAGACTTAGTTAAACTCTACAACAACTGAACATATACCAGGGAAGAAATAAATTTGGCATTATTGTTATTGTTTTGGGAAATACCCAACTGGAATATTGGGCTTTTAGAGCTTTTCTATGTATCTCTAATAGAGTTGGGTACTCAAAGCTTTTAACCCCTAACTTTTCTGATGGTTTTTTGAAAACCCATCACAAAATTTGATGTCCTTAGACCTGCCTCAAAATGTGCATATGTTGGCCTCGGAGGAATTGTTGTATTTGTTGATACAGTTAGATACTTTAAGAATTTTAAGGCCCGTTGAAAGGCCAAAATGCTAGATATTTAATCTAAAATCTGAGGTTTTCAGTGAAAATTTAAAGTTTTTGTTGATACAATTAGGTGCTCTGATATGTGAAAGGTCGAAACTCGTGATTTTTCTTTCATATATGTTTCAAATCTCCCTAAAGCCTGTCTTATTTTGATTTGATTAAAGGCTTAGATCTAGAAGTCATTAATAGGTCTTTCAAGATATTTTTTTGTTTAAGAACTCTTTTGGTAGCTCTAGTGTAAATTTTATATGAGCAGTGTATTGTTAAAGTTTTAGCTTGGAGATTTTAGGACGCTGGTGGTCCTGTGATTCAGTTTTAAAACTGCAATACTGCATCCCAACAGTATACAAAATTAATTGTGCTTCAACATGTCCAAAAGGGCCCAATCCTAGTATCTATTTTGGGGTGGCTTTTGTGGCTGTCAACTCTCATTTTGAAAATATCTTCTGCCATTTTTGTCTGGATGTTTGAATTAATGTATGTTTCAATTGTTTTTATATATGTGATTTTTTAAGATTCTTGATTCTTGTTTTTGATATAAGAGTCTAAGGTTCAAATGATACATGTATGGACACAAATTGAGATAGTCATTGTTGATTGCTTTAAAAAATGGAATAGATTATGAAAGACATTTTGATTCATCATTAATATGAGATAGGACAAGATATATCATGGAATGCGATCGAAAATATCAATAAATAAAAACGATTACGTACTCTAAACCCAAAAAAAAAATCAAGCTATAAATATGCACAACAATTGACATTAAGCCTAAGTCTAAATCATCAATTATTGGTTGTCCAAACATAACAACTATTTTTCTTTAAAAAATCCTTGACCAAGATTACTAAGGCAACCCTAAACATAGTTCAAGGCACTTGGTCAATATAAACACCCTCTTTGTAAATTCAATTTTGGTTAAATGTTTATTGCTTTAACTCCAATGAATCATTACACTTCAACTCAAGAGTAAATAACATTTGAATGTCAGAATGTTATGTGAAAAGATAAAGCCTTTAGTCATTTAGATCATATTGTAGAATCATCATTCATACATCATTTGATGACACTTAGAAATAGGTCTTCTCAAGTTACAAGTCGTTTTATATGTCTCGAATGCACATGATTTAGGTTTAGACTAAATAACAAACAATATTAAATGATGCCAATTGACTACATGTACTTCACTAATATATGCAAAAAATAGACTGAAAAAATTCCTCATGGACCTTCCAAACCTCTTCGGTGTATCCATTGCACACCAAGGAGCAATTGCTAGCTTTAAAACAACTGTATGGCTAAAGATTCTCTCGCCTCCCCCTCTTTATATATAATTACATATCTTTCTATCCATTTAAACTCTCTCTCCACATCTCCTCTTATTCTTTATTTACATTTCCATCTACATATCTCTACTTTCTTTCCTCTTTAACTATAGGCAGGAACTTTGACGCATTGTGTCTCTTGTTGTTTTCAGCAAACGGGACGAAGCGGAGGGGTTTCATCTCAGACTTATTTGCATCCATCCTATTCTCGATACAGCGCTAGCAGCCAACCGTCAAAATGGTATCAACTTTGTATCTAATGATTTTTTTT
The DNA here is from genome assembly GCA_018584345.1 of Thuja plicata. Classification (NCBI taxonomy): domain Eukaryota; kingdom Viridiplantae; phylum Streptophyta; class Pinopsida; order Cupressales; family Cupressaceae; genus Thuja; species Thuja plicata. The sequence goes on along the minus strand of MU223124.1, from coordinate 117,418 downwards.
TTGGTTAAAAAGCTTATGTGAGGGTTTGGGATTTGTACTGTTCAATGACCCGTTGCAGCTCCTCGAATTTGGATGATGTTTTGAAATCGTTTCTTATTCCTTTATAATATTTCGTATTTGTATTAAGTTGCATGGTGTTGAAGTGCACGGGACTTGCAATGGCGAAGATTACTTGTAAACCCTAAAACATGTTCCTCTCCATGTTTTACGTGACTGTTATTTTTTTTTGTGTGTGTGTACAGCCTCAGGGAGATTATATAGAACTTCATAGGAAGCGGCATGGATACCGTCTGGATCATTTCGAGAAGAAGCGCAAGAAGGAGGCCCGTGAAGTGCACAAGCGATCTGCTTTTGCTCAAAAGGTGCCCTTTTGTTGATGCAGCTGATTTTTTTTTCGTTGCACATATGTTTAGCTCTGGACGAAAAAAAAAGTGTATTCGTGCTAAGAATTTGAACTCCTCACTTTGCAATTGTCTTTCGAGCATGATTTCTTTATTGAAATTAGTTGAAAACAAATCTTATAAGAAGGCCACTGCACATGAAATTTCTATGAATATTGTTACCTGCTGAATTTTTTCAACACAAGTTGTCATAATTCGGTCATTTTTGAACATTTACATAATTAATTATTGGTAGTGGTAGATTTTCAGGGTTCATATTCATGAAAATATAGAACTTTGGAGAAAGATGTGCATCAATTTTTTACATTAATGTTTGAGATCACACCCCGTGACTGTAACCTGCTTCCTTTTAAGTTCATTAGGACAATTACATCTCCTCCAGCTATTTTTCCAATTGGATAAATGTACAAATTGTTACAAAAATTTATTATTCATATAAGAGTGATTACAAAATGGAGACAAAGTCTCCTTATAAAGAGAACCAATGAAGAAAGTTTCTAAAAAAGAAATAGAAACATACTAAACAAACTAAAACAACTAACTGAGAAATTAGAAACTACCTAATGGACTAAATGACCATTAATATAATATTAAATACTTTATTACCCTCCTTTAATGGTCATTTTACTAACTATTACTATTCAGATAGAAAACAAAACTTTCAAATCATTTGGCCATGAATGCATAGAAGTCTGACTCCTTAGACTGCTCTACTACATGATCCAACTGCTGAGACTCTCCTTGGTTAGTCTTCTAATCAGTCAACCGTTTTCTGCAGAACCTCTGTATATGACCAAGCTTCCCACAGTTGTGATAGGTGATCTCTTCTTGTAACCCTCCTCAGATGCGCGCTGTCTTTTTTGCTCAGTAGACAGGCCTTTGCCTTTATCTGTGACAGTAAATGCCTGTTCTGCACTAACCATGTCACTGGTGCTACCAAACTGTTGGTTCCACGTAGCTTGCTGCAATAGCTTATTGCACAACTCATCAAACTTCAAGTCAACATTAGTGGAGGTAATGTTCAACGTCTCAATAACGTGTTCCACCTAATGGCCTTTAGTTGATCGCGTATTTCCTTGATCTTTCAAAAGATGCTTCTGCAGAGGCATCTTTTCATCCACCATAAGGGAAAACAGCATATTTTTCAATAAGAAAGCTCGGCTTTTTTTTGACATTTCATGGAGACTTTTTAGGTGCACCCAAATCTCTGCTGCAGACTTGCCAGATGACACTTCTAGAAGCTTCTCATCAGTGACAAATAACTTCAACAACATAACTGCTTCTTGGTTACATTCATCAAACTTGTCCTGATCTTTGCCTGTTGTTGTTAGGGCGAGTAGAGTTACCCAGAACAAGCTGGTCGAAGCACCAGTGCTAAAAAATCGAGATCATCCTCTGCTTCTAGGTTTTCTAATACTTGCCATTAAACTGCTGATTGCCCTCCAACATGATGTTGGTCAATGACGCCATCCCTCTCATTTTCCTCTACACAAAACACGAGGCAAACCGAGCTTCACAAAATTTTGATTTTTTTTGATAAAAACTAGTCAAAAACCTTCATCGAGCAGCTGGTACAAGTGTCAAAAAATCTGATTTTCAGGTTAAAATCAATCAAACCTTTGCTTAGGAACCCTACATAAGGTGCAACACTCTTCAAATCTATGATTTTGTCAAAAAATCGAGAAAAAATTCTGCACAAATTCCTAGGTGCTAAACTCTAGGTGCTGCAAGTTGCGGAAAACCCACGATACTGAAAAATTGTGCAAAATCCAAAAACATGTATAGAAAGGCTTAGAAACCCTAGCCACAGGTACCGATGTTTTTTTGAAAAAATACAAAAAATTCTGCAAGCCTTAGCCATTGGTTGCACACTTACAAAATAACAGGGCGAACCCCTTCATGCGGCAGTCAACTCCAGATGGTGCGTGGAAATGAGCAGAAAATACCCTCAAACACCCATGAAAAAACTCATCCGCATGGGCAAAAAATAACACAGGAAGCCCGTCGTGCAGGCAGAAACATGTCCAAAATCATGGCAAAAACCATGAAAAAACCAACACCACTCCAAAAATGCTGCAGTTCTGATAAACAGCCCGTCAAAAGGGTGCCTCTGCAAAATAAAAAAAATGTGCGGGCCTCGAAGAAGACACAGTCACATGGCTCAAAAATCTCCGTCGTATAGAAGAACAACAAATGGTGTTGACGCCAAAGTGCAACAAATGGAGAGAAATGCTAGAGAGATAATGGAGCGCCAAAATCCTCCCTTTTGCGCAGACGAAAAACCCTTCACGTAGGCCACAGAAAAAACTCTCGAACTAGAACTGACGAAAAACCCCTGAAATTTTTTCTGCTAATTTTTTTCAGGATTTTCACAAATTTTCATAAAAAAATGTAAAAACCATTTGAAATTTAATTCTAGGTATAACTACAAAACAATTTTTTTTTCGCTAAAGACCTATGGGCTCTGATACTATGTTACGAAAATTTATTATTCATAAAAGAGTGATTACAAAATGGAGATGACCTCTCCTTATAAAGAGAACCAATGAAGAAAGCTTCTAAAAAAGAAATAGAAACATACTAAACGAACTAAAACAACTAACTGAGAGATTAGAAGCTACCTAATAGACTAAATGGCTATTAATATAATATTAAATGCTTTATTACAAATATGACCCATATAAACAACTGAGAATTAATGAATCAAAGGAAAACACCTAGAGAGAACATATCTAAGTACATTATAATGAAATATATCTGTGCGGAAATGCACTTGCACCAGGTTGGATTAAATGATCAGAGTATATAGGAGCAGTTGAGCACAAATACATCAAAAAAGAGGTAGGCACTTGAGATTGTTATCACGTTTCCTCAGCAGGCTCAATTTATTTCCTGTTCTTTTAATCATATTTTTCCTGATACAGATTCTTCAAGAAACTTTGAATTTGCTGTTTGAAGGTGTTAGCTCTGAAGTCAATACATTCCCTCAGCCATCAATTCGAGTATGATTTAATCAAGACAGCACTGTACATAGTAGATGCTTCATAAGTTCATCCATCTCTTCAGTGTCTGTATAACTGTCATTTTCAGTTGTTTGAACTTGGAACCAAAGTTCCAGATATTGCAACTTCTTTACCATCAGATTTGGAGCCTTTAACAGCATCAGCAGGGTTGAAGCTAGGAGGCCAACTGGAATTCTTAGAGATGCTAGGCTGTTCTGGTCACCCATTCACTCCATATTCAACCTCTTCAACTATATCAGTCCAGCATTGGCCTGTATCTTCTGACTGAGACATGGCAAAAGGAGTGTCCTCAGGATAAACTTCTTGACTTCCTCCTACTTCCTGTGAACTTGAGAAAGAACATACTATGACTTCTCAAGTGCGTTAAGCATTCTATGACCTTGGAAAAGCTCTCTGTACATTTCATTCCATATAAACTGCAAAATTTCAGACGAGCAAACTAATTATAACATAAACCATGATTCGGACAAAAGGACATCATTGTGGAGACTGATAGTATAAAAAAAATGCTTTGAACATTCAAATATTTTTTTTAACCAAACAACACCACAAGAAGGAAAAAAACAGCTCCTTACCAATCTGGAAAATGAACAACCATTTAATAAGTGATAAGTAGTTTTCAATTTACCACACACAAGACAGTTTTTTGAATCAACATAATGACAATTAGCACCTACAACCAGATTTTGATGCAACATTAGCCACTGAAAAAAGGACTTTGCAGGCTCCAGCACACCATACCAAACTCTTTTAAACCTCTTAGCTCACATGTTATCTGTATTAGGTAACTTCCACATACTTACAGGTAATTGACCCTGCGAAACCTTCAATTATGAAAGGAAAAAACACATACATTTATTAGAGGCTTTCAACATTGTACTTCCTCGAATCCATCTCACAGTTGGCCAAAGCTCATTATTGAACCATAAAATCCTCTTCTTACATCCTTTCAATTCTAGCTCTTCTAAACAAGGTGTAAGTTTTCTTGTACTGTTTAGGATATGAAATCTTTCTTGTAGAGTCTCCAAGGAATCAACCCCTCCTTCCCAAGAATGCGATCAATAACTTTTAATACTTTTGCATTCCACAACTTAGTAGAACAACCACGAGTGCAGGCAAAATAAACATTCTAATGATTACGAGACCACTAAATAGATTTGAAAGCCAAAATTGTTCTTTGTTACCTGAAACCACCTCATGACCTGTAATAAAGCCCCTAGCATAAGCCCATGTCTTCCATATAGATAAACAGGTTTTTCAAACCTTAGCAACTTCATGCTTTTTCTTACTGCTTTTTCCATTAGACCACAATCTTTTTCTTGATGAACATTTTCATTTGGTTGAAATGAGAGGAATCATTAGCTAACAAGTTGAAAACTATAGTGTAAGAAGACAGGACCTTTTGATGGACTTTGAATGTGTTAGCAAGAGAGAGCAAATGACCTTGCTACTTGGATACCTTACTGTTAAAAACACCCACTTCCATGTCTTTGTGAAGGAAGAATTGAGAGCAAAATGAATACCTATATACTTGATCAATTTATTGGGACTGCTCCATTTTCATTCTTTACTAGTCATTGAGTCAACCATCAAGGGGGATTCTGTCCTAATGCTAAATAAAATTGCATATATCACACAGTAGTGAAAAATTCAAATACAGAAGCATACACAGATTATTAAACCTCATAGCCTATTTTTCATTCTGTCATGTCCCCCATTTAAAAGCCTAATTAAGATGTAATACAAAGTAATAATAATAAAAGATAAAATAAATAAATAAATAATATAATTATAATAGAAATAAATAATAACAATTTTAATAAATAAATAAAAATACTAAAAGTAAATTTAATAAATAAATATTAATATTAAAATATAAATAATTAATATTATTAAAATATGAAAGTAAATAAATAATAACCAAATATAATATAGGATATGTTTACAAGATGACCAATTAATAAACTTATTAATATGAATATCCACTATACTAATAAAATTAAATTGAAGTATTAACAAAACATCAATAAATAAAAAAGATAAATAATAATTATCTAAGGGTGCCGCAACAAATGTAACAGGTCTATATCGACAACCACATATGACACCCAAAACTTGCGCCCGAAAGATACAGGGATGGAAACAATTATCAGCATCCACCAAGGAGGAGACTAATAGCGAGTTTGAGGAGGTTTTATTTGTCTTCTTCTGTGTATCGGTTGAGTCAGAAACACATTCGTGTCAGTATATGCGATGGTCATGGATACCAACAAACGAGTATAGAAAACCATACTTATCAAGCTCCAAAGATGTATCAAAGAAATTGGTAAGTTAACTGCGCTGGATAAGGAAACTATGCAAGTGCATCGATCAGAATTAAAGGTTACGATTACCAAGAATTCAATTATCATTTACTATCCAAGAGGTGCGTTTCTGAGATAAGAACAATTTGATTAGTGAAAGTTGCAACCATTAAAAGTCACGACCCTAGTGAAAAGGAACACACGAGATATAAAATGATCGTGCAAACGGCAAACAATATAGAAAGATGGAACAATTACAGGAGATAATGGCCAACAGTCAAGGGAGACAAACATCAAAGGTGCAGAACGCTATCAAGAAGAATTACATAACTATCCCAATCCAGAAATCTAATAGGATTCAGAAGTCATCCATTTTGTATTTTTGAGGGGTGGAATACAACTGCATGAAGAACATTTTTTAGTTATTCATCAAATATCCCAGCATCAAACATTCTTTCACTTCTTTCCATCTGGGTCTGGATCATTCGGTTGAGCTACAGAATACAACAATAAGCATCATATCAAAGGCAGCGATAAAGAACTTCAGACTGGCCATTCTGTAAAGTCAACACCTGATTCAGAAAATTAACCATCACATACACAAACAGGAAGTAGATCAGAACAGCGATATTCATATTGCACATTGCTATGATAATTATACTTCTCTGGATTCTTATCAGACCATAAATATATCAGAACTGGTCAGATATACTTATATTTCAGATCAATATTAAAACTCAGTATAAAGGATACAATATATACAGTATATATATGCAAATCTGGGTAGATCTTCCATCGTATTAAGATTGACATAAGGCATACAAACTCATATATTTAATCAGACCAACCTTTGTTACAACAGCACTCACCTTTCATAAAGTAATTGGGACACAAAGTAAATCTTGTTGATTGAAGACAAAATCCATTATATATCATCATCTACTAAGAATCAGAATTGTTGTTGGGCAACATATCCCTTACAAATTAGTCTTCATCAATATCAAGACACTCATTTGTTATAAATAGAAGGGTGGTGTACAAGTTATAGGTAGAAAGAAGTTCTTTGCAATTGGAGTTATAAGGATTTAGTTTGAAATCCTAAGAGATCCAACAAGGGGACATTACACATTCATTTGAAAAACGTACGATGACTATGAGACCTCCACAACTAATATAACTCACAGTTGCATGGAAACCAACTTGTATCTTACATTCAATTTCGAATCCTTTGGAAAACTTAGTTTTTCAGTCCCTTGAAAGACAATCTGAATGAAACGTTTACAATCTTCTACTTTGCTTCTATCTTTATACTAATTCAACTAAAAATCTAATCTTCCAAACTAGAAATCTTATCTCACACACGGGATGACTTGAAAGATAAGTTTGAATCATTAGTGATCATCTACACATTATTAGACTTATTTAGCTAAATAAAAAACTTTCACTTTAATTACTAAGTGAAATACAAAGTAGACTAACTCGGACCACTTGAACTTGTGTAGAAGTTCCTGTTGGAGCTAACAGACTCACTACTCTCTCTTAGTTGGAGGAAGGAATTATGCACCAATTCAAGCTTATCTTTGAAAGCCTCAAACTTCTCTTTTGCTAAGGGCAGAATATCAACTACATACTGATATGTGGAAATGTATTGGCAATTAACTACTCCCTTTTGAACCTTGTCTTTGATGAAGTGATATCTGGTCACTATGTGCTTGGATCTGCCTTCGAGAGTTTAACACAACTTTAGTTATCACAATTAATCACTGTGAGATCCAACTCCTGATCAACCAACCATACAAACTTGCAAAGCCAAATCATCTCAAAACTAGCGGTATTAGCTGCCATATACGCTGCTTCTGTTATGCTAGTGACATTGAAGTCTATCTCCTACTGAATCAGAATACCATTCTTGAACCCAAGCTAAAGCAACACCTTGAGGTGCTCTTCCTATTTGTTACACTACCTTTCCTGACCAAAGTCTGTGTATCCTCGCTCCTGCATGGGATCCATCATGAATTAACTCAAGATGTTCACTTCATGATTTAAATGTAGTCTTGTGTTTGCCAAACACATCAAGTAACCAATCAGTTGCCTGTACAATGTGGGATTTTTTCACCTTTGAATCTGAAGCTGTTACACACTTCAGATTAATGATCATTGGTGTGGCCATATCTCTGTAATCCTCCATTTGAAATTGCTTCATGGTTTTCAAACCCTAGCAAATCTTCTGTTGGTTCGCTATGTGCCCTAGTCACTTTTTCAAGTTGCCTTTTTTTATTTTCTAAAAGGAGGGCTTGAAAACTATTAGGGGAATTAGAGAGCATCAAGGACCATTTTTTTCCCTATATGCTAGAACTCATGTCTCTTTTGATGAGGTGGACAAGGAGGCCCCAGTATAGAGAAGATGGATCAGTCATAGACTAGGACAATCAAATACCTTTTGACAAGTTTACAGTACTCGTCCTATCAATTATTCCTGGAACAACTGCTGTGGGGGTGTATTGATAATGAGAAAAATATGTTGGAATCATTTGCCATTACGCCAAAAGCTCGAACTGTCTATGCCCAATACAAACTCCAGGTTTAACCCAACCCATGGGAGGCGGTTAAGCCATGTCAGAAGTCCCCAAGGAGGTGCTGACCACCAAGTCAACAATCTCCCCCTCACTGACTGAGCCTCCAGCACTCATTGAAGGGAGACTTGAACTTGTGACCCAAGGCTTTGATACCAATTGTTGAAATCATTTGCCGTTGTGCCAAAAGCTCAAACTGTCAACACCCAATACAAACGCCAGATTTAACCGACCCACAGGAGGCGGTTAAGCCATGTCACGAGTCCCTAGGAGATGCTGACCACCAAGTCAACAAAATTGTTGAGGGAAATAGTCAAGGACAACCTCTCCAATCACATAGAATAAGTCATGTTTGCTAGTGACTATAGAAAGGTTGTGTTGCTGGTTTGGGTATGAGCAAGTGGTTTGCCTATTTTTTGTTGAGCATTTGACAAATTTATGTCATCCATTTCAAATGAGTTTTGTCTCCTACAAGCATTAGCAATCCAATCTTTAGGATTCCCTTTGGCTTTTGCCATTCTCCCTTCTGTGTGTTTACTGTTAATAGGGAGATCCACAAATAGTTTTATCCATAGTTCCCATTTCTCCGAAAATATCAGGTATAACACAATGTGCTGCTTCAGTGACTTCATATGAGGTATAACCATTATGTAGATAACCATATCCTGTGCAGGACATAAAATTGAATATGGAATTGAGAACTTAACTGACAATTAATAATTCAATGTCAACTGTCAAATAATAAATTTTAAAGATCAAAATGATTTAAGCTTTATATCATAGTAGCATTACTTGGAATGAGGATTAACTCATTGAGCCAAAATATAAGTGGAATTCAATTACTTGTATTTTAATTGGAAAAACTTGTGAAAAAAATGCTGCTTTTCCATCTGGTGCAGCTCAAAACCACTTACTTTTTTCTTTTAAAAACTAAAGTGGCTTTTTAGGCACAGCAATCCCTAGCATTGTCGAGGGGAAGTTGCCCCTTTTGAGGTCCAAATCCTTAAAAAATGCATTAATAGTTCAAGTGAAACAGCGACGACAAGAAATTAGGTAAAATTAAACATTTGTTTGCATAAAAAATTAAATTCTAGTATTGTTTTTGTTTTCATGTTAATTGTTTCATTTTTCTCTCCCTCATCATGTTTCCATTCATATCTATTCATTGTTTTCTTCATGTAATGCTTGTTGCTTAGCAATTTTTTTATAAAAAGTTTCAACAAGGTTGGCATGAATGTTTTTAAATGTTTGTGGTAAGTTTATTTGTTCATTGATTTTAAGATTCACCAAGAATAAAAGGAAATTGCAAGGATCTTATTTGAAAAACTTCTATTTAAGCTTTTCTGTGAACATTTTTTGTTAGAATACAAATTTAATTTTTGTTCTTCATTGTTTCTGATTATATTGGGCTTCTAATGTACTTGATTTTTTGGAAATGATTGTGCTTATTGACATGCTGTAGTTTATTAATTACAACAGTGTCATGTAGTAACTTCAGGAAGGCTTGATACATCAGTGTAAAGAAATTTGATGGATGTGATGGACAATTTTTTTTTCATTTTCTTTTTCTTCGGATAATAGCTCTTTTGTCAGTGAATAGCTGGTAGGAATAAAAATCTGATTAAAAAACGTTCCATGACATGATTGCTTAGTTTTTAATGCTCATCTCCTATTATGAGTTTAGTTCAGACAGAAATCACTGAATAGATCATAATGAAAAGGATCTGATGATGCCATTTGGAATGCTTTTCTAACTTGTAATAATGTTTTACTTATTCAGGCTCTTGGTATCAAAGGCAAGATGTTTGCAAAGAAGCGTTATGCAGAGAAAGCTTTGATGAAGAAAACGTAAGTGCTTCAAAATTGTGGATTCTCAGTCTGTTTTACAAACAGTTTTAGAGATCAAATGCCATTTCGAGCCAAGAACCATTAAGTTAGGCATTTAACTTTATTAAAAATTTGTCTGTGGAGAGCAGCAGTTTTTGTGAGACTGATGCTACAGTAATGTTTGATATACTAAATATTCCTTTCAAAATCATGATAAGCATTTGTCAAAGAAAATCATCATTATTGTTGTTTGAAGTTGTATTTTTCAATTGGCAAGCTAATGAGTTCTATAGATAGTATGTCATACCCAAAGAGGAGGAAGTGTGAGAAGAAACAATTTTGTGATACTACCACAGGGACTTTTTTTAGACTCATAATGAAACACGCAGAAGCATAAAACTTGCAATAAGAATATTTTCAATTTAATAAATTTAGTATAAAAACAAAATTCTTATACAATCAGATAGCTGTGGGGACTGTTAAAAAGAACTCAACAATAAAAAATGATGCTAAAAATATAACTATTGTTCATTCATGCATTTCAACAATCATTATACTGCACATCTGTGTCACAGCATTTGCCGAATTCCATGTATAAAATTGAAAATTTGGCAAATTCCAATAAAATATTAAAAAATTGTTCTAATTTGGCCCAAAGTTGGTATAAAACAAAGTTAGGGCTTTTTGAAATATATTCGGTCGTATACAGTTTATATGGAGGAATAGGCACCAATGTTGGGTGGAAATGATAATTCTCCTCACTCCGCACTGGAACAATGCCATAGATTGTAGGAGACGTTGTGGATCTGGTGAAAACCGCTGCAAAAATTGCCTTCCAAAGAGGAATTTTTCGGAACCTTGATGCCATCATATATTATACTATAAGCTAAAGAGATATCAGATAATATATATTAAATAATATATTATTACAAGGTAAAGAAATTACAAAATAATAAATAAATTGTAAGCTCATGATGGATGCGAAACTCCATCACGAGCTTATAATATATATAGATTTTTTGATCGGTAAAAGAGTTATATATTGATTCTCAAAAAGTTTACAGTTTTCAAAAGGTGGCTTGATACACATCATTAAACCATCACTTATAACCCCATTTATACAAAATACCAACTACTGCAAATATCAGTCATCCTACATACAACAAAATATAGTCATTTGGCCATCACTATATACTATATAGTATGTGCTATATGTATCAAATTTAAAAAAAAAAAACCCTACTGGTCATAATTTGACTTTAATTTCTTCATTTGTTGCTCCTCCTAGCAGTCGTCTTTGGTGACCTTCTGATGCAGAGCAGGGGTGGATTTCACATAATTGATACCATTTTTCACAACAATGGCTTCTTGACTTCTTGTCTTCAATGGGTTTTCCTTCTAAAGCTTCAATTCCCTAGTAGTACTCCAGAACCTGTTTTTTCAGCATATTTTCCAGGGCAGGATCAATACACAAAATCCAATCACCATTTCAAATACCCTTTACGCCACTTGTTAACATATCCCAATTGCAGGTATGGGTGTTTTGGAACACAAGGCTCAAATCTTGACTGCTACACTGGATTTAGGCCAAATTAGGCCACTTTTACAAAGCAAGTATGTAGTTTTCTAGTCACAAACCTCCCAATTCCACTTGAGGGCTTTGCACATGTCATATGGGGTCTGATTCGCCAGGTTTTGTTGATTGGAACAGGTTTCAATGCACCTTTCTTCACAAACATAAGTGTACCTACCTTTCCTAAGCCTAATACATGGTGATATTAGGCTAGGGCTTGGTCAAACACGACCCTAACTCCATCTCCTGCATCTGCAAACCAAAAAAACATTGAAAGCATCCTACCTACCTCCATTCCACCGATTTCCAGAATTTTCCACCGGTGGAATGGCCTCCTAATCCTTAATTTCTCTCTCAAACCCTCAAGCCCTTGGGTTTCAGACTGTTTTTAGTAAATTCTCCAACTTTCTCCAAACTTGATGAAAATGAACGAAACCAATTGCAAACGACAGAAGACTCAATGCACTATCCAATCAAAGTGGTTTCACATCTTTCTCAGGCCGTACAGGGCCATACAATTCGCTGCAACAGCAAAGAACACAGAAAATAGAGCTTTCTTATTTTGTTTGATCTCCAAAGTGTATCCAACCTCTGCCTCGACCAAAACAAGGCATATTTAAACAAGTACAACCAAAAACCAATGGTTCATAACCAACTTTCAGACAAATGACCGTTTAACTTCCTCTAAACATAAAACAAATGCAAATGTTGCTCATGCTACTTTGCAACTTTTACAAAATTTGACAATTTGACTCCAAAACGATCCCACATGACCTATAACCTTACACATGGTCTAAATAGACCTTATTCCACCCAAAAACATGACTCAACACATGAAAATGCACAATTGACCCATATTTACAAGTTTGGACTAGGTGCCCCTGCACCACTGGGTTGGGACAACACCACCACCACCACTTAACCCACACACTAAATGGTGAACCCCCAATAATTTTAATAAATTTCATCATCTTATTTCAAATCCATTTTATTTTATAATATTATTTCAAATCTATATAAAAATGTTTAATTATTTTTACAATTTAATGATATTATTATTTATAAATTAAAAAAATAAATTTCTATGGGCAAATCTTATGCAATTTTTTTTCAATTTTTTTTATCCTTGCCGAACTTCATCCAATTTCGAATTCAAACCTTGTGACTTAGCTGCACATATGTAAATAAAGATAACATTTTTTTTGAATGTAGTTTGCAGTGTAGCAGCATTTCATTTACACAACAAACTCAAAGTCTATATGAAATTGAATTACATGGGTTCAAAATGGGAAAAACAGAGCAAATTGAAAAATGCTAAAATACTCATATTAATACTGGAAAAAAATTGCAGGTATTATTTCATGAAAAGTAGAGTGCATAGAGAGAAAATTCGAACTTCAAATATAAGAAACATATAAAGATTAAATGTTGATTATTCTTGAATTCACCTTCAGTATAATATTTTCAGTCAATATAGTACATATGCAAAACAAATTAGAGAACACAATGGCCAAGGTTCCTAGCTTTGCGGGCTACTTATGTGAAGCAGAAGTCTTTTCCCCTGCACACCAATTGCCATCTGTATGAGTACTGTCAAGATATATGGTGAAAACCAAGTGTCATCTGAAAAACACAGGAATTGCGCATGCATTTTTGAAATATCTGCCTGTAATTTCTGGGTTTTTTCTGGTTCGAAATAGGCATTATTTGGGTTTTCAATTACCCACCTGCGCCATTCTGACTTAGCATGGCTGTAGTGCTGGCCAGTGATTAAACACAATTATTCATGTTCTTTGTCTGGTTTTTGCTACAATGGTCTGTAGTATGTTGGCTTATATGATTTTTGGAGTGCCTTTATTTGATAAACCGTAATATATTCTCTTAATATACTATTTCTCATTTTAGACAACCACAGATTAATCTCATAATCAATCATTTCTGGCTGTTTTTGTACATTGACTTCCTCTTTCACATTGCATCTTCAAATTTTGTCAATGGCTATACACTTGAAAGTATCAAAGAATACCCTTGTATCAATATTATGGTCATTTTTTCTTTTCTATATGTTGTTGATTTATCAATGATTTTTTTTAAATCTGATTATGCAAGCTTCACTGCTGGTTGCAGAAGTTCTTGATTAACGAGTACCATGAAGATTCCTTTTTCCCCAAAGACACTTTATGAGCACATTAGCGAAGAAGGAAATTAAGGTGTTGTGATATTGTAATACACACACATACATATATACATATACTTATAAACACACATATACATACACAGACACACAAACACACACACACACATATATATATATGCACACACATACATATATGCTCTAATGGGCAGATTTGCTCAACAGGACTAAGTTCAGCATGTTGTAATAGATATATTAGTGAGTGCTAAAAGAAACTCCAATAAAAAAATATGAGGTATTTAAAAATAAAATCGTCTCTAGTTAATGCATCAAGGTAACCAATATGATTTATATAGGTCCATAGTTCCATAAAGTTTCTTGACTAGGAAGGGGTGTGGATGGAGAACAAGTGCTTAAGTTTGGGGATGGAGGTTGGGGGTGGATAGAGGGGAAGGGGTGCAAATACACAAAGTACTTGAAATATTAATTTTAAAAAGACGTGTAAGGAATAAGTATAAGAATTACAAATGAAACTTTTGCACACTTGCAATGTTTAAACTACTAAACATTAAAAACATGACAATGATTGCATTGTACATTAATAATTCTCGGTGGAGGTTTGGGCTCGAATCCCCTAATAGGGATCAAAGGGTGGCACCCTACACGGGTGTCTTGGGGCAAAGCCCCTACTAGGGCCAAGGGTTAGTGCCCCTTGTGGAGTTTGGGGGCAACGTCCCCAATGGGGTCAAGAGGTAGGATGCCTTGGATGCCTTGTGGGCATTTGGGGTAGAACTCCTCGTGAGTGTAGGGGTAGTCCCACAAACTTTCATGGGGAATGTCATTTTCACAATTTTATCACCTTTATTATGCAAAACCAAGTCATTACTAAGTTTGAAACTTGGGAGTGATATGAAATGAGGCTCATATGTTGATACCTATTTTTAAGATTTTTGTGAGTGCTGAGCTATGTTACCGGATTCCTCTGCTGAGGCCCAAATCCTGGTTCTGGTTCTTCCCGGATCCGGATTCCTCCTAGATTCCTCCCGGATTCTGGCAGGGTTCTGGAATGGAATCCGGATTTCCTGTGGATTCCTCAGTTTCCTCCCGGATTCCGGCAAGGTTTCGGAATGGAATCCGGATTCCCTATGGATTCCTCATTGAGGAATCCACAGGGAATCCGGATTCCATTCCAGAACCCTGCCAGAATTCGGGAGGAATCCAGGAGGATCCGCAAGAATCCAGAAGGATCCACGGGAATCCAAGATTCTGGGCGTAAAAAAATAGGCCCACTTTGTGTTTTTTTTTTAAATTTTCAGCATGTAATGACATTTTGAGACTTTTACAAAGTATGAATATGATATTAATATAATCATATCCTAACAATTATGGATTTATCATTTTATGAGAATCACGCTTCTAACTTCTTATTATTATCATTATATGTTTGAACTTTGAAGTTTTGAACTAATGATGAATGAGCATTAACATGTTACATGTATGGAATCTATGAATATACATACATATATAAATTTATTATATATATATATATATATATATATATATATATATATATATTTCAAAAATGTCTATATATATACCCGCGAAACCAGGATCTGTCCCAAAAAAAAATTTGCCAAATCCCCAAACCCGAATCCGAATCCAAACCAGAACCAGGATCGGCTACTTAGGTGCTGAGGATAGGATGGAGCCCATAGACCATTAGGGTTAGGGTTGTAGCACACAAATTGAAAATACTTTGATTTTTAAAAAATATTGACTTTTTTATTTCCTTGCCATTGGAGACTCCTAGAAATCCCTGAGATGGTTGGGAGACTCCTTAGAGTCGCCCAGACTTCTCAGAATTCCCAAGCCATCCCCAAACCAAGGGGTGTCCCAGAAATTTGCGCACCTTGGGGGAACATGGCATGTACCAAAAATGTCCCGGAGTCTCCAATGGCAATGGTAGGATAGTATTGGGATGTCCTATCCAAGTCCTTGTGAGCCTGCGAGGGATGTCCCTGTCTTGAAAATGTAGGGAGTTGGGGGGGGGTTGTGTCCCCATGGAACATTGTGGAGATCTATGTTACTGTGTTCTTTGAAATAGAACACCATATTGGAAAATTACGGTCCTGATTTGGGTTTTAGTTCAGCTTCAGAATGGCCCATATTGGAAAATTATGGTCCTGATTTGGGTTTTAGTTCAGCTTCATGATGGCTCTCAGTTTGTCAAGGGTTTGGCTAGGGGCACCCCGTGGGTCCCACTTGGGCAAACCTGGGTCCTAACAATGGTAAAACCTTAAAACACTGTTGAAAATATTTTAAAGAAATACTGAAAATATTTTCTGTTTGTAGAGACGGAGATTTGATCAGTGTTTGAATGTATATCTGTGGAGTCTGAAACCAAAGTCTTTGTATTCATATAGTTTTGTAGATACACGACTTGACCCTCTTTCTCATTGGGGAGTCTATTTCTTGGGGTTTTAGAGCCTTGGGTTGGGATCAGTTTCTATAAAGAAAGACCAGCATTGGTTCTGATGTTTCGCTGCGGCAGTGGTAACATTTCTTAAAAATATCACCCTTTTCCATGAAAATATTTCTTAAAAATATTGCCGTTTGGCAATATTCATTTTTACAAAAGCTCTGGTGGTTGTTAACATTAACTGTTTAATTTTTATTATGGAATCTAGATTTTTTTTATAAGATAAAAATTATAAAACAAAATATGATAGATTATATGTTATACTACAATAATATATATTTTATATAAATATAAAAATGATATTATAAGAGTAGATATATTAAATTTTTATATATACAGAGACACACACACCCACACACCCCTGAATCAAGATGGACAACTTAGGCATAGATTAAATGTCCTATCATTTGAGAAACTCCCTTTATTTAGTCATCTATTTTAATAAATATCATTTTAAATACATTCTCTTCTGAGAGGTGAACATTAGGAAGTCTTTTGCTTTGGTTAATATCAGATTTCAAATCGTTATGCTGAAAAATGGTTTGAACTTTTAGAGAAATAAATTATAAAATGCCAAGATTGTATTTTGACGTCATGTGATAGATATGCTAGCATTTAATTAAACACTGGTGTTCAGTTTGGTTGTTTGTGGCAATGCCTAATTGGCCTAATTGATCGCCTTCCTCGATGAATTTTGGATTTAGAATTGCCATGCATGAACAAAAGACCATCAGACGCAAAACGGATGATAATGTTCAGGAAGGAGCAGTGCCCGCCTACTTGCTTGACCGTGATGCAACGACTCGTGCTAAGGTAACTGATTTATTGTACATCAGAGTACATGATAATTTCTTATGTTTATGCAGCCTTTTTTGAGTTATAGTTTTATAGTTCAATAGATGATCTTTATGCATTTGCTTTTTTTATTATTTAATTCTTACTTTTTTATTGTGTAGGTGCTGAGTAACACAATAAAGCAAAAAAGAAAAGAAAAAGCTGGTAAATGGGAGGTTCCCCTTCCCAAGGTAAGCTTAGAAAAGCCATGAAAATTATGTTTGTTTGGTTAATTTTATTCTTCACACACTGCATGGTGATCATCAACAACAACAAGAACTATTAACTTTTATAATGTATTTGTTTGGCAGTTCTGAACATTGAAGAGATCCATCATCTTAGACATATATCTTCTTGCAGAGAGGAGCTGTATGTGCGAATTATTGTGTGTGTGTTTGAGTGAGTGTATGTGTGTATGTATCTATGTATGCATATATGTGCATGTGCACACATGTTGTGTGTATGTGTTTGTAATATTGTATGTATGTATGTGTGTGCGTGTGTCTGTATGTGTGCCCATGTGTGTGTGTGTTTGTATGTATGTGTGTGCACACGCGCGCACATGTGCATATGTGTGTATGCATGCATGCATGAATGCATGAACGCATGTATGGATATATGCAAGCATATGCATGGAGAGAGAGAGAGAGAGAGAGAGAGAGAGAGAGAGAGAGAGAGAGAGTTTAGCAAGGCTGCAAGACACTATAATTCAAGCTGTGAATGTATACAGGATCTGAAGTCAAAATACATTTAATCTGAAACAAAAATTCATATTTGGTGCACTTAATAGTTGGCTGGATTTATAACTGGAAGTGAAACGACCAGCTGTAGTCATCCTCCATGTAAGGAAGCATTTAGCCAGATACTGATGCAGGAGCATCTAGGGGTGTAGGGCAAACTTGCATCTTCCAAAAGTATTGGTATTTTAATTTTTTAAAGGATAAGTGAATAAAAATAAATGCAAGCATCGATAGGTTTTCATGTACCTAGAAAAGTGTCCAAGGGGACATATGGGGTAGAAAATATTGCATAAAGGGATATGGGAAAAGACTTATCTTTAAGCACCCACATTGGAAAATTGAAAGACACCTCTTTATGCCCTCTCTTGGGGTAGTTGCAGAATCATCCATTGGCTATGTGTTGCTTTTCTTGATAGACCTGTGTTGTTCATCAAGAGGGGGTGTGGGATTAACAAGAAGCACCAAAAATTCTATAAATTGAAGCTTGAGCTAGTTGTTTGATCATTCGGAGTTGAGTTCTTCTCTTTGGAGGTAAGAGTAGTAATAGCTAAGGGGTATAGTTAGTTAGTCATTAGATCATTAGAGGAAGTAGAGTAGGTGGATATGGCTAATATATAATTTTCGTTGAAGATATGGCTGATTCTTGTGTGTTGCTTCTGGATTTGCATGGTTTCTACTTCTCTAAGTTTAGTTACAGTTCATTGATTGAAATGGAGGAATGTGAAGATGAATGATGAATTCCATGTTTATACCTTTTGTTACTTGTTGATTGCAAGTCGTAGTGTAATGTTAGTCTGAACTTAATTAAGTACTAAGTTTGATTGTGAATGTTCATTTGGATTGTGCCAATATTGGGTATTTGGATGAATGTTGGCAATGTGAAAATTTTTCGCGTTCTCTTTGTAGATTGCACCATCTTTGTGTAGTTGTTTTATTTGGCGAAGCAAAGCTTGTTTAAGGAATTCACCCATCTAAGCATCATCCATTGATATCATTGTCCTTAGGAATAGAGTACATTTCTTAACCCTTAAAGTTCTTTTTGTCATTTATTTGAAGTCAAGTTAGTATTCCAAGTTCCAGCTACTCTGAGGAGAAGAATTGATAAAGTCCAAGAAGAATAGCATAAGTCCTCGTGTGATTACCAACATATCACATCATTAAACTGGGTTGTGTCCAACATAAAGTCACATGTTCGCATTGTAAACCTTGGGGTCGCTTCATTTGATTGCCATATTGTTTAGCATTTGGAGTTTCCTTGTTCAAGAGAGGATAGAATACTTGGTATTTTACTCTGCACATTGGAATGGTCACAAAACTCACATCAACACAGAGTATGTATCACATACTAATAGTACACTTGAAATGAAAGTTTCTTGTTTCATTATAACCTCTTTGTAGAACATAGAATACCATCTCTTATGATGAAAGTTTTGCCCACATCATAGCTATGCTCTCATTGATAATATTAAAATATTTTTGGCAAGGGTGTGAAAGTTTTTCTTGGTTTGTAGGGTGTCACAATAAGGTAACACAAAATCTGCAAATAGCTTGAAAGGGATGCTTAATTTGCGCTTAGGCTCAGTGCTTAGATTTTTCCATTTGGCCAAGACTCGGAAAATTGAAAAAAACATGAAATATAGAACTTTTTTGAGGATTTTAAAGCCTGCACTCTTCAATAAATGAACTTGAAAGATGCAATAAACTAATTTAAAGAGAAGTTGCTTTGATCACATACACATGTATAAATAAACTTGTTGTGTATAAAAGAAGATTTTAACTAAAGAAAACAATTTTAAACATATAAAAGTTGTCAAGTGTTTTAGGTGTACAAAACTCTTGGATTATTATATCTATGACATCAAATACAAATTTACAAAATGAAGTCGTGAACTGTGGTAGAAAGGAGCTTGTAATATGTATCCCTCAACCAAGCAATACTAGCTCTATGTGGAATCTATTAGATTAATATTGTCATAGTTAATTATTTAATGGTTACTTAATGTATTTGGTCGCTTAGGGTACCTTTAGTTAAGTTTGGATTCTTTCTATTTCAGTTCTCAGTCAACGATTGTTTCTTTTAGAAACACCGTGTTTGTAATTCCTTTATATGGAGCTTTCAATCTCCATTGTTAATACAACAAATTACTATTTCATGGTATTAGAGCAGAATCAATTTTTGGTGGATTTTTCTCCCTAAAATTCACGGATTACCTAAATTACTTTCCAAAAGTTTTTTTGACGTTTTTTTATTGATTTTCTAATAAATAAAAATCATTTATCTTTTTGCAATTCACGAAATCGTGTTTTTTCTTTCATCTGAAAATTACAATTTATGCAAAAAAACTGTCGTTTTTTTCCTTCATTGAAGTTGCTGGTTTATGGAGTAAGAAATTATGTCATTTCTTTTCAAGATATCACACTTTTTTTTATCGTGCGTGCAAGGGTTTTTTAGCATGAATTTTGTACGGTTTTCTCATCTTTTTTGATGCTATTTCCATCTTTTTTTGTAGGGTTATAGTTTAAAGTCTTCTTGCGTGATGTTTTTTTCAAGTTGCAATTTGTTATGCCCATCTGCAGAGCTTGCACGTCAATTCTTCATGCTTGCGTGCATCTCTTTTTGCTGTGGTTATTTCTACATTTTTTAGTAATGCAACCTTAGATCCACGTGACTCACTTCCATTTCTAAGCAATCTCCTCAGCCCAGCTAGGATTTGTCTACAAAGTCTTTTACATTTTAAAAAAAATAATGTTTGAAATTTTTGGCTGGGGTTTTGTCAAACCTGCACCTAGGGTTTTTGAATTTTGTTTTCTGTAGATATTTTTACTTTTTTATTAGCAAAAAATGCGGGTTCCTTTTTTTTCATAAAAATCAAACAATTTTTTTCTCTGCAGTCAAGCGCCTTGGATTTTGGTCAAAGATTAGTATTGACTGTACTTTGTTACTTTATTGATTGTACTTTGTTACCTCATTTTTTTGTGCATTGGAAAATGAGAGGGATGACGTCGTTGACTAACATCATGTTGGAAATCAGTTAGTGCTTCAATAGTAAAAATTACAATACGTGGAAACAAAACACGCGCTCATGATTTTTATGTACTGGGGCTTGGATAACATCGTTCTTGGTGAAGATGCTTGTCCCACAACGATAGGCAAAGATCAGGACAAATTTGATGAGTGCAATCAAGAAGCAGCTACTTGGTTACTTGCTTGAGCTACTTGGTTGTGTACTTGAGTTGCTTGATTGTCTATTTGAGCTACTTGGTTGCTTGAGCTGCTTGGTTGTCTGCTTGTGCTGGTTGCTTGTCTACTTCACTTGCTTGCTTTCTATAGAATTTTAAATGTAGTGGCTACAGGAGTATGACGACTAATTTAAGTATGCATTCAATGCTTATAGTCAACTTATTCATTAATGTTTGGCATTTTTCAATTCGACAGCTTCAGGTTTCTATCGTATTTGAGTGGGGCAACTTAAGACTTGTGTAACGTTTTCCCTTTGCATTAAAAGAGTCATTTTGAAGTTAATTAAAAGACCAGCCCAACTTTTCCCGATGGAGTCATTTTTTAATATAGTCGAGTATTATGGAGTCGTTTTTTTAATATAGTCGAGCATGGAGTATTTTTAATGATGGAGTCGGTGCAAGGTATTCAAAAAGTAGACTTCTATAGAATGTTAAATGTAGTAGCTACATGAGTATGACGACTAATTTAAGTATGCATTCATCAGTTATACTCAACTTATTCATAATGTTTGGCGTTTTTTAGTTCGAAAACTTTAGGCTTCTGCCGTATGTGAGTGGGGCAGCTTCAGAGTTGTGTAATGTTTTTCCTTTGCATTAAAAGAGCCATTTTGAAGCTAATTAAAAGATTCTTCAACCAATTTTTTCCTGATGCAGTCATTGTTTAATATAATCGAGTATTATGGAGTTGTTTTTTTAATATAGTCGAGCATGATGGAGTTGTTTTTAATGATAGAGTCGATGGATGGTATTTTGAGTGGAGCAACAATTATTCTTGCAATTATTGGGCGGTGAGAAATCTTCATTGGTTGAAAACGTGGGTATTAGCTGAGATATGATACCTTGCTACAAATTCGAGTGAAATGGTTTAATGTTTAGGCATAAAGGCGTTAGTGGGCTAAGTGACTAAGGACTGGCAAACATTAGTCTAAAACCTTAGTATGATTTTGTGCATGGTGTGGGATTGAAGGAGTTGGTTAACTTGGTCTGCAATTCTATTTTTTTGAGTCTTTGTGTGGTTATTGAGTTGAGTAGGGATTTTGAGTGGAGTATGCTAAGGAGTCGAAGATGCATGATAGAATGATAAATGAGTCGAGCACGAGGATTGAAGGAAGGTTTATCTGAAAATAGCTCTTTCTTCTGTTCTTTCTGATCCTCACCTTTGGTGCGATATATAATTGAGTTGTCATTTTCAACGCACTGGAGATAAGTAGTCAAGAACTGTTTCAGTGGGATGTGTGTTATTTTTGTATGGTGATCGAAGCGATGAGTGTGTTATGGAAAGTTTTATTAAGTTTTAGTGCATTTGAGTTGGTGCAAAAAGTGAACAAAGTTGGTGCTTCGAGGAGGGTTGGTGCTCACTTATGTAATCTAGGTTGGTGCCTATTTAGTTAATGAAAGTTTTTGACCTGCCATGGTTTTTTTACCCGAAAGGGTTTTCCATGTGAAATTTGGTATTCTCCTTGTTGATGTTTGCTCTTTCTATTCCATCTCTTTTTTTATGTGGTTTCATGTGTTTAAAAGTTCAAAAATACTGATTCACCACCACCCCCCTTTGTATTTTCTGTGTGCTTTTCACAAGCATTTTCAAAATTTTATACTTTTCAAAATTTTTTTTTGGCCGAGTCTACCCATTAGAACTTACCGAGTTTGGCAAGTTTGACCAGACTCACTAGGTACCTAGGTCAGAATCTGTGGGCTTTGGTTTGGTCTACTCAACTCGGGACTTGCCAAGTTTGGGGAAGTTCTAGTGAGCCTTGTAAGAATGCTTTCAACTATAATCCAGGCTATGCAGTCTAGTATCCAACTGAAAAACATTAGGGAGTGAAATTGGTTATTCAGGTATTCCTTGTCGTAGCGGCATAATTTTATTTTCACGTGCAAGTATGGAAATACAATTCTTCCTTGATAATTTGATTGTGTTGGAGCTTGAATGAATGCTTTCGAAGTCACAGACACTCTTAAAATATATTTGCAAGTGTGTTCAGGCAATGTGGAATGTGTATAAATGGCTAAGCATGAATGTGTTTTGCAGTGCTCTTTTAATTGTTATAGAAGTCATTAGGTAGCAGCCTCCATTCCATAACAATCTTGCAATTGCAAATCCTAATAATATGGAGTCAGAGAAAACATTTTTTTCTTATCATCACCCTATTAGTTATTGAGTTGAGTAGGTTTTTTGAGTGGAGTATGCTAAGGAGTCGAAGATGCATGATAGAATGATGATTGAGTCAAGCACGAGGATTGAAGGCGAGTTTATCTGAAAATTGTTCTTTCTTTTGTTCTTTGCGATCCTCACCTTTGGCATGATATATAATTGAGTTGTCATTTTCATTGTTTTAGAGATAAGTAGTCAAGAATTGTTTAAGTGGGATGTGTGTAATTTTTGTATGGTGATTGAAGTGATGAATGTGTTATTAAGTTTTAGTGCATTTGAGTTGGCGCGAAAACTGAACGAAGTTGGTGCTTCGAGGAGGGTTGGTGCTCACTTATGTAATCTAGGTTGGTGCCTATTTGGTTAATGAAAGCTTTTGATCTGCCGTGGTTTTTTACACGAAAGGGTTTTCCACATGAAATTTTGTATTCTCCTTGTTGATGTTTGCTCTTTCTATTCTATCTCTCTTTTTATGTGGTTTCATATGTTTAAAAGTTCAAAAATGCTGATTCACCACCACCACCCTTGTACCCCCTTGTATTTTCTGTGTGCTTTTGATGCAGAGGACTTTAAAACAACCAATATCAATCTAGGGTTTTCAAATAATCCATCAACCTATAATTGGTGAACTAGGCCTTCATTGATTCAACTTCATTCAACTCATGCAATAACATGCTTATCAATTCTTTTCCAACACACCAAGAAACTAGGCCTTCATTGATTCAACTTCATTCAACTCATGCAATAACATGCTTATCAATTCTTTTCCAACACACCAAGAAACTCTCATGTCAACCATACCAATGATCTTTACAAAAATACACAAGAAATTCATTATTATCCTCAGACAACTAGATTTTCAAACCGCCATGTTGTAATCTGTAAATAACAGTCACTAAAAACTCACAAAATTGAATGAATCAAACCCTGTCCTTTGGAGGCATTGTAGATAACATCTTTACAGACCTCACCAATTTTTATGGTGTTTCAATGGTGGGAAGGTGAGTTATGGATTAAACATGTCCACTAGAAACCCTAGGTAGGGTTCTAGACTGTTTTCGCCAAAAATGCAGTAACTTCCTTATTACTTAGCGAAATTTCATCAAACCAACGCCATTTGAAAGGTAACTCAATTGTCTAACTATTCCATGCATGTGCAGGTCCATAACAGGACGTACTAGGCTGTACAACATGTTTTAGCAGACTGTTATCTTCACCAAAAACTGTCAAACTGGGCAGCCTTCACCAAAATTGCCATATCTCACATAAAACGCAATGAAATTTAATGAAACAAAAGGCAATGGAAACTAGAAACGAATACTTTCCATACATCTATTATAGTCCTTGAGATGAGGCCATAACAAGACGTACAATGGAGTGTTTCAGATTGCAATTTATGTAATACTTCAGAAAAACAATGTAAAAATGCTTCAAGAAAAGTCTCTTCTTTATTCCATCTTTCTCCAACCCCCAAATTCGAGTTGGCATTACATATTTATGGTTTTACAAGCATTTCCAACTACTCAACTGACCACCAACTGCCCATAACTAAAAATATGCAACTTTTACATGACAATGATTACTTCCCAGGCATCCATTCCCGAGATAGTTGCACTGCCGAAAATGATTACTTCCCAGGCATCCTTTCCCGAGAATGCATTTGAGATAACTTCTCAAATCGCCGAAAATGATTACTTCCCAGGCATCCTTTCCCGAGAATGCATTTGAGATAACTTCTCAAATCAATTAAATGAATTCTCCAAAAAATCCTACTGCACTTCTCCTGAGAATCTTATATAACCAATGCTTTCAGTTACTTAATATTTATCATTTATTTGATAGAAATATTAAATATAATATTTTTAAACTTTAGAAATTAATTTATCTTTCGAACCTTTTCAAATGGGGACATTACATGTTCCCGACCACTGATGAGTCCGTGCATCTTGGTGTACTCCTGAAGCATACAGTTCAGAGTTAGTTCCGAAGGCAAGTAGTGGCCATACGTTGTCAAGACTTGGGTGTACGGTGCTGATAAACTAGTCTTACAGCATTGGAAGAGGGCCGCGCAATATGGAAAGAGAGGCCGTACGGTGATATTAGAGTGACTGTATGGTGTCTTGTGCCTAGCGTACGATGTTTGCCGTATGTCCAAATCAGCTGCCACCAATGGAATAGTGTCGCCGTACAGTGAGAGTCAACCCTCCTGGACCATGCGTATGGCTGTCCTCCCCGCAAATGACGTACGGTAGTGGACTGTACGGACTGTGGGTTCCTAGCTGCGTATGTTTGTCGTCTTGGAATGGTAATGGTATTGTCACACGATTAAAGTATTTTATGACAGAGTATGCAAGATCAGATTGACACAATTTGGAACAATACTGAACACTGTACAGTAAGTCTTCAAAATACCCGCGACACAGATTAAATAATGATAGCACTTCAGATTACAATGATTTCGGAGCAAAGGCAGAATAGGGTGAGGAGTTACACCCACCGGAACTGCAAGTGCCTAAAAGGGAGGGTCTTTCACCTCCGAAATGGCATACAACAGAACTCCAACTGGAATTCGCAATAGCAAATAAATATCAAAGTTCGCATGCCAACAACTACCTACATGCCGGTCATAAATACCCCTTCGGAGAAACTCCCGAGGGTTTACAAAAAGTGCCGACACAGCTAACACATACGGACAATAAAAATAAGAATGGGCCTGAGAGACAATTAAATTAATTGTTGGGGCCAAATATACAAAACATTATTATATTAATTTATTTTATGACGTCGGGGACATCACAAAAGATAAATACAAGAAGTGGAAATTTAAAAGTTTTATTAGACGGAAAAAAGAAAGCAAACATAGCCTTCAAATCTGATTCATTTACTGAATTGTTCTTTATGAAGATTATATACTGATGGTCAACGAGTTTTCCATTTTATCAAAAAAGCATATGGTATCTACAGAGTTTGAAACATACAAAATCGCTGCATATCACAGAAAGCTGTGGCAACCCTTGCCAAACTGGGCTCCACTTGTCTCTTACGGGTTCTGACCTTCTGGAAGTTTCCAAGGACCAGACTGTGCATGCCTGACCATGTCACTTCTACTGGTGAGGTCTTTTTCTTTTTATCAGTGTAGACCCTATTAAACTCTTCCTTCAGCAGCCTTCTTGTGGTGATAGGCACTGGCATGGAGTACTTGTGGCAGGAATTCAGAACCACACTTGCTTCCTCAAGTGATTGCCAGCAATTACGGATGCCATATAAAATGGAGCAGAAGTATACATTGACTATTTGAAGTGATTATATGGAATCAACAAAGAATGCCAGACTTTCAACCTCCTATTATTTTTAACTGTGGCTCTAACACCACTTAAAACACACAGAAATATAATAGTCATGGGATGATTTACATGCTTTTGCATTTGGTTTAGATAGGCCATCTTTCAATCATACACAAATCACATCCACCTTTTGATAATCACCTTGAAAATTAATAACTATCCTTCACATTACATTACAAACATAAAAAGACTTTTGGATCACAAGGAGCACAAATGCCCATGGGAAGTACCATACTAAAATTACATATAACAATTGGACTGAGCTTTTTGTAATTGTTTTTCTTAGTATGTTTTTTTTCAATATTTTCAGGTTCAGCTTTTAGTTCAGGCAAATGCTTTGTAAAAATAAATTAAAATTTTGCCTATTCCCAATTCTAAGTCTTCCAAAGACTGTTAATGGGTGAATGAAAATATTATTTAGTCTATTATAGTCATTTTTATCACAAAAACCAGAAGTTTATAGAAAATCAGATGAATGATATCTTTATATTTAGCATAAGGGATGGAATTATTGTTACAGTTAGATTTGGTGCAACATGTTCAAGTTTCTTTATTTTTATTTTGCAAGTTTGTTGAGGGTAAAATTTGAACACAAGGAAAATCTGCTTCTTAGAAGAAGAGCCCTCAGTTTTGTGTTTTCTTCTCAAATTGTTTTAAATGAAGTATCAATGTCCGTTGAGTTTATTTGGGTTTTTCTCATAAGAACTTCTATAGGAGTTGCATGGCTCCAAGTTAATGGATTGATCGCCTGCCTGGGTTATTTTTTGTTACAGGTGAGGCCAATTGCAGAAGATGAAATGTTCCGTGTTGTGCGGTCTGGAAAAAGAAAAAGTAATGTTTTCTTTGTGCTTATTTATGATTTCGCTTGATCCTTTTTTTGTGATTGCTTCTTCTATTTGGTTCTTGCCAGTCTTACCCTTCTTTCCCGTTTGGTCCATCTTTATGCATGTGTAATCTCAGATAGTATTCTATTATTAATAAAAAAATACCCAATATCAGAATGTTGTATTATTAACAATTCCAATGCAGCAAATCTGCTCCATTAATTCCATGATTTTGAATATAGTTCACTAAGATTTTGAATTTCATTAATCTCTTAAAAATGGTATTTGATGTATAATGCATTTCAGGAAAAGGATGCCAAATTATTGGTGGCCCTGTCCTGCAGCCAACAGGATCTCATGCAATCATTTAGAGACTTAGGATAACACAGATGAACATGAACTTTATCAAACAGAAATTATAATCTTTATGGGCTGAATGTGTCACAGTTGATTACTGTAAGATCCAATGATCTTCAGACAGCTTTCCAAATTACTGGTCGACTGCTCCCTTCAATGTCAAATGTTATTTCCGCACTCTTCTTTCTGTAATATCTGAACAAAATCTGTAACTTCTCTGCAGTGTGTCTTCTGGAAGGTTTAGCTTTTAGTCTGCCAATTTAACTGGTTGCACCTCAAATTATTCATAATGATGCCATTTTATTACCCAATTGAATGACAGAAATTCAATCCTTTCCTCTTCGTTTGGTAGCTGAATTGTCACAACCCACTTCTAATTGTTTCCTTGCTGGACACACTGTCAGGTCTTGCATCTGTTTCTTGAAAAACTTATGTGCACTGTTTTATTACAATGCCTCTGAGACTGCAACCTGCAAAGAAACAACTTAAACTTTATTAAAAATTAAACTGCATTTGGGTGATGTTGATTGCAATTAGTTCCTGGGTGCTCCTGCCTCGGACATTTCTAGAAATTGAAAAAGGTAATCCCCCACTTGTTGAGGGCTAAAATCATGAAAGGTATAGCCAGTCCATGATGATCACCCTCTGCAGAATTCAACTACCTTGTCTGTTTTCCCTCTTGATCACACACTATTAAAATAATGTAATGTTTCATTAATGGTCATCTTAGTTAGTTTAGGTAGTTTCTATTTCCGATTTCTGTTTACGTTTGCTTCTTTTAGAAACATTGTAATGTAGCTACGTTTTCATTCTTGAATATACAATTACCATTACATGGTATCAGAGTGGGTCGATGGGCTTTATGGAATTTGCCAATTTTTTTTTTAAAAATTCGTTGCCTTTCTTGGAATTTTTGCCAGAAAACTTCTAGTCGTTTTTTTCTTCATAAAAATAAAAATGCCTGCAATTTTTGAGGGTTTTCTTCAAACCCATTTTTGTCTGCAAATTTGAGGGTTTCCGTTGAGTTCGTGATCTTGTGGTCGTGTTGGTTTCCTTGTGCCTTTTGACCATTTTGTAAACTTACTAAATTTTAATCATATTAAATTTTATTTTTTTTCTTTTATATTTTCATTTATTTTTCATTTATCAATAATTCCTATTTCAACAAGGGGACATTTCAGTAATTCCTATTTAATTTTAATTTATTGCTCACAAGAATTTTTGAACCATCCTAATGTGATGCTTTTGTTGTCCTTTTAAACAAATGAGTTCTTCGGATCTTCCCAATAGGAGGTTTTGGTGAATTGACGTTTTAAGTCACTTGGAACCCATTTGGCATTTCGGCAAGTTCATGAAACATTGAACTTGCAATAAGAGTCATCTTTTAAGATTTCACCATTTTGGTGATTCTGTGGACCAACCTTCAAAAATTTCTTTTACTTTGTCTTGTTGGGGTTTCGAGCTTCATCAAGAACAAAAAACTATCTTCGTTTGTTTTGACGATTTCATCTTGAATTGGAGTTATCGGGAGTTCAGATAGTTCTAGGAACTCTTTTGTGCTTCGACTTGAAAGGCTTTCAAATGTTACACCTAGTTGGGGATCTCTATCCCTGTAGGAATTATCTGCTCCTCCATTTGTCTAAGTTCCATTGTAAGTGACTTGGTTGGAGCTTTATTAAGAACTTGAAACTTATTAGAGAGTTTCAATGTTCTGGGAACTAACCATTCCCCTGACCCCAAATAATTGTTGGAACTTCTGATGAAAACATGAACCCATGGGAAAAATTATAGTGAAAAAAACTTGTCAGAGTTTCCAATAGGATCAGGAATCTACCTCTTGTCAAAATGAAGAAACACATACACACACACATACTGAAAGGGGGTGAATCAGTATAAGACCAACTTTTTACTTCTTAAAAATTTAGCGACTATAATGAAAAACTTGAAAGCATCTATACAAATACAAGACACAAGATTTGACATGGAAACCCTTCCAGGAAAAAATCATGGCGAATAGATGCTTGGATCTATTGTCCAAATCCAGCTTCAGCAAACCAAAATCTTCTTTACAATAATTTGCAGGCAGCAGCCCACAGGAGAGACCAAAACCCCTACAACTGGACAACAATCCAACAAGAGACACCAATATCTTTCAATGAGGGGCACCAACCTTCAAAACAAAATATAACAATTTGTTTGTGACTTTTTCTTGGATCTGCCATAAATCACCTTCGAAAATCTGCACGCTATTCCACCAAGATCTGTGTTAAATCTGTGTCCTCAAATCTGCAACATATCTCCACACAGATCTGCTATATGATCTTCAACAATCGCTTATAAATCTGTATTATATCTTTGCACAAATTTGCACTGTGATTTTCATGATTGTGCATAAATCTGCAACATACCTGCTACGAAGATGTCTGATTTTTACACATAAATCTGCTCTTAACATTTGTAAAGATCTTCACCTCAAATGAACGTGTATTTATACCTTACAGTATGCACCTTTTAGTTTTACCCAATGGTTACCACACTTCAAGCTGGCTGGCCAGGGCAGAAAACAATTTATTTAATTTAAATTTCACCTTCAAAAATGGGCACTTAACTCTATGAGGCCAAATTAAATTAAATTTAATTGCAACCCTTAAGTTAAGGCACACCTCACAAGGAGTTCGTTGAATATCAAATGATATTTATTTACATTTTGAATCTCTCAAAACTGGGTCAACCCATGAGGGGGCTGTCTCTTGTTTTATATATTTATTTGATACAAAAGTAATCCTCCTAATGTGGGCACCATATTTGTCCTTTGGTTTCTGCCTTGCTCTCTTTTGACTTCATTGACAATATTACATGGCAACTCTACCAAAAACAACTGAGTGTTTCTAATAGGTGACTTTAGTAGAACTCAAAACCTGTTGGGGCTCGAGGAAGGAAGCAAAACTTGTTGGCGGTTCTAGGGTTTCCTGGAACCAACATTACTTCCTGACAGAGACCGAACCTCTGATGGGCCATAGCTTAGCCGATTTTGTTCCAATTTCCATCAAATCAAAACTAGAGACATCCATTTGGGCCTTCTACATGACACACTCCTCACTTGGCTGAATTGATCCTGAAATTTCTTAGCAGCAAAATTTGAATTGAAACTGAAAGTGATCCTGAAATGTTTAAGTTGATGCAAGATTGCTTGTGGACCTGAATGCTCCTGCATCACATTCTTACTCAATTTGGTTAGTATGCAAAGAACATGATGAGCACCCGATTATATTGGGATGGGTGGGTGGGTGAATCAATATAATTATAATACAATCTTTTACTTTTTCAACTTAACAATCACAATAACATCGATTGCACAATATCAATAACAAGAACAGACAATGTACATGGAAATCCTTATGGGAGATCCACAGCAAAATATTTCTTATATAAACCTCTTTTACGAACTTCGTTGGCACCAACGTAGTGGAGACACCAATCCCACAATTTGTACGCACCAACCCCACTGCTAAGCACCAACTTATCGAGAGACACCAATCTTTCCTGTAGGAAGCACCAACTTCAAAATTAAGTTCCACCTTGAATGTTGCTTCTACAATGGATGATGGTTAATTCAATCTCCTTTATAAGATTCTTGATCTCACATGCATGTCTTGAATGGATTATCATCTGATTCCTTTTCATGCAATCTTCTTATAATATTCTCTCTTTCACAATTCAACTTATAGCATTTTCATGAGTGCCTTGCTTCAAAATAATTCTGCTGTTATATTTTAGACTTCTGCTGGTGTATATCTGAGTTGTTCTTTTGTTCTACACTAGCACCAATTTCCACAAATCTCACTCACATCTTATCTCCTTATGCCTCCATGAAGAGAGACATCCCTTTGAATAGAGTCAACCTTCTAAAAGAACACATCCCTTTATTAACCTTATTAATCTTGATTGCGGTCTTTCATTAAATTTGATTGCTGCCTTATTAACCTTATTCTCTTAACCAAGCACTGCTGCCTTCTTACAATTAACTGCTGGCTTGAGATCATAATCACTGCATATTAAGTGTGAATGCTGCCTTTTAAAATTACTCCTCCACAAATTCTTAAGCACCTTCTTCACAGTATATATTGCTGCTCCTTGTTTTAATCATTGTATATAGAATAGGATTTCTTATTCTATCTTTGGTGATGTTATCTGCATTTATATATCTTTGCCAAAGTGAAATCGCCCAAAGAGGACTTAAATATTTATTAATAACAAGAACACACAATTTACATGGAAAGCCATGTGGAGAACCATGGCAAAATATTGCTTATATAAACCTCTTTTACAAACTTCGTAGGCACCAACCTACCAGAGACACCAATCCCACAATTTATAGGAACCAACCTACTGGAGACACCAACCCCACTGCTAAGCACCAACTTACCAAGAGACACCGATCTCTCCTTTAGGAAGTGCCAACTTCCTAAACTAAGTTCCACCTTGAATGTTGCTTCTACAATGGATAATGGGTAATTCAATCTGTTTTATAAGAATCTTGATCTCACATGCATGTCTTCAATGGATTATCATTTGATTCCTTTTCATACAATTTCCTTATTATATTCTTTTTTTCACAGTACAACTTACAGCATATTCATCAGTGCCTTGCTTCAAAATAGTTATGCTGTGTATGTGTGTGTGTATTTTAGACTTCTGCTGGTGTATATATAATTTGTTCTATTGTTCTACACCCACACCAATCTCCACAAATCCCATTCACATTTTATATCCTTATGCCTCCATGGAGAGACATCCCTTTGAATAGAGACAACTTTCCAAAAGAACATGGCCCTTTATTAACAAACCTGCCTTTGATTAATCTTGATTGTGGCCTTTGATTAATCTTGATTGCTGCCTTATTAACCTTATTCTCTTAACCAAGCCCTGCTGCCCTCTTACAATTAATCGCTGTCTTGAGATCATAATCACTGCATATTAAGTAGGAATGCTGCCTTTGTAAATAACTCCACAAATTCTTAAGCACCGCCTTCACAATATAGATTGCCGCTCCTTGTTTTAATCATTGTGTGTGGAATAGGATTTCTTATACTCATCTTTGGGTGATGTAATCTGCATTTATATATCTTTGCCCAAGTGAAGTCGACCAGACAGGACTTAAATATTTATTGTATTTAATACTTCATAAAGCAAAGAGTTGGCCAGAATGATAAAGTCAGATATGAGTCGGGCAGTATAATATGGCCGGCCTCTATTTTGTATAGGTAAATATTAGATTAACTTTTCCTTTTCTATCTTTGCATCCTCAACTCTTTTAGGCATTTGTGGATGACTCGTATCTTTGTCAGTAATGATGCCTTCAACCAGCTCTGTATCTTCCAACCTTGCACTAACTTTTCTGTCAACTATAATCAAATCATGGTGACATCAATGACATCAATACTTTGACATCAATATATTCCAGCAGAACTTATATATTGAAAAATAACATAATGCTAATAGGATTGCATGAGTTATGGAACAATAATTGTTTCTTAGTTTATTAATTTTGGCAGAACAAGGCTGAAATTTCTCAATAAATTTTCACTTACATTAAAATTTAATATAATTGAATAATCTATTAAAAATTTATATAGTGACCCTTGGTATTCCTTTGCAGCCAAGCAATGGAAACGAATGGTTACAAAGGTTACATTCGTGGGACCTGGATTTACAAGGAAACCTCCCAAGTATGAGCGATTTATTCGTCCAATGGGTTTAAGATTCACCAAAGCACATGTTACTCATCCTGAGCTGAAATGTACTTTCAACCTTGATATCATTGGTGTGAAGAAAAACCCAAATGGTCCTATGTATACTTCTCTTGGCGTGATCACAAAGGGATCCATAATTGAGGTAAGATGAGCTGGAATTTCAGGTTGACGTTGAAGAGCAGATTTGGTTCTTTTCTTTAATGCCTCTGTTTATTTTCTTCTGGTATTTGAATCTTGTACATTTGTGACAAAATATTACATGATTGACAGGTCAATGTTAGTGAGCTTGGTCTTGTGACTCCAGCAGGCAAAGTTGTATGGGGTAAGTGAGTTAAATGCTGTTTCGTATTGACGTAAGTTTGAGGTATATTTTTGCCTTCTAAACTCTTATTTACACATGCTTGCAGGAAAATATGCCCAGGTGACAAATAACCCAGAGAATGACGGATGCATTAATGGTGTTCTGCTTGTGTAATTTTGATCAACTCATTTTCAAAATATAGAGGCTGTTTCCAAGGGGACTTTTTAAATTGCAATGTTCTGACTATATTTTTTGGGTAGGCGGTAAAGATCTAAATTGATGTCCAGAGATGAAGTTACTTAAATAGAAGGGGCAAGTGTTCCTTGTAAAATTTTGACCATTAAATTTTATGTATGTATTAACAATCAATGACAAAATTAGTAGCATGCTAAAGAAATCTTGGTCTTAACATGATGTCTGAAGTTGTACTAATACAAATGATCAATCTTTATGTGGCTGTCTGCTTCTCTGCAATGATGGTTGCCCCATTGTTATGTGTTTCGGGTTTAGTCATGCACTTCACAAATTGGATTACCCCGGCCACCTTAATGGATCAGTCTTATATTCTCTTATTTTCACTATGAATTTTGTATCAATCTGTAAATGATGCTTCGTTCTTGCACTACATGCTTGAAATACATTTCAAGTCATTTTTTTGGTTAGTTTCTGGGGGTCTTTTATTGGGGACCCCCGTCCATCAAGTCAGTAAACAATACCGAAGTAAACAGGCCTGAGAGGACTACCCATGCAGGAGCGGAGCAGGCTGATAACGGGCACACTAAAGCAAAACAGACAAAAAACAACCATCCAGCTAGA
Organism: Thuja plicata; assembly: GCA_018584345.1. Lineage (NCBI taxonomy): Eukaryota > Viridiplantae > Streptophyta > Pinopsida > Cupressales > Cupressaceae > Thuja > Thuja plicata. The sequence goes on along the minus strand of MU223124.1, from coordinate 82,744 downwards.
AACAATGAATTACACAATGCCTTAGAAAAATAATTTTACCTCAAGACTAAACGATTTTTATAATCAGCGATTTACAAGGAACTTTAACTAAAGATATCACGCGGTCACAGCGTTTAAGAGATGGGTTCATGTGAACCACTACTCATGAAACATGGGTCAATGAGTTTGACTCAAAAAACTACACAGTTGAATTGCGATAGCAATATCACAGGCTTTCCTAAATCTCTTAGCTGGTCTTGCATTTTTATGCGATTGTCATCATCTAAGTCAGCAATACACTTATCTACAAGTCTATTCCAACCATACAAACCATTACAGCCTGATCCCTCCCATACTGCGATGGAGGAAACTCCGCAGTTAAGCGCGCTCGAGCTGGAGTAGTACTGGGATGGGTGACCTCCCGGGAAGTTCCGATGCTTCACCTCTGTGAGCATCACCTATAGGCAACGAGTGCTAAGTGTTCCATTCATTCTCATGAGAGATGGGTTTATGTGAACCACTACTCATGAAACATGGGTCAATGAGTTTGACTCAAAAATCTACACAGTTGAATCCTGATAGCAATATCACAGGCTTTCCTCGTCTTTTCCTATGAAAAGACAAGCTATGTCTAAGAATATCTGTTTCTCTTGAACATCTAAAGCGTCATAGTTTACTTCCAAACAATTTTTTTTGTTTCTGTGGGCAATATTTTAGAGATCTTATCCAATAGATCCCTCCATAAATCCTTATCAAAGCAGCCATAAAGCTGGCCTCCAAGTACCTTCAAAGATAAAGGCAGTCCATTGCAGGCACTTAAGAACTTTTCAACAAGCTCCTCAAATCCCAAAAGTGGATGGGGTTGTAAGAATGCATGCCAACAAAAAAGTTGCTTAGCATGAAACAAATCCATTGCTTTCATTTCATAAATGGAAGAAATACCCCTACATTGGAGGACTTCTTTCTCCCGTGTTGTAACAATGATCAAGACTCCCTAGTCCAAGGCTATCCTTTGTGGGCAACAGAGCATCCAATTGATCCGTATGATCCACGTCGTCCAATAATATGATAAGCACACAATTAGATGTCGAATGTTTTGAAAGGACTCCATTGCCATTTTCTATATTTTCAAATGTCTCGCCTTTGAAACCAAGGTCCTTGAGGAGTTCTATCTGTTTTTTATACAACTTATATTTAGCTGCAGCTTCTCTAACATAAAAAATGATACTAGATTTTTCTACAGATAATACTTTTGACTATGCAGCTTTTTTGCTAGGATAGTTTTTCCAGAACCACCCATGCCCAAAATTCCCACAATTTGAGCATTTGGTTTAGTTTTTGCAAATTCAGATGGAATCATTTTTTCAAAGTCTGCTGAAACTTATTCAAGACCCACAGGATGCTTTGCCAGCTCTAATAGCACTATTTGCATTGCTTTCAACACATGATTGGCAGCAGGGAGAAGAGCAGGGAGAAGGTATGAGCTCGTAGAATTAATGCTTGCCAAGTGAAAATTACACGGACGTATCGTAGGGGGTTCGATTTATAGCGAAAACATCTACACCCGTGTCAAAAAGATGTCAATTTACACAAGGATCCGCGTTAGAGATGTCACAATGAACCCATCTGAAATAGTATTTAAATTCCTTACGTGTTTGTGTCAAATATAAAAAATTCTTATAAGATGCTGTAGCAAACTAGTTTTAAATATTTTTTTGATAGCGAAGTCACTACTTGATAATGATTTGAGTTGACGTACAAGATTTTATATATTTAAAATTGCCATCAGATGCTCCAATAATTCATTTGTTATTTTTATGCTAAAGGCGTTTATTATTTAAACAATGCGACTTGATTTCTTAAATCGACGTTTCACATCCTCCGAAAAAGCGTACACAACTATTGAATTCTCGTTGGCCGTCAGATTTTGTAGTGATCATTTTTTCTCCCCACATTCTTTTATTCGTTTTTTGTGCCATTTTCTCCATTTTTTGCGTTGTTTTCTGTTTGTCCACTCTTTGCAGGGGCAACGAATGTCAGTATCATTTTTCCTACGATCGATTTGTTCCACGACACCTCACAATCATCCATTGGTTCTTTTTTAATTTTCACTTCTTTGAAAAAAGACAAAATAATGGTGCAAGCAATTTTTTTTTCACCTCCGGTAGTGATGTGTAAAATGCTTATTGACAAGTTTAATGCTTAGTATTTTTTTTTTTTGGGACGAATTAGGAATTACCATTAACGTAAAGGATTAAATACATTATTCACAAAAAGTAGGAGGATATAAAATCACTCCGCGAAAAGTCACTATGGTAGAGCCCATAAAGCAAAAGTATCAGAAACGTGGGCAGAGCCTAGAAATAGAAACAAAATAAAAATCCATTAAATTGCTAGAGCAGTGCCAGGAGTAGAAGGTGGCGGGTCTGGATCATCCTTGTTCCCCCATACATTAGTGAGGTTTGTATTAGGGTCAGTACGGTGGACTGTGGGTCTTTCCGCTCAGCAGGCCCCGGTGAGCCCTACTATAGATAGGCCCCTTTTGCTAAGATATCCTTAAGCCCTTCTGTGATCCGATGAATCAGATCTTTACCCGCTCGCCAGGGGAGAAATAGTGTTTTCATAGTGACCGTAGTAGTTGTGTCAAAGTGCCAGATTCTTCAACAATTCCTTCTTCATTCTCCTTCCTGGCTAGAGAAATTACTAGGGAAAGTCGAGGGAGCTGTTTGGAAGAGATTGGCCACCCAATATCTCTACCAGAGCCCAACCAACTCGAACCACCAGGAGAGGAAGCTACAATGCCAACAAAGGGATGCCTAGAAGTAGAGTCACCACGAGGTGGCGAAGCTAAGCGACGATGTAGGAAATCTCTTCCCCCACCAGATTGCCAGCGAGGGGCCTAAGAACGATGGGCAGAAGAATTGCAACCACAACGCCGACTACAGGGTGGAGAACGGTTGCCGGAAACATAAACATCAGGCAGGCTCTGGCAACTGTACAAGGCCTATTGCTTCAACGTTGAAGTAACTTTTGCAAGTGGGCAACCTTAGGAGCCACTTTGTCAGCTTGTACTTGAATCTGCAGCATCACAATATTACTGATACAAGCTTTACCATATAATGAAACATCGACATCGAGAGAACAATGAGAAAATAAAATAACGTTTCTATCTTTCCATAAACAAAATAGAATTTCCATCCTGAAAGCATGCCATATTTGCGTGAACTTGAAAGGAAATATGGGCGAATCACCCAACAAGATCATTTGTCAGGAGAATGGTTTCAGCCAAAAGGGTAGGAAGAAGTCATGAATCCAAATCCACAACTACTGGGCTCTCCTACAATACCATAAGAGATGTATGAAAGACTCTAGCTACCCACAAAAACGACAATGGGGGTCTGGTGCCCTTGGATGTTGAAGACGAGACCCCAAAGGTAAGCCCTGAAAAATAATACACATGCAAAATGGGCGATTTTGGTTTTGCAATGACAAACCAAATAGTAAGAAACCTTTGTTGCTAGGTGGATTGAGAAGACTGCAAATGCCATCGTTGGTTCAAGATGGAAATCATAGGCAGGTGAGGAATGAGCCAATGGTAACCCCACATAGGCTTGTAATTGCAAAAGGGTGTATGGGTAAACCATTGCCAGTATTTTCACCACAGTTTGACAGAAAAGATACAAAGTTTATGCAACATATTGAGCGACAAAGCCAATATCACCTGGTTGAAAGTCTCTGGGTCCTGGTGGCTAAGGTGAAACTGGGTCTGTAGATCTTTCCATGTGCAAAGGTTGGTTGGCCGAGACAAAAGGTCTCGAGGAGCAGGTGAGGAATGAGCCAATGGTAACCCCACATAGGCTTGTAATTGCAAAAGGGTGTATGGGTAAACCATTGCCAGTATTTTCACCACAGTTTGACATAAAAGATACCAAGTTTATGCAACATATTGAGCGGCAAAGCCAATATCACCTGGTTGAAAGTCTCTGGGTCCTGGTGGCTAAGGTGAAAGTGGGTCTGTAGATCTTTCCATGTGCAAAGGTTGGTTGGCCGAGACAAAAGGTCTCGAGGAGTATGAATGCCATACTTGTGAAAGCGAAGAGCATGAACTCCAGGGACCTAGTCCAAGGGAAGCCCTTGAACTTGAATGAGCGGTGACCACCAAATATTGTGTTGGTTGAAGGAGAGGCCATCACGAAACCCTGCCCCATCCTAGCTGAGCCATGGCTTAACAACTTCCAAGGTATGCCAAATGCTTTTGGCAACAAAAGTGCCTTGGATTTGAACTATATCTTTCATAACTAGAAGGGTCTGAAAACCAATCCCCTTCCATGTTGGTCTGTTAACGGGATATATAGAAGAAATATAATGTTTGAGGAGAATTTTCCAGGACTCATTGCCAAAAATTGCCCTTATCACTCATTTCACACACAAGGCTAGACCTTGTTTCTGGGTTGAGAGAAGGCCAAGACCCCCAAAATCCTTGGGAAGGCAACATAATTCCCATGCAACTCTGTCAAACCTGTGGTGCTTTGGTCCAGTAGCCCAAAGGAAATCCTACAATAATTTTTCCAGCTTGCTATAAGAGGGTTTAGAAGGAGCCCAACATGAGTAATACACATGGGTAGTAGCGAGCACCTTTGAACAAATATGGAATTTACCAGCCAAAGAGAGGGGCTTAGTAATCCAGTATGCAAGCTTTTTTTCAATCTTGGCTAACACAACATTTTAGAGGTCGACTACAGAACCCTTAAAAGCAAAAGGGATACCTAGAAAACAAAAGACTTCGCCTTGATGAATCCACTTCCACCCATATTGAAGAATCCAGGGAGGGGCAGGCAAGAATGATCGCCTATAACACTGAGTTTTTCGCCATTGAATTGCCAACCCAAAAGCCAAACAAAAAGTGTCAAGGCATTGAAGTGCATTCTGAATGTTTTCTTGATCTTCAATCAAAGTGAGGAAGGAATCGTCAGAAAAATGCCCATTAACAAGATGAGAAGGTGACATAGGTAGGGAAATTCCCCTAACCCGCCCTGCAAAAATGGCAGAAGCCAGTAAATAACCAAAGCCCTCTGCCATAGGAATATATAGTGATGAAGCTAAAGGACAACCTTGGCGGATGGACCGAAACAAGCCAAAGGCATTAGACTGGCGCCCATTATCAAGCATACCTACATTGAAGATCATGAGTGGTGTTCATAGATCCATGCATTTGTGAAGACATCTTTGATTCTATTCTACATTCTAAGTTCAACTCCTTGGATTCAAGCACATTTAAACATCTTTATGGGTATGACTGATTTCTACATCCATCGATGAGGGTTTATGCAAGGTGATTCAAACATTTACCTTTTTACATACTTTCTTTTATGCAAATTGCTTTCATTTTCAAGGTTGATTCCTAAAAAGGGTTTGACCAAGGAAAACCCCTTCTACCCAACCTTTTCCCCATTTTTCTGTGTAGGAACATGTTTACGGAGCTGTTAGATCTTTTCCGTGTAGATCGAGAACACTTGAAGAGTCCCTGGAAGTTTCAACAAAAATTTCTAGGAATAAAATGCTCTAGACATTCTATTCCCAAGTACAAAATTTTTGAGCCATTTTGTACCTTGCAATTTCAATCCAAATAGCAGTCTGGACCCCGATTCAGCTCATTTTTTTTTAATTTCTGGCAATTAGTTATTAGTTTGTTATTTCTAGTTTTGTCTCTATTTGTCTATTTTTCCTTCTACATTGCATCTTTTCTATTTCCATTTTCAATTTACACATTTTTAGCAATGGATCATTGTCCCATTCAGTGCATGGGCCTCTCTTGAGCCTATTGGGATATCTTCCTTACGAGTGTGCAATTTGGAAAAAGGAGTAATCTAACCGTTTGCATTGCTTCCCTTTTCCATATATACAGTTTCTATGAAGAAAAGTGAGGAATTTGTTGGCAATCTTTGGAAGATGGGAGAATCACCACTTTATATATAGAAATGATTTCCCGATTTTAACCCATTAGAATCAAATCCATTGTACCAACTAGTATGGATTCATCTCTACATTCTCCCAATGGAATATTGGTCTGAAAAGTGTGCTGAGAAGATCAAACATTCATTGGATACTCTGATAGATATATATGCCAATATTATAGATGGTTACTCCTAACTTTGTATGCAATTACAAATTGTTGACGTGTTACCCAAAAATTTGAAAATTTTGGTCCCCTTAAAATTTGAGCATAATTTTAAAACCTTCCATTTGTTTCAAACCTTCATTTTCGATCCTCTTTGATCTTGTTGGACACCCGGTTGGCCTAGCTTGCTAAGCGCCCACACTCAACTTTAATCCAGTCAAATTTTAGAGAATCACCGACTTTATCGACTATGCTAATTCTTTATTGTCATCAAGTCGGATGGATCACGAAACTGCCTAACCTCTATAACAGTTCATAGTATCATTCACCAACCCTTGATCGTCGACAATACAATGCTCGCCGCACTAACTCCCAAATAGTTGGTAAGTCGGGGTAGTATTAAAACTTGGGTTCTGCTGATTGAGTAATTAATTCTCGCCACCCACCGACTCTCTAACTATACAGTGTGACACATCCTTTAAGACACAATCTTTTCAAATCCTAGGAAAGTATAGCTCTAAAATATTAAGCGTAATGAAGTAAATTTACTAAGGTGGAACCACAATTTTAACAAATAAAAGGCTACTATTATCTCCCGCCGAAATTAAATGAGCTTAAAGTCTGACTACAAAGAAAGGTGGTGGCATTTTTAAGCTCAGTCTTCTCCATAATGATAGTCAAAGAATTTTCCTCAGAATGGGGCTTCCTACAAATAATTAAATGTGTAATGAAGAACCAATGCTTGTTGTATAGCCTGATTTCAATTGGCCTCAAGTAGAAAAATTGACATTATCTCTCAGCTATGTTCAGTCGCATAGAAGGAGAAAACTAGTTATGCTAAATATCGTAGGGTAACCTTTGTCCTGCAAGAAGAAGAATGCATTGAACTCCACAATCTTTTTTATAGAAATAAAGCTTGATGTGGACAAAGATCTTGCACCCAGGGTCATTAATTCTCTAGTTTTAGCATGCATGGAATCTTTTGTAATTAGTAGTAATGGTAAATTTTGAGCTCTAAAAACTGTTTCCATTCCAAGCTCCTTTTTTGTGATACTAGTTGCTTTCAAAGGCCGTTATTTTTAAGTGAATGGTTTTGTTTTTGTATATATAGGATTTTCAAAAGGTTGGTAAAGGGGGGAGAAAATGTTGGCATATTGGCAAAGCTGGATGATAGTTGTGTTGGCATTGATGTCAACATAGCACAAGGACTGATAAGACGAAGTAATCAGATGAGTTATTTGCTTGTTGCTAACTTAATTGATGCAAGTTAGCCAACGAAGCAAAATGTTAGAAGGTCCGATGAGAAGCAAACATTGCAGAGATGAAGTTGCTCACGTAGAGGAAGCATGTTGAAGATGTTTACTATGTTCATACAAAGTTACATAAGGTTTCATCATGATTTGTATAGGTAACTGGGTTGCAGAAGGTGACTGGACGACAAGGTGACAAACTGTGATGACAAAAAGACAGAAAGAGGTTTAGTGTGCACAGTAGAGTTAGAATTTCATGGAGCGCACCTAGGATTGTGTTGCAGACCTACTCAGGTGTCTTCTACTCAGAGGGTTTATACTTTAGAGGTCTGCAAGGCATAATCTTATTGTCTCAATGACTTGTTGATAGTGTTCTTCAAGTTTGGTAGAAAAGAGTTGGCAAATCCAATGGTTGTGGTGGATTTGAATGTTTGAGTATTTTTCATGATACTATAGGATGTTCTTGAAGTATGTGCTTGATGAGTTGGCGATACACATGGATCAAAAGGATAAGATTGGTGGAGTTTTTGGTCAATGATAATATTTTTATTATTGTTCATGTTCTTGGCCGACTTAGTTGGTAAATCATGTTGTGCAAGAGCTAAATTGTTAAATTTGGAAGATTTACGATCTCGAGGAGGTGGTTATAGAGTGTGGTCAAGATTAAGCGGTTAGAGATGCATTTGAATCAAGAGATCTGACGCGTAGATTGAAAGAGATGATGAATTAGGTTTTGCCGACCTAGTTCTTGGTATAAAATGATAAGTTAGGGAAGATTCAAGGTGCAGATCGTGGATACAAATGCTAGAGGTGGCTGGCAAAGGGAGAGCCTAATTCAGTGGGAATCATAAGTGTTTCAACAAGGGGTTGAACAAAGATTTGCATTGTGCTGCATTAGATTTGTATCAGACATGAGGTAGATGTCACTTACACAATTTACAAAAGGTTTATTTATCATTGTAGTGATCAGATTGAAGGCAGTGAGCCTTCCTCAAGGTTGTAGCCCGAGGCTTTTCATTTGAGCAGTGAGCTCTAGGCAGTGTGGATCAATGCAGGTGCATTCCCCATATATTGTAATAAGGTTATACTTCTAACTAGGTATTTTCTTAATGTGGTAAACAACCCCACCGTGGTTTTTTCCCTAACAGGGTTTCCATGATAAAAAATCTTGTGTCAAGTGCGTGTATGTGATTCTAATTTGTGTATGCACACATATTTTTTTTTCAAGTAATTGGATCAAAATTTAGGCTATTCATGCTTGAAGGGTTTGAGGGACAAATGGGTTTAAGATCAAAGTTTAGAAACAACTAATTCACCTCCCTCCCCCCCTCTTAGTTGTTATTTTCCATATTATCAACAATTGGTATCATAGATTTGGTCCCTTGAAGGAAGCCTAACAACTCGAGGGAGATCAGATATGGCAACTTACAAGAAGGACAATCCTAGATTTGAAGGAACAAACTATCCTATATGGAAAGGACAGATGATCACTTTGGTGGAACCCAAATTTACATATAGATTTGTATATCTAAAAAGCTTAGGGAAGTACTCTTTTACCTATATAAATAAATTCTTATGTTCTATGTTTTTGTTTTACCTTAGTCTTATTCATATTTGAATTCATAATCTAGCCGTTACGTGTGTTTTCGCGGTCTATTTGATTATTTTATACCTTTATACAGATCCGTCCGACAATTAAACCTCAGTGTAGATTGACAGCTGGCGTATTCCCTTGATCGAGAGATGAGTGACCTTTATTCATTAAGGCATCACGACGAGCCGACAGGTGTCCTCTTAGATCTCGTTTGACTGGGGTTAAAGACAATTAATCATCATGTAGATCAAATCTCATCCAACGGTCAGCGTGTTTCTGCTATGCGAAGCTGTAGATCTTTTAAACCATTAAGGGAATGCGACTGATCGCCACGTGTCCCGACCCCACTATAGTCTGAGCGGCGAAAAGGCAAGATCTACGGTTAAAGTTTTGCAAAGTTCTACGGTGGGCGTTATGCCTCAAAGCTAAGATGCGGGATGTTTAACCTTCAAGGCATCGAGACAGAGTGGCATGTGTCATGGGCCCGCTGAAGTCTGAGACAATAGGACAACAAGGATACAGTTGGCAGTTTCTAATTCGTTGAGCAGACTGACGAGGATTACACATCATTTCTAAAGCATATTAAAATACGAGCTACTAAAGTCCCCATCTTTTAGCACGTGGGTAAGATCGATGGTGCTATTTTAACCAAGATCAAAAGGTGATCGAGTGTTAACAAAGGTTCGAAGATTGATCTATGGTTAAGTTTGATGAAGATCAACGATAGGCATAATGCCTCAAAGGGAAGATGCACGTCCTTTAGCCATTAATGCATCACACCTGAACGACGCGTGTCTCGAACCCACAGACTCTGAGTAATGTGATTGTCTATTAAAACACGGAAGAAATTAACGGTCGGCGTGATCCTGCGACTAGAAGATGAATGATTTTTATCGATTGCGGCATTGCGAGATTATGACACGTATCTTCAACGATAAAAAATGTGATATGCTTGGGTGGCAGCATCAAGTAGGATTTTATTTTGTCGTTTATATATTTAATATTATTTTTTTATTTCTTTTAGGGTTTGGTTTACTATTTGATACATCGATGTCTTCATGCAGGGTTTCGAGGGTGGGGATTATGAATCTGACCGATGATGAAACAATGCGACCTTGGTGAAATACTAAAAGATGATCACATGAAGACATTGATTGAAGAATATTCACGAGGATAAATGATACCAGAGGATGGTCGACAACATAAACGACTTGGTTCTTGATGCTGAAGCTGTTTGATTTACATTGGTGATATCCATTATTAGAAGCAAAAATATATAGATGAATATGTGGTCGAAGTATCATGATGACCATAATGCAAACTCATTATTATATCAGACATGATATTAAGGAATTGATAAGTTATCATTATCCTGAATTGTCTCTAACAAATCACAAGTGATTTGTTAGTGACTATTATTTATTTTCCTTATTGTCGACAACCATTTCTAACAAGGATGTCAGTTACACCTTAATTGTAACTAATGTTCAGTTGTTGATCTTAGGATTAGGTTTTAGTTATCAAGAGACACATCGGTCTAAAGCTTGTATGCATCCCTTGGATTTTATACAAATAGGGATTCCAAGACCATGTGAAAGATTACAATTAAAAAACAATTATTATTGTTTTCTAGTTTGATCACAACTGCAACATGGACTCAAATGTACTATTTTTTCAAAATCAGTAAAAGATAAGTGTTTTCTGTCTCACTTGTGGTAAGAGGGTTCAATTCATTTCAGTTAGTCCTTTGCAATTATTGAAGGAATTTCAATTGCTATTCTTGCAATGCCTGTGTTGAGATCTTATATGTCTTATATCGTTGTTTGATTATCAAGGAATTTGTGAAAAGTCAGTATTTCTGGCTTCTTGTTCAACTGTTCTCCCAACCAAAGGAGTTAAATTCATTTGAACTAACAAGAATATAATTAGACTTAATATCTTTGCATCTATAACATTTGAATAGTTGATGGTATTGGAACATATACTGTCTTGCAAGGTTGTACATAGGATTGAAATTGGATTGACTCTATTGCCCAAGTTGATATAGGCATTGATCTAATTAATTGTTGGATATAGTCATTTAGTTCATTGTTTTAAGTTTTTGAGATATTCTAGCATTCATTCATTTATACATATATTCAAAGCATTCTTACAATCTCACAAAGCATTCAGTTTTACAGTTTTATGTTGTATTGATTACAATTTGATTTCTTTCAAGTGCCTTGCCATACTTGAGAGAGAAGTTTTAAGTGTATCTTATCTGATATAAAAAGCATTGAAACTTGAAGGATAAGTCAAGGTATAGGCCTACTAGCCTTGGTTTTGCATAGCCAGAATTGCAGAAGGTTCAACCTTGCCTTGGTTGAATCTTGTTAGTTGGCCACATCACTTGGGTTTCCCAGCATTGGATTGACAAGTCCATAGGAAATCCAATCTGTTGATTGAGCACCAACATACTCATGTAAGGTGCATTGGAGAAGAATATTGAAACATCAAAAAGAACTCCTACACTCCTCCTGTAGATCTATCTACTACTACACCAGATGAGAAGAAGCAGTTTGAGTACAACATCAAATCAAAGGAAGCATTGATAAGTGCCCTATCAGATACAAAGTATACAAATGTAATAGAATTAGAGACTTCTCATGAGATATGGACAAAGCTAGAAACTCTTCATGAAGGTGATGCATGTGTCAAGCAATCTAAGTAACAAATTCTAAAAGGAAGGTATGAATCTCTAAGAATGTTTTAAGATGAGAACATTAGCTCTTACATGTTGAAGCTAAATGAATTAGTTTGCATCATCAGACGTGTCAGTGGTGTATTGGATGAAGGAGAGATTGTTTCAAAAGTGTTGAGATATTTCCCTCCTACATAAAAGAGTAAAGTTTCTGCTATTGAATAAATTAGAATTATTTATATTGTGACAAGGGATACATTGGTTGGGAAGCTATCTGCTTTTGAAATGAGTGAGTTTAGTGATTCACTACCCAAATTTGAATCAACCTTCAAAGCTACTATATTAGGAAGAGACATGCACAAATCAGATCAAGGGGAAGGATCTACAAGAAGAGTATCAAAATATGAAAAGGAAGTAAGAGAGCTTGAAGAAGAAGAAAGAGAGCTTCAAGAATTAGAAGCACTACTTGCAAGGAGACTATCAAAATGATCTGGTAAGTGTAAAGGAAAAATGTCTTTTAAATGCTTTTAGTGTAAAAAGATAGGACATCATGCTTCTAGATGTCCGAAAAGGTTTCCAAAGAACATGTATGGAAAGTCTAAATATGAGAAAAGATGTTATCATGCTGTGAATAAAGGAGTCACTAACGATGAATCTAATGATAACAAGAGTGATGATGATAAATTATATGTTTATATTAAAGATGATAAATCCGATTCAAAGGATTCTGTGCCTAATATTTATACTAAAAGTGTTGTTGAGGAAAATGCATTAGCTGCCCAAGTTATGAAAAAAGATGAATGGATTATTAACAATGGTTTATCTCATCATATGATTGGTGACGAGGATAAATATTTAAGTTTTGAGAAGTGTGATGGTGGAATGGTAAGATGGGGAGATAATTCAGGTGGTGTGATTAGAGGAAGAGGATCTAGCTCTCTGGATGACAAGACTACTACTGAAGATGTCTTGTATGTAGAAGGCCTAAAGCATGACCTCATCAATGTTGGACAACTAATGAAGAAAGGTTATGGATTGCACTTCAAAGAGGACAGATGCAAGATTGTGAATGAGTGTGGAATAGAGATTGCTACTGGGTCAAAAACCAAAGGTAATGCATTTCATTTAAACAATGGTCAAAAAACTTGCTTGATTGCACAAATTGATGAAAGTTGGCTGTGGCACAAGAGGTTATGTCATGTGAACTTTGATAATATTTTGACATGAGTCCCAAACATGCTGTTAGAGATTTGCCTAAAGTAACGAATCCCATCAATACTACATGCAAGGAATGCTAACTAGGTAAACAAGCATGATCTACATTGAGATATAAAAGTGAAAATTCAAGTGGTTTGCTTGACTTAGTTCACACTAACTTATGTGGACCAACAAAAATAAGGAGCATGCAAGGTGATAGATATTTTATGCTACTAAACGATGAATACTTTAGAATGGTTTGGGTTACCTTTTTGAAAGAAAAGTTTGAAGCACTTAACAAGTTTAAGATCTTTAAAAATTTGGTTGAGATCGAGACAAGATAAAAGGTGAAGTGTCTAAGATCAGATAGAGGTAGTGAATTCACATCAAATGAGTTCAAATCTTGTGAAAAACATGGAATCAAGATGTAGTTTTCATCCTCGCAGACACCACAACAAAATGGAGTCATTGAAAGAAAGAACAAATCAATTCTTGATACTACAAGGACCATGATGATGGAAGGGAAAGTTCCACAAATATTTTGGAAAGAAGTAGTGGGCACTGCAGTATACACTCTCAATCGAGTACAATTACAATGTGACACAAGTAAGACTCCTTGTGAAGTTTAGTGTGGAAATGTTCCTACTGTCAAATACTTTAGGATCTTTGGCAATAAATGTTATATCGAGAGAGATGAGGATATTGGAATGTTTGATGCAAGATGTGACGAAGGCACATTCCTTGGATATTGTACCAAGATCAAGGCCTATAAGTGTTACAAAAAGAGGATAAGAAGAATAATAGAAAGTAAAAATGTGAAAGTAGATGAAAGTATTGCAAGTTTATCCAAATAAGGAGGATATGATTCAGATGATCAGAAAGTCATCTCAATCTAGAAAGATCAACAAAAGGAACATAGTCAAGTACAAGGAGGGACTGTGAATCAAATTGATGAAGCATACACTAGTGAAGAGGATGAAGGGAAAAAGGATGAAGCAAGATCTAAAACACCAAGGTATGTCAGATTAAATCATTCTGAAGATCAAATCATTGGAGATAGAAACAAGGGTGTTCAGAAAATAAGAAGAATCACTGATGAACAAATATGCCTAATTTCACAAGTTGAGGCAAATGATGTAAATGAAGCTTGCAAGGATAAAAATTGGTACAAGGAAATGAAAGAAGAGTTGACACCAATTGAGAAAACAATACTTGGACACTTGTCCTTAGGCCTATAGACAAAAATGTAATTAGCACAAAATGAGTATTCAAAAATAAGCTAAACAAAGATGGAAAAGTTATGAGGAATAAAGCAAGATTAGTTTGTAAAGGTTATGTACAAATGGAAGGTATTTATTATGAAATTGTTTTTGCACCTGTGACAAGATTGGAAGCAGTAAGACTATTCCTTGCATATGCTACTCATAAGAACTTCAAAGTTTACCAGATGGACGTCAAATCAACCTTCTTAAATGGAGAACCAAAGGAAGAAGTATACATTGAACAACTAGATGGATTCAACTAATTGATCAACATGACTGATGGGTATATGTGTGTTGTTTACATTGCATAATAATATTTATTATTGTATTATTTTATTTTATTATGTAAATGTTGCACCTAGATGGACGTACAACATGTAGAGATTCTATGTAGGGGTTTTTGGCCTTCTCGAGCAGACCTGCATGCGTGGATTTCCAAACATTGGGAGCCTATTTTAGCTAATATTGTTCAGATATTCTTTGTGGCAAAGGGTTTTTTTATTGCAAAGTTTGATAGTGCTCATGATAGGAACACTATTTTGTGTAATAATTGTTTTACATGGGAGGAGCGTTTCCCCCTGATGACAAAACCTTGGCATCAAGATTTTGATCCTCTTACTGAGTCTTTTAATAAAATTCCTTTATGGACGAGGCTTCCAAATCTTCCCCTGCATCTTTGGCTGGATTCTATTTTGGAATATGTGGGTGAAGCTATTGGGGATTTTCAGATGGTGGATTCGGTATCCTCTGACATTTTTCACCCGAAGTATGCTCGTATCCTTGTGGAGGTGGATGTTTCTAAGGGTCTCCCGGAGAAGATCCCTTTGGCTTCTCCTAGGGGTTCATGGATCCAGAATCTAGATTATGAGGGAATCCCATTCAGATGTAGAAAGTGCCATAAGACTGGCCATATTGCTGATTGCTGTTTGTCTAACAAGACAAAATCGAAGAAACCACCTTCTTGGTGGGTGGGTGTTGCTGATCAACATTATATGGTTAGAAAAGTTCCTTAGGCTGGGGATATGGATGGTTTCCCCTCTCAGGATGATCTCGCTTCTGCTGATTCTACTATTGCTGCCTCATATGCTGTCTTGGTTCAGACAAATGATGCTGTCTTTTTGGATGCTGCGGTTGCTGTCCCTGTCCAGACAGATGCTACTATCTCTGGGTCAGCTGTTCGGCTTGTTGGTGCTATGGTTTCTGATGCCCAAGATTTTCCAAGGGGGATTTGGGGATTGGTGGAGATGCTGTCCTCGTCCTAGTTGATGCTGGTATGGTCAACCTTTCTTTTAAGATTGTGGGTTTTTCTGCTAATTCTTTGGCTGGGCAGAGTGATGCTAAGAAGGGGGAGAAATGATGGACAACTGTTAAAGGAAAGAAATTAAAGTCTCCCAAGCCTTCTTTTGATATGAGTTTATGGTCACATAAGGGTGGGCTTAAATGATTTTTTTGATTGCCCTTTTATGGCTTGTTGGTCTGATACCAGTTTCATTCTTGTAGGAACACTTGTTTTCTCCCTTTTGTGTGTTTGGTGTTGTATCACAGTAGTTTCTTTGGTCTCTTAATGCTCTATCTTTCTTAGTTTTTTTGTTAAAGGTTTCATGTCCTTTCAAAACTTGTTTTTCACTTAATCAAAACATGTAGATATTCCCATGGAATATTCTTGATGAGTTGTATTGTAACATTGTAATATTATTTGATGTAATTATTTAATATTGGGGAAATAAAGTAAATAATGTACCCAATATTGGATGTGGGGTCAATGGGGTTAGGTAGCACATGGTTTATGTAATACCACTTGGTTTTGTGGCATCTTGTTTCTATAAAAGAAACCACAAGGGTAGTTGTTGGTGTTAGATAGGTTATCCAAAGTAGCATTTGTGAATGTTGGAAGCATGGCATGAGATGTGTGGATTCATTCTTGTTCACATGGAGTGCTTGGTTGTGGCTAGGGCTTTGAAGGCTTCCATCGTTGTATTGCAATAATGTTTTTCTGAATAACACATGGTGATGGATGCTTTTAGAGGCTGGGTTTTTCTCTCATGAGGGTTTTTATAGGGTATATCTTGTGTCACATTTTTGTGGGTATATTGTCTATTATCTTTCATGTGGATTCTAAGTGTTTATTTGCATAAGATCTATAATGGGTTATGTGAAAATTGTTATAACGTGGCTACAAGTTTCTTAACAAGTGGTATCATAGCTATTGGTTTATTGTTGTAACCCTAGGTTGAATCCATGGGAATACATGAAATAATGTTAAGGAAATGCAAGATATGAGGGTTTGTTGCAGATTTGGGGGTTGTAGATTTGTGGGTTTTGCACATCTAGTTTTATGAGAAATTCTTGTTCAAGGGTTTTTTGAATGTTTCATTTAAATAAGGGTTTTGGAAAGGAGTTTGCAGAGATGTCCTCCTAGGAATAAATGTACCTCACCATGGATTTGGGTTGGCCTTTCGATGAATTTTGATATAAAAATTGACCCCTTTAGGGAAACTTGAAATATGGGGCAAAATGTTTTTTCCCACATGGTCGTACGGACTGTGACAGTACAGTCACTAAGGTCGTAAAATATAATTTAAATTAAATTCATTTGCAGAAAAAAGCCGAAAGAGAAAACAAAAAAAATAAAAAAGAAAAGAACAAAAAAAAGGGAAAATATTTGGGAGGGGGCGGGGGGGGCACCATACGCCGACCCATACCCCGCACATGAAAGTGGAGGGATGACAGTCCCTATCACCACAGGGATTGTACAGTCATGCGATGGCAGGGATGTCAGTCCCCACCTCTACCGTGGGTGTCGGGCCAAGCCTGGGCCACGACCGGGGGTGGTGGGTCCTCCCTCCATCGCACATTTCCCCTTCAGGGGTTAAAAGGTTTTTTTTTTTAAATAAAAACTTTGAAATAAAATAAAAAATTCCACCAATGATTGAAATTTTTAAAAAATGCAACTCATAATAGATTTTTTATGCCCTTTTTATATGCTTATGATTTATATGAGATTTTATTTAAATTAAATTGAAGATAATATTTTCTGAGCATATGGGAAATTTGAAAATTGATTTTTTGTGGGCATTGGAGATTTTTTGGAATCTTGTTACTTGCATTTGTGGCCTTGGAGGCAGATTTCTTCCATGGAGCAAAACTTGGGCATAGGGAGTCAGATTTTGGACTTCAAATAGTCGATGGAAAGTTCTTAGAGAGCTCTGCATGTTAGTTTAGATTTGGTACAGGTTTGACATGCTTTATTTGATGAGATTTTGATCTGAACTGTTTATGGATTATTTTGACTATGGTGACATTGTGAGTTTATGACATGGTGTATATTGAAGATTTGGGTTTGATGTCATCGTATACTCAGTTTGTATATCAGATTGGTATCATGTTGACATGGTTATCAATATTTGGTTTGGATATGTATGTTACACTGTTGGGTCTACATGTTGTGGAGTTGTGTAAACGGTCTATACTTACAATTTGCATATATGGCTTGGATATGGGTTGTCTATGCCCATTGATCTTTCATTATGGATACATATTCAGATTGGTGGCATGGTTTTGTCACATGGTTTGCTGATTTTTTTTCATGTAGAGGATGATATGTTGTTACCAGGTAGAATCATGGTGGAGGATTGTGGTTGACTATGTTATGCTGACAGGTTGGAGACATTGAGATTTAGATGCTTGTTTCATGGATGGGATCATGGTGCCATGGACATTTCTTTTGTTTAGGGATTTTGGCATTCCACGATTGGATTTGCAGGTGCTTTGTTTTTTGATCATTTGTTTGGATTCTTGATTTTGGTTATGGCGACATATCTTCTTAGTTGAGGATCATGGTTACTGGTTTAAGGCCTTGGTTGATTCTCATGTTAGAGGATGGTTTTATCATGATGTCATAGATACTTTGGATACATGGTTCAGTGGGAGCTTGTGACAGTGATGATGTGACGGTGTAGGATTGGTTCCTGGTTTGTTTGTTGGGGGATTTTGTATCTTCTTGGTTTAGAGATCTTGGTTTCACTTGTTACTAACATACCCGTTGTGTGTAGACCTAGAGGATCTTAATGTAGGAGACGGATACCATGATGCCATGGGTCACTCGGTACTATAGTTGAGTGAGATTTGTTGGCAGTGATATGTATTTAGTGTTTTCAAATGTTGGAGGGTGTCTTTGATCCTGTTGCTGTAGAAGCGTCTTTGACATTTTCTGGTGCACTTGTAGGTGGTGGTTATCTTTATGGTGTGTGGAGATGGTGACATCTTGAGGAATCATGGGGTCATTGGTAGAGGTGTGGTTTATACTTTCATTTAACATGTTATCTTTGTTGTTAGGATGGTTTCATTATTATGTCATGGTACACTCTTGATGTGCATTTAGAGTTTTGACATGTTATGGTATGTTCATATGGAGCATGGTATCTCTTTGGTTGAGATGGTTTAGATCTTGGATGTCATGTTTATGATCCTAATTCCTAGGTTGGATTTGTGACATTGATCTTGGTTTAGTTCTTGGTATTAAGTACATTGATCATTTGCTGGATACTTCATGATATTGCTGGGTTGCATTTGGAGTTGGCATGGATTTATTGGTAACAGGTGCTCATGGATACTTAGAGACAAAGGTGATGTTGTTTTCTCTTGGGATTAGAGATATATGTGTTGGGATGGTTGATGGTTTAACAACAAGGTCGAGGAGCATTCACCTTTTATAGACTTTAGAGGAGAGTGTTCTTAGATTAGTCTTGGTTGGATACTTGGATATCTTGATGAGAGTTCTCATTCCCCACTCTTGGTCTACTTGGCACTTTACTACTTGAGAGGTATATACCATTGTTTATTTTAGGTGCATTATGTTTATGCATATCTTTCATTGATATGGATCTTGAGCTATGGTGTGAGTTAGTTCTGGAGGATACATTTGAGAGATGGTTTGGCATTGGTTTTCTCCTTGTGCATATGTTGTTATTATGATATTATAATGGTTGAGTTAAGGAGATGGTTTTATTGGGAATATTTATTAGATTGAGAATGGTTATGAGTTTGATCTTCTTGTGAGAGGCTTACATCCATTATTGGTTATATGTTATGGTTTGGGCGTTGTTGTCGCTTCTTGTATGGGGTTTTATGGAGAAGATCATGCTTGACAGAGTTGGCATTTAGAGGTGTATAGAAGGACATGATACATGTTTGATTTGTAATATTTCTCTTTGGTCTTGGTTATCTTCTAGGATGTTCAGTTTCACTTACATTGGATTGGGATTAGTTGTTGTGATCACTGGTTTGTGTTCATGTGTGTTGATGAGCTAAATTAATAGCTCTTTTAATTATACTACTTCATCATATAAGCTATTACCTGTTCTTAGGGTATTTTATAAGTCAGCTCATAAACTTTACATAGATGCTTTTTAAGTCAGTTTCTAGATTTGGTCACAAATACTTTAAGTTCTACTTTTATATCCCCTGATGAGGGCTGCAGACACTGCTTTTATGATAATATGCAATATCTATATATTATTTATAATTATGGATTGATGGATAGTTAATCTTGCGATGAATAGATATACATTGTGTATTGCATATGTTTGTACTTGTTGAAATTTGTGATACAAAAATATTGAAGGAAGGAGTACTCAACAAATGGTGCTTAATCATGATGCATGTTGAAGACTAAGTCCTTATAGCTCAACAAGGATTAACAATTGAAGGATTCTTCGAAATGAGCTGGCCACAACTCGTGTTGAGCTAGACCATTGCTTACTTTTGTTAAGGAATCAATCTAAGAAGTAGTGGAGGCTAGATCCACTCCTCATGTTGTTTAACGAGTCTTATGTTCTTCACATAAGTGGATAATGTTCCCCTTCTTTCTAGCTCTATAATAACTCCGATCTGCCTATTTTATGGCGTTGATCCATTAGTTAGTTGCAAGCTTCCTGTTATAAATAAGTAGCTGAACCTCCTTAGAGTTTAGTTAGTTCAGTGAAATAGATTGATGATTGATGTAATAACACATTAGTTTCAATAGAGTTTAGTAATTTTTTAAGTATGAATAAAGAAGATATGTTTTGAGTTCACAAATGTGTAATTCAATTCTAAGTACTCACTCAAGGGGGACCACTTGGTGAGTAACTCCCTTTAGTTTCAACAAGTAGTTCCTTTCAGTTAATTTTCAAGTTTGGGAGTTTGACTATTCTTGCAGCCACTGGAAGATACTTCCTGTGTCTGTTCCTACAACCAAAGGCAGACAAGGTACTTCATGTCTGCACTTCCTTAACTCTATTGTAGAAGTTTGGATTATCTTATCTTAGCATTAGAATTCCCTTCAGCATCTAAAGTCAAGTCAATTCCAATATTTACCTTTCAAACATTGTTTTCCTTGCAAGTTATAGGTTAACATGGCTTTGGTAGGAACTTAGTGCATATACTTTGCAGACCCATTTCAAGTTTATGCACCCTAGTTTGACATATAAATGAGCTTTCACAATGGAAGAGATAGCTGCCCAATCGAATGTCCAATCCCTGGGTTGAGTTGTGTAACCTAGTTATTAAACCATTTGGGAAGCCAACCATGTGTCATGTGGGAGATGACATGGTTGTTCCTTTATCTCCTTCCTTTGTTGGTTGTGGAGAACTTGGGAGAGTTTTGGAGACTTGTTGTTAGAGTTTTTCTTGCAGGTTATTGGTTTATATGTTACATATTATTGTGGATGTCCTTGATACTACATGGATACACTTCTATGAGATGTTGTGAGTGGATTGATTTCAGATTTGACATTACCTTTGCAGTGGGAGCTTCTTGGTGTGTATGTGTCAGGTATTGCACTTGAGGCTTGTAGTTGCATGTTATAGGTTGGATATGTTGATGTTGTGGGATTGAATTGGTATATCTTGGAGGTACAGATAGTTGGATGGGTTAGCACTTGTTGTGGGTTTTATTTATGTAATCACCTAAAATTGATCTAGTAAACCTATAGCCCCTAATTTAATTAATTGGTCTCAAGAAATCCTAAAACCTAAAGGCCTTCAATACTAGACCTTAATTGTGAAACCAAATCCTAATAATGCCCTTGCATAATTAAACCAAATTTCTGAAAAAAATCATCAATTTAATCTTAACCCAATCTTGAAAAATCAATTAATCACTATGCATTGCACACCTAAATAAAAGTTCTTACACTTTTGTTAAAAGAACCCATTCACACATGGGTGTGCACACTTAATCTTGATTAAAAGATGATTAAGAGAGGGATTTACTAAATTTGTCCTCATCCTCCCTCAACAAACACAACTTTGACCAATCAAAAATCTCTCACACGGATTAAGCTCACATGGATTGGAGAGTGCATCTCAACCACCCTTCGTGGCTAAATCTCAGCCGTAAATTTTGAGGAAATTCCTATAAAAGGTATAGCTCTCCTTGTTGAAAGAGAGGCAAATTTTAGGAGTAACATCATAATGCCATTTTGATTCTAGGTTTTACTCATGTTGTAGAAATGCATTTTCATGGTATCTTAGTGTTTTCATTTTTCTCTTAGATGGTTTAATCTTAGTTTCAATTTCTTAGCATGTTGTTGCATATTTGTTATATTAAACTCATGTTATCTCATGCATTTATCTTAGTTGTATGTAACATATCATTTCATGATTTTGAGGGAAAAGTATGTAAGTTCATGCATCATGCCCACCTTTTGAATCTTCCATTTTGGAGTTGTCTAGTCACTGATTCTAAATGCCAATCTGATGAGCATCTATTGAGAATCAAACTCGCTTCATCTAGGAAGCAATAAGTCGATTTTGGGAGTTGTTGCATAATGATAGAGTTCAATTTGATGATCACTAACCCCTAAGATAATGGTTTATTGAGTGTTTGGTTGTTTGTAGGTTGAAGACCGCATTTAAACCACACATCTCTAGCGCCCACCGCAGGGCCCAAACTGGTTTTAAGCCCTAATTTATGATATTTTTGACATTTTTACAAAACTGTGCTGATTGTCGTATGGCCTGTCTTACCTGCTCGTATGAAAAAATAGCTACCATTAGTTTTTCATTTAAGGATATATGTATTGTCGTACGAGTGCATTTAATTTATATTGTCATACTAACCTGGAGGGATTTTTATACGAGGGATCGTCTTTCCCTAGTTTGTCGTATGGTTACTAGTATATCGTCGTATGAGTTTTGATTCCAGTATGTCCTCTGTATTATGTCGTTTAAGAAATAGAGAGTATTTTTAGAGGTTCATTTGAATTGATTTTTGACTTCTAACCTCTAATCTAGTTGTGTTGGTCTTCTGGTTCGTTGATTTTGCAGTCTAACACGTTTTTGCAGTACGCTTAATAAAAGACCTGCTTGACAAAGTGACACTCGAAAACACTCTTTATTGAAAACTATTAATATCTTCGTGCTTGTAGGATGTTTTTAAAAAGAAATAAATTGGCTAAGACTAGTAATCTCGTGGTGGTTGCAGGT
This sequence comes from Thuja plicata, assembly GCA_018584345.1. Classification (NCBI taxonomy): domain Eukaryota; kingdom Viridiplantae; phylum Streptophyta; class Pinopsida; order Cupressales; family Cupressaceae; genus Thuja; species Thuja plicata. The sequence continues at coordinate 60,195 of MU223124.1, read as the reverse complement.
TGCCTAAGTCTCCATCAACCAAATGATCATACTTTTTAAATGGTTATTTAGGCACCTAGTTTAATTAGGGAATTTCTTGTGTGAGCCAAGCTAAACATTAGGGGATTATGATATCTTTCCTTTTAGGGAAGATAAAAAACCTAGACATGTTTGAATTGTCTTAAACAAGAAATATTTTGGGATAAATTTTGAGTGTTTGATGTGTTTTGGAAAAACAAAGAGAAATAAGAGATTACGCTATTCTCCTCTTTGAGGAAGATTAAAAATTAGATGGGCCTGTTAGTTGAGATAAAAATCTCCCCAAAATGTCCCACATGAGAACGAGGTGTAAGCCACACTACTCCAACTCACGTTAATCAAATTTTCTTCTTGGGGTTAAAGCCTCGAAAGTTGGATATCATTTGAGCTTATACTCTACTCTCGCCTAGAATAGAGTAGGGCCTTAGAGGTGTCAATCACGTTTAAGTGACTACTCGTGCCAACATGCTTTGTGGGGCTGCTGGCCTAAATCATGCTTGCATGTACACAAAGGATGTATTCGAATAGAGACCCTTACTAGACTCCATAGAGTAGTAGCCACTCGGTTCACCTTCAAAATTAAGATAATCCAAGTGCAAGTGAGATAGTAACTCCCTCAAGACACTCATCACATCGTGCCCTAATTAGAGTTTGGAATTGGCTAATACGACATCACTATACCCTTTGCGTGGATGGTGGTGACCGTATTCTGATTATCTATTGGGTGTGTACCTAAGTTAACAAGTGAGGACTTTCTCACTAAGACAATTGACTCTAGGGCTAGAAAGTGTGCTTGATTTTCACTCCTTTATATTTGATGTGCTTGAATCACTTGAAACTGACACCAAAACAACATAAGTCACTTTTACACATTGATATTATCACTTCAAAATTGCACAAATTGGTCCAAAATTCATCCAACTCAAGTGGAAAACTGTTCCTGCATTACACTGTCGTTTTGACCCATCAAATTGTCATACAAAAAAACACCCTGAAAGCAAGAACTCGTATGGTAAGGTAGGAATTTTTGTATGGAAACATGAGAATTTTTTTATGAGCCGACATTGGAATCCAACATTTTATTTGATCCTTGATGTCCTTATGTTCATCTTATTTAGCATATGTGTGGCCTGAATCAATTATTAAACCCCATCGCAACAATTGTTAGTTCTTGACATAGTGACTTGACCTATCCTCGTCTTTTGTTCCAGATTATCAAATGGTCTTACTTGTCATGAGATATCTCATCCAAAGTCAATATTAATCATCTTGGTCATAAGTTTCATCCAACATACATTCAGGTTTCAAACCTCGATACCTTGTACCAGGCTCAACAATCTTTCATCAACATATCTCTTACCAATCTCTCAGACAAGTGATCATTTAGAAATCTTTGACATTGACCCATTAGTCCACCCATCTCAAAGTATCAAATACAATTTTATTACATGCCGGTACAGACTAGAAGCCAACGACAAAAGGATGATATCAATTCAAAGGGAAAAAATATCGATGATTCTACTCCCAGACCTTCATCCTGTCAAAAAGAAAAAAATGCTCAAAGGATTCCAAATCAAGACACACCATCTATATATCAATCAATACCCTTGTTTAAAACTTCAAGCCCTCAATATCAATCATTTCATACTGAACATCAAGACACGCCTACCATGGCGACATACGATTGATGACCTAGCCAAGGTCGACAAAGCCACCACAGTAGAATTTCCTCCTCAATTGAGGAGCCTACTGAGGAGGAAATTAGAAGGTGTCAAAATGAAAAACTCCTTCAAAAGATAATGCAAACCCTCATGCAACTATACAAGGATAATTACTTCACGCACCTAGCATTCACAAGGGTTAAACATCCTCTCGACTTTGATATTGAGGGACTAATACAACACAAGGAAGAATCTCCTATCACTATTCTCAATCAACAGTTGCAAGACATGAGGTGTGAATTTAGAGAACACAAGAAAGAGAAAGAACGATCCTCTAACAAATACTCACTAGAATCTATATGTCCCTTTCCATTTGATAATAACTTACACATGCCCCCATTTCCTGCCAAAGTTGAGATTCCAAAATACAAATACAATGGGGATGGTGACCCTCAAGACGATGTGAGAAAATTTTGTGCTCTTAGAATTGAATTTATGCATGAAAGGACATACCTAATTAGAATATTCCCTCGGAGCCTCAGCGGCCAAGCCTTGGAATGGTTCACTAAGCTCTCACCAGGAATTCAAACATTTGATGAGCTTGTGAAAAAGTTTATCCAACATTATTCCTACAACATCTTACACAAGATCACCATGTTGAATCTATGTAACACCAAACAACACAATGGTGAAACTTTTGTTAAATTCTATCAAAGATGGAGAAAAAAGTTTGCAAGGTATCCTAGACAAATCCTAGAAATGGATAAAATAGACATCTTCATTAACAACTTGGTACTAGAAATGAACTACGCACTCCAAATGCAAAAGCATATTGCCTTAAGTTAATTGGTGGAAAGTGCTATCCGAATTGAAGAGGTTGTTATGAAGAAAGGTGAGCTCACCTTATACAAAGACACTAAATCACCAAACAATCCTAATAACAAGAATGGAAAAGATAAGAGTAAATACTAGAACAAGAACAATAATGTGGTCAATGACGGGGTGATTGATTCATCCGAGTTCAAGCCCAAGGCACCAATATTCGATCTATCTAGTAGCATCCAAGCTGCTAAGAACAACTCAAATGTTTCATCAATATCAAAGAATAATCAAGACACACAGCAAGAAAAAGTGCCATGGATACCCAAGCCCAAGCGTAACTTTACACCTCTAGGAGAACCCCTTGAAGCTGTACTAAAGACTTTGTTGGCTAATAAAATCATCACGTTACCAGACTCAAAGCCTTGGGAACCAACAGTCAAACCCAAGTGGTGGAATGATAATCACTTTTGTGAATACCACAAAAAGGAACATTTGACTAATGAATGCATGAAATTAAAACACATCATATAAGACTTGATTGATAATGAAACCATCATAGTTGATGGACATCATTCGAATAACAATCATAAGGCTTTTAAACAACCTCTACCCTCTTATGAACAAGGGGAATAATCAAAGAATCAAGGAGCCAAGGCAAGTTAAACCTATGCTAATAATGATAATGTGATTCACATGCTCTAGCCATGAAATCAATTACTCAATGTAATCATCATCAAATATAAGAAATGGTCTGAATCTGCCAATGCTATAACAAGGAATCAATCTAAGGTCACTCTTATGGGCGTAGCCTCCTCAACTAAATAACCCATTGCATCAATGACAAAAATATCAACATCAATTAAATTGGTCTTGTCAATCCCAACTCCAAATTACAACTTGGTTGATCAGTTACAAAGAAATCCTACCCAAATTTCCATTCTGGAATTGCTTAAAATCTCACCGTCACATAAGGAGATTCTCAAAACTGCCCTTCTAGAAACAACTGTGCCAAAAGGCCTTAGTGTTGATCGATTCCAAACAATGGTGGGCCACTTGACCTAGCTTCACTACCTGTCCTTCTCATAAGAAGATGATAAGTCACTAAATCACCTGCATAATCAACCCTTTCATATAGTATTTTTGATCCACAAGCATAGAGTCAAGCACGTCTTGATAGATGGAGGCGTCGGTTTGAATATTTGTACTCTCAAACTTGTAACAACATTGGGTTTCTTAGACCATGCTATCTATCCTAGGAGGAAAATAACCATAAAGGCATATGATGAAGAGGAGGGGTCATCAAAGGGGTTGTGTTACCTATCAGGGTCTGACTGATTTAGAAAGACGTAACCGTCTGAGTGTTAGATTTACCTTTGGCACACAACATCTTATTAGGGAGACCTTGGATCCATGACATGCAGGTTGTCCCCTTGACATATCATCAGTTTTTGGAATTCCCACATAATGGAGTGGAAGTCTCTATCCCGACTGATAACACCTACTCTTGCAACAATTTGAAACAAGCCGAAAACATTGTCCCACATAACAAGGAAGCATTTAGTGGACAAGAGGCTGATAATTCCAAAAAAAAACTCATGAGGAAATTTGAAGAGAAATTAAAAATTAAAGACACCAGAATGGGGGAATATCAATTGCATCCCTTTCCATCCATGGCCAATCTTCATATATCTCCTAGGTCTTATGGAAACTTATCATCATTCAAGTCTTCTAGTAACTAGACATTAACAATACTTGAAGGAATTGGTATGGTAAAAGCTCGTGTTTCTCTTTCATAGGAAAATGAAGAAAAAATTGTTCTTTCCTGGCTTTACAAAGAGGAAGAGCATGATCAAGAAGTCAAACATGTTGATATATACCTGTAGAAGTATGGGAAAGGATACCAACTCATGCAAAAAATGGAGTATAAAGGAAAAGCACCCATAGGAAAAAATAAAGGATTGCTAGAGCCCATACACACTGAGTTCCGAAGCCCAAAAAATAAAACATGGCTAGGATACCGTGAGAAAAAATCCAATCCCTCCTCTAGCAATGGTCCTATACTCAATAAAAAAAAGGGCTCTGATGATGAGATTGAAGAGGACGAAGAGATACACAATTAAATTTTGAAATGTTGTTACATATACAAACAAGGAATCCCAACTACCAAGGAGAAATTTATATTCTACATGAATTCATAGCCCCCTTCGAACCAAATGAGTTAAGATCTCAACAATCACATGAAGAGAATAAATTGACCAAAGTAGAAGTGGTGGGAAAACAACAAAAAAGTAATTCACGTGAAGACGAGTTGGGACTAGGAAAAGAAGGTGAACAAGAAGAAAGACACCCTAACTGGGGGCAAATGGTTACTATTTATCCCATACTTGATTTACCTCACTTCATGGATACAAGAGTGCAAGAAATAGAGGTATCTTCACCCCAACCTATGTCCATATAGAGAGATGAAGAACAAATAGTGGCACAAGAAGGTGAAGATGACCAAGAAGAAGAGGGTAGCTTGAGTGAAGACGAAGGAGTTTTCATGTCTATAGCACGTTACCTAGGTAGATCTGATGACAATCAAATTGATTCTCATGAGTATGAATTCAGTCAAGGTATGAAGAATGACATAGAAGGACGACATCCTAACTAGGGGCAACCAGTCGCCACTACTCATGTACTAGATATACCTCATTCTATGGAAATGAGTTCTAATGAGTATGAATAGGATTCCCTCTCAGATGCCATAGTAGAAATTGAGATTGATGTCATTCATAAATATGCATCTCAGTTTGAACAAGGGGAAATTCAAATGCTACCCAGACAACAGTCCTTCCCCAAAACATAAATTGGAACTTTGGAGATAATGGAAAGAATTACAATACTGGAACTAGACCCACATCAAGAATTGAGATGTTCCTTTAAGAAATTTTCTGGAATGAATGACTACTCAGGAGAAGAATCAAAACGCTAGCGTTAGATCAAACGGTTTAGATTCATGAAATACTAACATCAGCTCTGATAGTGATGTTAGGATGCTTCATGGTCTAGGCAATCCTTAGGGAAGTCCCATAATATATCTTCTCTTACCGGTTGAAAGCCTTGACCATGATAACATGGTGCTATCTTTAGAACCTACTAGATCTTTGTCCCTAATACACCCTGAACTTATTGAGTGGAATCCAAACGAGCCTATAAACCTGATTTCTTTCCCAAATGAATATACTTTGGCCTATTACCTAAATGCTATTGAGACTCTTACCTCTTCCACCAGTGCAATGAGCGTGAACATGACGAAGGGGATATCAAGTTTCTCAGTCTTAAAAAGAAAAATAAAAAGAAAGATTTCTGGCGGTGAAAACCACTTTGTGGTAGTGTCAAAACCTAAAATAGTAAAAACAAATGGCGTATCCAATGGTGAAAACCTCTTAGAGGCACCAGAGGATGGGAAGCTTGATATCTTTCCTAATCAATTTTAGGAGTGGTCTTTAGTACTTATAGAACCTACATAACTGGCCAATCTGGGAATAACAGAAGCACCCCAATTGATATATTTAGCACAATATTTGTCTGAAGGATAGAAGCAACCATTCACTCAATTTTTCATGAGAAAAAAGATCAACTTTTCTTGGTCCTACTCAGACATGCCAGGACTTGATACCAACTTAATAATGCATCATTTGTTTATTTCTCCCGGTGTCAAACCAGTTAAACAAAAGCTTAGGAAAATGCATCCCCATGTGGCACTATTGGTTAAAGATGAGTTAGAAAAGTTGTTGAAAGCAAAATTCATCAGAGCTATAAAATAATTTGACTGGATCTCACATATTGTGTGTGTTTATAAGAATGAAAAAACAATCAGGGTCTACACAGACCTATGAGATATAAAAAAAGCTTGTCCCAAATTGACTTCCCAATTCCTAACATCGACATGATTGTGGACCTCACAACAAGATATGAGATGTATTCTCTTATGGATGGATTCTCAAGATATAATCATATAAAAATAGCACCTAAGTCAGGAAAACACAACTTTTAGTTGTGCTTGGGGCACTATCTGCTGGAGCGTCATGCCTTTTGGTCTAAAAAATGCAGGAGCAACATACCAGAGAGCTATGATAACCATATCCCACAATATGATGCATAAGAACATGGAAGATTATGTCTATGACACTTTGACAAAATTAGCAAAAAGAACTACACATTTGGTTGACTTAGAGAAAATATTTTGCAGGATGGAACAATTAAAGTTAAGGTTAAACCTGAAGAAGTGTTCCTTTGGTTTAACATTGGGAAAGCTCCTTGGGTATATTATTTCAGAAAAGGGAATTGAGGTCAATCTAGAAAATGTGTCAACAATAATTTTTTTATATATTAGAGATCGTTTACAAATATCTGCTCCTTTCGAGAAAATACACTAGAAACCATAAGACAACTAAGAAGACTAATTGTCACACAAGATGTCCCTTTGTGGATTTGAACTCAGGTCTCCACAATGAAAAACCAAAGCTATAACCAATTGAGCTCAACCCCTTGGATGTGACAACAATAATGGAAATGCAACCACCAAGAAATATCAGCCAAATCAGAACATTGTAAGGGAAGCTACAGTCAATCAGAAGGTTCATCTCATAGCTAGAAAATAAAGCTCAACCCTTTAAAAGGACATTACACGAGGGTGTAAAATTAAAATGGGATGAGGGGTTTGAAAAGAACTTTCAAAAGATCAAGGAGTATCTAGAAAATCCATCTATTTTAATGGCACCCATACCAGGGAAACCTCTCCTACTATATATATCTGCTACAAAAACATCACTTGGAGCTTTACTGGAACAACATGATGAAACAGGAAAGGAAAGAACAATCTACTATATAAGCAAAACAATGGTTTCCTATGAACACAATTACACAATCATCAAAAAATCTTGTCTAGTAGTGGTATTTTCTTCACAAAAGCTCCGACATTACATGCTCACACACCCTATCAAGCTAATTTCAAAAAAATGATCCTTTGAAGTATTTATTAAAGAAGGAAACCTTGAATGGAAGATTAGCTAAATGGGTGATGATACTCAGTGAATTCAATATCGAATACATAGACAAAAAAGCCATCAAAGGGCAAGTCATTGCTGATCAAGTGGTGGATGCTCCTCTTTAAGACAATGTTAGTCCAAGTTTTGTACTTGTCCTTTTGTATGATTTCCTGAGTCACCATTATATATTTTTATTACCTTAAGTTCCTTAAGTCATTTGAGTCCAACCATTTACTAAAACTGTTAATGCTGTGGTCTTGTCGTGCTTTGAAAAAGTGAACAGATTATTTACTGACAAATTGTTTGAACAGGTTTGAACAGTCTTGAACACCCTTGAACAGGTTTGAACTTAGTTCAAACCGGTTGAAGGTAGTTCAAGATAGTTTATAATTCTAAGAAATCTGACAAGCGTATAAAGGTGGCGGTAAAGATTCATGTGCTTATGAATCATGAGAAAATTTTGAAGTTCCAGAAATGGAATTAAGACATGTCAGCGCCAAAGTATTTGATTGAAGGTTGATTTGTATGACTGAAAAGTTTGAACAGTGTTGAACACATGTGAACCATCTTGAATATTGTCCAAGGGTGTTCAAAGATATTCAAAAAGGGACACACGACAACATAAAGGGTAATCTTCTGACAACTCAGTAGTGGGTCCTACGGAAAGGTGTGCATTTAATGTTGAAAGATAGTGGCGTAAGTTAACACGTCTGAGGTGTTTGAAATAATCATTAAGATGTACGACAGGGGACGCACATAAATGGTAATAATGGATTGCATGCATAAACTGTCAAATCATATCTTTCACTTTCGCTTCCGTAAATATTTGGAATTAATAATTAAATTCCTCATGCTCCCTCTATTTAAGTTGGCCACTTCCCTCATTTTTTGAAATAATAACACTGTTGAGAGACGAGCGGACGAAGGTAAGGACATTGGAGCTCCACTAGTCAAGAATATTTTTAGAACAAGGTGAGTTAGGCTGTCTTCACCACAATATTTTCAAATTTAAATTGCAAAACTAGAGAATTCTGTAGTAGGTATAAAATTGCTGGGATTATGAAGTCTGCTTTTCATCTATTTGGGAATGTATCAAGTCTGGTTTGTGAAGGTCCGGTTGTGACAGACACCGACGTTGGGGATTATAATCTAGAAGGGTTATCAGAAAGTCTTTCCAAATCCCTTGAAGTCACACCAACTTTAGAAACTATACATAGTGGATTGTGCGCAGCTGCGACATTTCCTCCTGTGGTCATTTGTCCTGAATTGATTTGTGAATGTATTCATAATTATGATCAAAGGACTGAGTCAATTATTAAAAATCATGGTAGTGTCTTAATGTCAGTTAACAGAGAAATTGTGTCTCTAGCCTTCCAAATCCCAGAGAAAACCTTTTCAGCCTTTTCTCTTGCACAATCTTTGGTCAAATTTAAAGAAAATGTAGAGGGAAATCAAAATTCTATGGCCAAGCATTGGTTGTTAAACCCTCAGAGAGGAGGCTCATGATTACCCAAAAATTTTAATAGAGACCACGTGCACTCATATATCAAAGATTTTATGGTTATGCTACAAAGAGTAAGAGGGTCACCAAAAGGTTACTTATTTTCTGACTGGCTATTCTGTTATGTTCAAATTATCTTAGAAGGGAAAAAAATCTTAGAGTGGGTTGAGCTAATCACTAGTTCTATGAGAGAACAACTTAATAAATCAAAATTGATTGGGAGTAGTTTTTTCATGTCCTCTTATCTTATGTATTTTTTGGCTTGTAGTAGACAGTGGAGTAGAATGCCTCATGAACCATGGTCTGATGGTATGTGTGTATATGAATATTTTCCCATTTTACATAAGAGTAATATAACCCAAAATTATAGAAGGGTACATGACACATTTATGGGAAATCTCTATTTTGAATTGACTCAAAACTCTGATAGAAGGATGAGCCCAGAATCCCAATAGTTTGTAACTAAGTATGGAAGTTTGTACATCTATTTTTCTAGGTTTACCTACATCAGGGTTGGAAGTTTCAAAGATTCACCTATGAGACTACCCAGATACGCCTTTGATTGTTTTATTCTTCTTGAGGTCTGTAGACAGCTTACCACTGTGATTAAAAGATTCCTTCCTGAGGACGAATGGGAAAAAGCCTTCCCTATGAAGTTGGGTAAACTTTCATGTGCTTCTATGGTAGATGCAATAAGTATAGGAAGTGACCTAAGGCACTTCGATTTTGAGTTTTACACTGAAAGGGAAGGATTTGATAACAAAAACTATGCCAGTGGGAGCTTAGGGCTTAGGTCACATATGTTCCCCATTCCTCATCTTGAAGATTTGTGGGAGGATTTATCTGATGAGTCTTAGGTGAAAGAAAGAGAACATAGCGGATTGCGCATATCCTATATTTTGTCTATGAGATTACAAGTGAATGTAGAAGGGGTAACTGATGATGGTTCAAGTTTGATTGAACCAAGTTTCAAGAAACCAGCTGAAAGTGAGGAGTATGTTGTTGATTTGGAAACAAATGAAGAAGATAATATTGAGAAGAGAACACAACATGTGCTCCATTTAACTGAGAAGTGGTTATTGACAAAAAAGAAACAAAAGTGGTCTAGTCCTAAGTCGGTTGAAGTTAAAACTTCCTCTTTGTCTTCCCCTCCCTCTGTTTCTAATTTTCCTAAACCGATTGATAATGCAGGTTCCTTAGGGAGGCAACAAAATAGGAATTACAAGAAAAAGATACTATAGAGTGTGTGTCTATGGTCTCTCCTTAGAGGATTACATGATCAAAGACCCGATCCAAGAGAAAAGACAAAACAGCCCAGGAAAACATACAGACAATCAACTTGGATGATGATAAATTCGGTGACATGAGTTACTAGATTGGTGAAGATGAGCAAGTAGGCAATGATCTTTTTGATCTCGATGATGTGACACTAGATCTAATGGACACACCATCAAAGATGACTGAGAAACCCCTTGCAGCAAATACAATGATGAAATGGATAAATTCCTCTATAAATAAGAAGCGTAGCCTAGTTCCTATTTCAGTTCCCGTGTAGTATATTGTTAGTAAGTATGTTCAGAAGACTCCCAAGGCCAAAAAATTAAAGAGCACTGCTCGAATGTTTGTCGATGCAAAGATTGGAAAATGGATTGCCAAAGTAGCTACTTATAGGCCAAAGGAGGACAAAAATGAAATTGTAGTTGAAGATTTTGAGGTTACCAAAATTGAGTTGGGAACCATGGAACGGGCAGGTAAGAATCATCTGTTCAAGGAAACGACTAAGAAAATTCTCATGACTTCCTGGCAGGATAGTAAAGAGAAAAAGGAGATGGAGTAGATAATTGTGTCTCTATCTCAATTTATAAATGCCTTCTGCAACTTTGACACTACTCCTTTGATTTAGTCGCCACAGGTTTTCAACCCAAATTCCACTGAAAGTAAGAATCTGTTGAATCAAGTTCAATGTGGCCGAGCTCTGGTGTCTTCTATAGATGAATGGATAGAGGAGGTAATTAAAGGTGGCCTCAAATATGTTAAAGATTCCCAAATAGTTCTCCATGATACTGAGGCCCTAATAGGGCAATTTCAGACACAACGACAACTGTGGGATAGAGAAGAAGAAAAGTGGGTTTCCACCACGACCAAGTTTCTAGATATAGAGAGGTATGGCTATGCCAAATTCTGCACGGAGAAGTCCTTCAAGTCTTCTGAGGAATCAAATTTCTTTGTATTAAGGAAGAATATAAGCTGGCGTATCTCCACAATCAAGAATACAATTACTAAAACCAAAGAATGCGAAGCTGAAGCCAAGAAGATTAAAAAAGCCATGTTGAATGAGCTAAAGATAATAAATTTTACATATGCTTATTCAGCAAGCTATGGGGATTAGGAACTAAAAGAACCTCAGGAAGCCTTTAAGACAACCATGAGAGAAATCAAGGAAAAAGCTAATCCAAAAGCTACAGACTTGATGCAGATGGCCAGGATTGAATCTATGCTGTACTTGTGCATTGATCAACTACCCAGGATAGTAGAGAGGGTCAAGAAATTGAAGTGGAGAAAAGAGGCTTCGATGGCCAAGATTCTAAATTTAAATATCCCTCATTTGCAGATTGCTAAGGATCTAGTGCAAGCACACAATGAATGGAAACCTACCTAGACTGTCGTGGATGAAGGAGGGAGCCCTGGTGGAAGCGAGGAATGTGCCGCTGAAAAGGAGCCTGATATAGATGTTTATTTTTCTTTGAATTACATGAAAAATCTTAAGGACAGGTGTCCTTTTTACTTTGGTTCTATTTTTATAATTGTTTTTCTGAGAGGTCAAGTTTTAAGGGAGACCTCTTGACATATTGAAATGATAAATAGTGCTGCTAGAAACTATGATGGGGTTTGATTTACTTAGAAAAAAATAGATACTTTTGATTCTCGGTGGTATTTTTTAGATATTTGACAAACATTGGAATGAATCTGGTTTTACTATTGGGAAGCATATTTTACATTGTTGCATGTGTCATAATTTTAGAATGCATTACGATTAAGTTTTCAAATATATGTTATTTGGAACGAGTGAATGAGTTTCATGTGTTGACATTTTGTTTCATTCTATGGTTTATTTTTCTATTTCAATAGTAGCTTGATTCATTCTTTAATCTGTTATTATATGGCTATTGTTCTTTCAATTTCATGCAATTTCCATTGATAAAAAAACTGTGCTTTTTCTCTCTTCTTTTCGTATTTGTCCATCTTTTTCCAGAAGCAATACTGTTGTGCTTATCATCCAAGAATGATAAAGCAAGCTTTATAAGCTTTCTGGTTAAAAGCTAAAGTCATAAATTAATGTTAAAAAGGTTATTGAAAATCAATCCTAGGGAGTTGTACCTGAGATAAAATTCAGAGGGAAGTGATTTAATTGCACTTACCCAACTGTTAGTAATTGTTTGCCTTTCAAGAGGGTGATATAGCTGTTTTGTAAAGAATTTACTAAAGGAAAAATATGTTCACTAACATACAATAAACCACTAATCATAGATTTCCTTGATGAATCTATCCTACATCCGACATAGAACCCATGGAAAATGTTCTTTGATGGTTCATTCACCCAACAAGGGTCTGGATCTTGTTTACTCTTTATAATGCCACAATGATACAAAATCCCCAAAGCTTACAAGATGAACTTTCCTTGCACAAACAATATAGTTGAGTATGAAGTCTTGGTAAATGGACTAAAGTTAGCTATCAAGTGGAAAATCTTGGAACTACACATTTATGGAGACTCTCATTTAGTGATCAAACAACTAAATGATCAATACCAGACTAAGGATGAAAAGATCACACCATATAAGAGAATGGTTGATGATGTAAAGAAGTAATTTGTCTTTATCACCTTTCAACAAATCCCAAGAGAAGAAAACAAAGCAGCCGATTCTATTGCTACTTTGTCCTCAATGTTACAATTGGAAGAGCATCAAATTTTGTATGACTTCCTAGTGGAAGAAATCCCCTTTCTAGCCTATGATTCCCCAGATTCCTAAATAGTGTTCACATTACAAACCTAGTATATTGCATGATGCTGAATTTGATCTTGGGCTATGATAAGTCCCTGAATGTGCTGGTCTCTATCAGAAATCGTGCAGTCTCACTCGACTATATATGCATGGAACACTGCCAACTATGTTTGTAACCCTCAAACCCACCCTCTCAAATTATGAATCATATCCTGTGGGGGTCTTCTCTCAAGGTCCCTCCTCACCAACCTGTGCATCTCTCCTCTGTCTAACCTTCCAGGTTGTATCATCAAAATCTGGACCCTATAGTGCATCCCCCATCTCTACATCTACTATATATGTGGGAGGGAAATCAACCCCAACTGAACCTAAGGTCCCACCCTCCCTGTTCTGACATTGCTATCCCACTGCTGGTGCCCTATTCATGTTAGCACCAGGATCTCCCCCCTGCTCTCCTAGGCACTGGAGCCCTCTGTTCTATGCTTGTATCTCTCTGATCTCATGGAGGGGCATCCTCCTCATTGATTTTCATCACTCTATTTTCCAGATTAGTAAACCTAGGGAATGGATGCTGGGAAAAGTAATCCTTGTACTCTGGTGTGACCCCTGCATCTGCCATGTCATCCAAATAGTCCCAGGATAATCATCACATATGTTGATATCATGTAAAGAAAGGGTAGGAGATAACCTAGGAGCCCATCCTTGTCACTCCTCATTAAAAAAATGAACATATGCAGTAAAATCTTGCGATATGCTCTGAGGCCGTCCATACTACCTCAATACCCGAGAGACAAAAAGTGCTCAATAATGGAGGAGGTCCTCCCAATTAATGGACATGAAACAAATAGGTCTCTCCTTTGATACCTGCAATCTCCCCAGGCCTCTATACCTTGATATGGCCTCCAGGTCACTACACTAAGATCATCGAGCTGACGCTTCTAGTAATTAGTCTTCCCCAAGTGGGGCTTTGTAAGGAAACCTGAGTACTTGTACACAAAAGAATAACCATCCTGCCAAGGGTCATCTATCACTGGCCTGTTGATGGGAAGGTGCTCCCATGCCCATACCTTTAATACTAGTACTCCTACGTCCATCCCCATATCACATCATAATACCACCTCGTACATCTCAGGTACATCTGTGCAAGAAGGCACTGACCCCAACCTAAATTTTCCGGCCTCGTGAGAAGTATCTCTAGTACTTGACCCCAACTAAAAAGGAATCCCTGTTGACCCCTATATTCCATAAAAAAACAACCAATGAAACTTTCTATAATGTAGGGAAGTGGAAACATAGCCCTATATCTTATCACCAAGTCATCCCAAGTGATAGCTCGATCCAAGATAGTGTGATCATGAAATACTCAGATAAGAGACTGTATACCAAGCTGTTGAGTCATGTCATACCTCTCTCTCTCTCTCTCTCTAGAAAATAGAATACAGAGGATCTTGTAGCTGTCCTCAGGGGTAATGGTCATCTCCCCAGTCAGAAAATGAAAAGTATTGTACTCACTGTGAAACTGCTCGACCAAATCTATGAGAAAATCTGATTCACACAAATGTTAGGCATCTGTAATAGCCAAAAAAATCCACACTCACCAATGTTCCCTCTCTGTGCATATGATAGATTCCTCACTAACCTCATGGTCAGAGGATAGGTCGATCAAAAATGTATATCTGACAACTGTGCCTGTAAAAGCAAAACAATGGGAAACCATCAGTAAACAAGTAGAATCAAGCTAAACATGCTGAACAAACAAACGATGATGGTAATATAAGTTGTAAAAAATGCCAAGGAATCCAAATTTATGATGTCAGGAGATAAATTTTGACACTAAGGACCTTAAAAATGCTCACCGTTTCTCATACAAAAAAGTAAAGTTAGCATCACTAGCATATTAACTCATATGAGTAAGGATTATAGGAAGTATGACAAATGATTATTATATGACTAATGGTATAGGGGCAGACAACATTTTGGCCTTTCAAGAAAAGACTCATACAAGGCATGAGTGTCTCCCATACGACAAAACTAATGGGCCGATACGACAAAGCATTTTGGGGAAGTTTGTCATACAAGTTGCCTCGCCGGCCCATACGAAGAAATGACTCAAATAGTTCAAAAGTGACTCAATGGATTGAAAAATTCAATAAAAACTCACAAACATGGAATCAATAGAGAAGTTTTTTGACTACTTGCTGGAGGCGGATAGTTCTGGGGTCGGTTGTGCCTCCTCATGCATTCAAATCGATAATTTTGAAATGGGACCACCATTTTCACTCAGAGAAGGTTTTAAATATTAAAATCAAGGAGTGAAAATGAATTGAAATGACCCTTCTGGCCCTTATATAGGTTTTTGACCTAATTCTCAACTTGCTCCGATTAACATGAAAATTGCACCCTTAGCTAATTAGACAGTCCTGAATCTATTTTCAGGATTGAAATTGAAATCTGACATCATTTTTCTAGTCAAACATGCAAGTTAACCTATTAATCCAATGCAGTTGATTGCTGTTGCTTTCATCTCTAGATTCCTTCTCAATTTCATTCCTGATCAACTAAACCAGAATCCTCTATTTCAATCCAAGAAAGTCAACCCAAGTTAACTCTTGGTCAAAATTGGTCAACCAAACCTCAAATCAACCTCAAAACTAATTATTCTGTAACCTTATCTCAATTCATCCGATTAAATTGATGCGTTCTATTCATCAAACCAGTCACAATCATGCTTGGCGCCCTGACGACATTTTGATTTTTACCGTGAGGGGGAAACATTAATATATCAATAATTTGAATTAATCAACAAGATTCATCACTAGGGGTATCAAAGCTTCATATCAAATAAAGATCCTTCCTACACAAGTGTTTTCATCGCTTCACATGAAGTCACTTGAATCTCTAGGGGAATATCAGTTTCATTGCATCACATCAATCTGATAGTGCCTCTTAATCAGGCAATTGGTTTCATCAGGACCCATATCAAGTCAATCATCCCGAGAAATTGATAAAATGACAATTAATCTCATCGCACCACATTAGGTTGATTAGTCATTCAAACCAATCCAAAAAATTGGGAAATCTGCTTTGGGATGGATATCCAGTTTCATCACTTCACATCAAGCTAAATATTAGGATAACCCTATCATTCTTTACTTATTCAAGTCCGGAGCTGATATCTTCAATCGATCTTCATTCAATCAAGTTCATAATCGGTTGTGATCTAGGGGATAGATTCATCTCTTCACATGAATCTATTTTCGATCTATCATCAAATGTTCTTTGAATCAACATGTTGTTCGCACATTGATTCAAAGAGGGGAAAATGTAATCACCTAAAATTGGTCTAGTAAACCTATATCCCCTAATTTAATTAATTGGTCTCAAGAAATCCTAAAACCTAAAGGCCTTCAGTACTAGACCTTAATTGTGCAACCAAATACTAATGATCCCTTTTGCATAATTAAACCAAAGTTTTGAATAAAATCATCAATTTAATCTTAACCCAAGCTTGAGAAATCAATTAATCACTATGCATTGCACATATAAATAAAAGTTCTTGCAATTTTATTAAAAGAACCCATTCACACATGGGTGTGCACACTTAATCTTGATAAAAATGTGATTAAGGGAGGGATTTAATAAATTCATCCTCATCCTCCCTCAACAAACACAACTTTGACCCATAAAAATCTCTCACACAGATTAAGCTCACATGGATTGAAGGAGAGTGCATCTCAACCGCCCTTCGTAGATAAATCTTAGTTGTCCATTTTGAGGAAATTCCTATAAAAGGGATAGCTCTCCTTGTTGAAAGAGAGGAAAATTTTAGGAGTAACATCATAATGCCATTCTGATTCTAGGTTTTACTCATGATGTAGAAGTGCATTTTCATGGTAGCTTAGTGTTTGAATTTTGCTCTTAGATGGCTGAATCTTAGCTTCAAATTCTTAGCATGTTTCTGAATACTTGTCAGATTAAACTCATGTTATCTCATTCATTTAGCTTAGTTGCATTTTGCATATCATTTTAATGATTTTGAGGGAAAAATATGCAATTTATTGCAACATTCCCACCTTTTGAATCTTCCATTTTGGAGTTGTCTAGTCACTGATTCTAAATTCCAATCTGATGAGCATCTATTGAGAATCAAACTCGCTTCATCTAGGAAGCAACAAGCCAATTTTGGAGGTTGTTGCATAATGATAGAGTTCAATTTGATGATGGTTCAGAGGCAAAAGAGCCACAAGGGTCACTATTAATACCTAAGGTGGGAATCATGAATAAAATAAGGAATAAGGGACCTATAAGGTCATTCAAATATGTAATTTGGCTATTCAAGCCATTTGGTTGTAATTGAAAAATTAATGTGTATGTAATTGCTAAATTTGGCAAAGTAGGCCTATAAGGGTCAATATAAGGTCTAGATGATCTTAGAAGTAGTATTTTGGGTTTGGGTTATAGTTTTGAGTCTTGTGAAAGTGTTTGAACACTAATAAGGCTTGTAGTTGTCGAGTTGACAACTTTAGTTGTCAACTTGACAAAATTTACATCTTTTTGTAATTGTCTAATTAGGAGGACAGTTGGTTTAGACTGTTACAGTCGATTTTGAGGGAGCTTGAAGGTAGTTTCAAAGTGGTTGGTCAATTTTTGGGTCTTTAAGAGACCTATAGACCTCTTTTCATTGTAAATATAGAGGAGAACATGGGCTTGGTCGAGATATAGAAGATCTATTGACATCAATAAAATAATGTTTAAGCTGCATTTTCTGTGATTTTTCCATAAAACAGTCACTGTACATGCGTTTGTTTTTATTTGAATGTTTTTTATTGAAATATTGGTGTTTGGAGATGTTAAAGAAATTATTTAACCTTGTTTTACCATTGGAATCAATTAATTTGGTGTAGGGTAGAAGAAGTTATCTACATTTTTTTTAGACAGTCAAAACCCACATCTAGGTCAACCCGAGAGAGGAAAAGATGTGAATTATTTTGAGTTTAACGTTCAATAATTTCTCTTCATGTGGTGTGATGATAGAGGAAATGTTTTAAATTACCCCCTATTGGTTGTAGAGGATCATGCATTGATAACATATTCTATGAAGCCTTGAAAAGGATTGGACGGTCACAAGAAACAATGTATTCACTGTCATAGGTTGAAAGTTTTGACTTTGTCCATACACCAATGAATTTTTGGGGGCCATGGAGGCCAGAGGAAAGGGAATAATGAGTTTCTACAACAAGGAGGATACTTGGAGAAGGCAGAGAATTGAATGACAAGAGTTAACCAAAATTGCAGAGACTTTGCATGACTGTCTCGGAATGACAGTCATATGGTGAGTGGTCTTGTTTTGTTTAGAAGTTGAATGAAATGTATTTATTGGATGGGAAAGTATATGGAAATATCCTATAAGTTTTTTAAGGTGTTTTTATGATGGGAAAACAAAGACACAATTTTTGGGAAATGATTTAGATGACTATCTTAAGAGTGGAGTCAAGGGTTGCAGAGTTACTGTCTTTTAGGACAATAAGTTGTATTATTTTTGGTAGACCAAAGAGGGTCAAGGGTGGAGTCTTTTTAATCAAGGAGTAAGGGTTATCATTTGTTTCTTGGGTGTAAGGGAATCCTAGGGGTGAGTGTTAGTCTCAATAAAGAGTCTAAAGTGGATTGTGTTGAAGGCTATGTGTAAGGACAGTCATAACATCAAGCCTAATATGAATGGGTGATGAGTGAAGTGAGTGAAGTGAGTGAAGTTGAGTATTGGGGAGTCTAGTGGGATTCCGAGAAAGGTGCATTGAACTCTGATAGGTCTAAGGAGTGAGTTACATAGGGACATGATGGGGATTGAAGGATAGTGTACAATGTGAAGGAGCTTGTTCAAAAGTATGTTATATCGGGTTACCTTAAGTCAGACCCTTCTATAAAGCCTTGAGTTGAGTCTAATTCTGAAAGAGGGTTCCATTATTTTTTGAATCCCTGGGGTTGAGTTAATTTACTTAGAGGAATACAGGAGGGCTCTGCATCAAGTGGTATCAGAGCACAATGAAGTAGTTCCTTGCAGATCAGAGCTTGAAGATTTGGCGACTAAGGAGTATTCTATGGTGTTGAAGATAAGAAAAGAGCAAGTAGGTCCTTGAAGGAAATATATTGTGGATTGGATAGTAGGTATGGTGGTCATCGTGGATGAAGACTTGGGTACTAGGTCATCTATATTAAGAACACAATGTAAATGAAAAGGTAAGTTTTGTAAGGTTCTTGTTTCAAGTGGTTCATTTGCAAATCTGGTTTCAATTGAAATGGTTAACAAATTTGGTCTACCAAGGAAAGCACATGTTATGCCTTACATAGCATATGGATTGGATGTTAAAGAGTGGATTGATGTGAAGGAGAAAGCGTATGTTCCATTCACCATTGGATCATACAATGATGTCATACTATGTGACATTGTACCTTGAGGGATTGGCATATGATCTTGGGATGAGTTTGGCAGTTTGAGAAGAAGTCCCTACATGATGATAGAAGGAACACCTACATTATCACAAAGGATGGAGAGAAGATTATGTTAGTACCATTAGAGGAGCACAAGGCATCTTGTAAGGTGTTAGAGAACATTGGAATATTTGAGATGGAAGAGTTCCTAAGGAAAGAGGGACATGGTAATGTAGTTGAAGAATATTGTTTGATGAATAAGGATGGTGCTTTGGAGAAAGAAACCATTGGGAATATAGATGTGCATGCATTTGAGGAAGAGATACTAGAAAATTATTATGTGAAGACAAGTTTTCCATTGGGAGGACAAAGGACTAAGGAGCAGTAGATGAGTGTGGAAGAAAAATGAGAACCTAATGCCAATGAGGTTCATAAATTTGGAGTAGAGGTAAAGGAAAAAGATGCTGATGAAGACAACAAAAGATCAAGTCTTGGAAGGATTGAAGAGAAGGAGATGCTTCTGATTGGGACTTTACTATGTCCATTGAAGATAGGGAAGAACATGGGGCATAATTTTTTCCCCAAAATAGTGAGATGTGAGGCTAATAAGGGAGCCACCAAAAGAGAGTTGGAATTCCAAGACATATGGAATGGGCATGAGGAGATGTTTCAGGTAGCAGCAGCGGTAGAGAATCCAATGACAAGAGTTGACAACCAAAATTGCAGAGACTTGACATGACTGTCTCAGAATGACAATGATATGGTGAGTGGTCTTGTTTTGTTTATAAGTTGAATGAAATGGAATTAGTGGATGGGAAATTATATGGAAAGAGCCTATAATTTTTTTAAGGTGTTTGTTTGATGGGAGAACAAAGACACGGTGTTTGTGATGTAGAGGAAATTGATGGTGATCTTCAAATCTGCATATTTCCTTATCTCTCTCTATAAACAATGTGTCAAATTACCAACTATCCTTGTGGTCAAATGTTCGACGATTCCTACGTCAAAATAACCAAAGGGGTGGTGAAGAATGGCCCACATATCCTTGATCATTTTTGACCACCATTAGTTTTTTTGGTCGAACTATCGACTTCAACATGCGTTGAGACTGTTTCATACCCGTCGAAGGAATCTGTTGATCATTTTAGTTACCGTCGAACTATCGACTTTAGCATAAGTTGAGACTGTAGAATTCTCGTCGAAGGAGTCCGTTGATCATTTTGGTTGCCGTCAAACTATCAACTTCAGCATGCGTTGAGATTGTAGCATTCCCGTCGAACGAGTCTGTTGATCATTTTGGTTGTTGTCGAACTATGGAATTCAACATGCGTTTAGACTGTAGCATTCCCATCAAACAAGTCCATTGATCATTTTTGTTGCCGTGAAAATAGCGACGACACACACACACACACACACACACACAAACACACAAAAACACACACACACACACACACACACACACACACACACACACACAAACACACACAAACACACACACACACACA
>MU223124.1:14864-28367 GCA_018584345.1 Thuja plicata | reverse complement strand
ACCAATAACTGCAAGCAACTGAATGATAAATCCACATACCTGTATCTTTGTAAAATACCTAGAACATCAAAAAGATGGCTAAGTGGCTGCCGCCATGATTTTTATCTACTGAATATGGGAAAAAAAAACCAAAAAAAATTGAATAGAAAACATGATTGGTCATTTTAAAGAGCATTCATGATCAAATAAAATGCAATGCCTTCTCTCACGCTCGATCAAATTTCACCCACTCATTTTCTCCCACTCCTTTTCTCAACAAATGAAATAAAAATGGTTTGGCCATTTCAAAATAGTGAATCAATATCCTTAAGCACAAGCACCAATAACATCAACTATTTTGATCTGTGGGTACCCTAATGTTGGCAAGAGTTCTTTTATTAATAAGATTACTCTACAAGCTTGAAGAAGTGATATATTTTGGTAAATGAAGAGTATAAAGATGATGATATTCCTGAGATCATGGATGGACACAATGTTGTAGACAAAATGGAAGACATCTTTCTAGACTGGCCCTAGATCCTTCGACAATTGGGCATAGGATCCAGACCCAGGCTAAAAAGATGTCTTTCTTTCTGTTGCGGAATTATCCCTTCTTTGGCTTGCATTCATTCCTCTTCTCAAAAATGGTTATCTAGAAACTTTGGATACTGTTTCTCATCCATGCACGAAATGTTCTAGTGATCGTATAAAATTACTTTAGGCCTCCAGTATTGATGAGATGTACAAGTGTGAAATGTTTTTGTGAGACTAGGATCAATTTGTGCAGTGTACATAAATGCAAGGCGGTGATTATTTTTGATGATCGACAGGTAGCTAGGATAGTAGCTAGGACTAAAGATAACACAGCTCAAGAGACCATCATAGGTTGTCTCTTTCTTTGGTCTATATTATTGACAGAATGTTTTACATTGCATTAGCTCATCAAATCTGGGGATTTGAAAGAATTTAATAGAATATTTTCATGACAACATATATTATTTAAGTTGATGTTGCATGAATTTATCTACTTTGTGCACTTGTATACTATGAAGATGATGATAAAGAAGCATCTCCTACCATGGCCATGCTTCTTTATCGCCGTTCTCATATTCTACAAGTGCACAAAGTAGATAAATTCATGCAACGTCAACTTAAATAATATACGTTGTCATGAAAATATTCTATTAAATTCTTTCAAATCCCCAGATTTGATGAACTAATGAAAGGTAAAACATTCTGTCAATAATATAGACCGAAGAAAGAGAGAACCTATTATGGTCTCTTGAGCTGTTTTATCTTTAATGTGCATAACCGTTGATTTTTTGACATTTCATAATGAATTTCTAACAACAATGCTATACCTTCGATAGATAAAATGTCAGAGAATCATAATATACGACAGTAATGCTATACGTTCGACAAGGCAACCTGTCAAAGAAATGCTGCACGACTGTCGCTATTCCGACAGTTAAAGTGTCGCAAATAGAAATTTTTTGACAGACATTTTGATAGTAATTCTATATATCCGACAGGTATATCTATTGCAACTAGGTTGCAACTGTCGGTATGCCAACAGTTATAATGTCGGAAAGGATATGTTTTCGAAAGTTATTTTTGACAGAGATTGTATATTTCCGATAGGTCGTGGTGTCAAAATGTTGATAGGTGAACCGCAGGGAATGTAATAATGAAGCAGTTATCATATGCAAGTTTTTGATGTGGTCTAGTGTCGGTAAACTGACAGATGTGTCTTCTGTCACAATTTCCTACGCAAAAACGATGACAGACTCATCTGTCGAAATACCGACAAATAAGCGTTGGAAATTTGACAAATGGCTGTCAAAATTTGACCTCAAATGTACTAGTGTATGCATTCCCATGGTTTGGTTGGGATTGGAAGTGGCTGATAAAGACCTATATTGGAAGATGTGCCCTTTTCTTTTTGACACACTACACAACTCTCAACATACTGTCTGATATCTCTATTCATTCTAGGCCAAAAATAGAACCTACTGAATAGCTCTTGAGTTTTATTGACTCCAAAATGACCATTAAGTGCTCCATTATGTTTTTATTGAATTAAATTCTCTCTCATAGATCCTCTAGGAACACAAAGCTGACCTCCTTTAAACAATAAATCATTTTGGAAAGTATATTAAGAAAACTCACCATGAAAGTTGTTTTTAAACTCTTTGCATGCCTTGTAGATTTGGGAAAAATCTTTATCTTCAGCATATAGGTATTTGAAGCTATCAATGCCTATGCTTTGTAGCTGAGCTTCTTGGACTGTGAGCAGGATTTTGCTCAATGCATCAACAAACTTATTCTGTACTCCCTTTTTATGCTTGATATTGAAAGTGTAGGCTTGTAGATACTCCACCCACTTCATGTGTTTATTGCTAAGTTTGTCTTGAGAGTTGAGGAAGCTGAGAGATTGGTTATCAGTGTATACTATGAACTCCTTTGACAACAAGTAGTGCCTCTACTTCTTGAGTGCTTGGACTAGAGCATACAACTCTAAGTCGTAAGAAGATTACTTCTTTGCATCATTTAGCTTCTCACTATGGAAAGCTACTGGTCTTCCTTCTTGGCTTATGATAGCCCCAATTGCCACATTACTTGCATCAAATTCTACTACAAAAATCTTATCAAAGCTTGGAAGAACTAGAGTAGGAAACTCTTCTATCTTCTCCTTGAGTGTTTCAAACCCTTTGTCACCTTGTGCTGTCCATTGAAACTTTGTCTTCATCACACCTCTAATGGTGTCTAACATAGGTGCACAAATCCCACTGAAATGTCTAATAAACTTTCTGTAATACTGATCCAAACCATGAAAACTTCTCACCTTAGTTGTAGCCTAGGGAGTAGGCCAACTTAGAATGGCATCCACCTTTTCTTGGTCCATTTTGAGGTTACCATGAGACTAAACAAAACCAAGACATACAAGCTCCTGCTTCATGAAGTCACACTTCTCCAAATTGATCATTAGCTTTTCATCATGCAATTTCTTGAATTTTTTTTTCAAATGCCTAATATGCTCCTCCTTAGTTCTGCTGAAAACTAAAATGTCATCTAGGTAGACAACAACAAACTTACCAATGCATTCTACCAATACCTCATTCATAAGCCTCATAAAAGTTGAGGGAGCATTAGACAAACCAAATAGAATTACAAGCCATTCATACAAACCTTCTGGAGTTTTGAAGGTTGTCTTCCATTCATCTCCTTCATTTATCCTGATTTGATGGTAGCCACTCTTAAGGTCAATCTTGCTAAATTGCTTTGCCTCCCCTAAACAGTCCATTAGGTCTTCAATTCTAGGTATTGGGAACCTATATCTAATGGTGATTCTATTAATGGATCTAGAATCAGTACAAAGTCTCCAAGCTCCTCCTTTCTTAGGTGCTAAAATAGTAGGGACTGCACACAGGCTTATGCTCTTCCTAATTAGGCCTTGGTCTAATAATTCTCCGATTTTCTTGGCTATTTCCTCATTTTGTTGAGGGGTCATCTTATAGGAAGCTTTGTTGGGTAAGGTAGCTCCTGGTATGAAGTCAATCTTGTGGCAAACAAGTCTCTTAGGAGGTAGGGGAGTGGGCTGGCCATCATTCACAATGTCTCTATACTCTTCAAGTATTTCTTTTACCTCATTTGGTATCTCTGATTTCTTGACAGCAGCTTCATCTTTTGGTTTCAATACTAAAGCAAACCCAACTCCTTCTCCTTCTTCTAGAGTCTTCAAGAACTCCTTCTCATCAACCATGAGCACACTTGGACTTGATGTCTTCACCCCTCCTTCTTCAATTAGGGACTAAATTTTGAAAGTCACCCCATCTTTCTTGAATGAGTAGGGTTTCTTGGTTCCATCATGCATGTCTTGCCTATCAAATTTCCATGGCCTTCTAGGTATAAGGTGGCATGCATCCATGGGAAGAATGTCAAATAGAACTTTGTCTTTATACTTTCCAATGGTGAACTCTACCCATGCTTGTTCTCCTACAAACACATGTTGTCCTTTGTTGAGCCATGTAACCTTGTATGGGTTGTCATGTGGAATCCTCTTCAAATTTAACTTGGTGGTTGCCTCTTCACTAATGATATTATCAGTTGTGCCTGAGTCAATGATGACCCTACACACCTTCCTTGTGTTTTTTCACTTCACTCTAAAGAGTGCTCTCCTTTGGCTTGGTTCTTCTTTACTTGGCTCTCTGATTAAGGTCCTCTTTATCATGAGGTTTTCACCTTCCTCTAATTCTAATGGTTCCTCAGATGGTTTGCTGCTGCAACTTGATTCTTCTTGGACATAGTTAATTCTCTTTCCACCTCCTTGAGAAGTAGAACCTTTTTCAGGACATCTATAAGTGTATGCACCCTAAAATGGTCGCCTAGACTACTGGCCCCCATTCTTCAATTTATCAAATGACCAAATCAATTTATCAATTTCTTGAATCAATGCCTTGCAATATTTTCAATTCAAATCAATTTCCTTGGTCAAATCGTAATTAATTCAATTATTTCAATATCTCCTAAGGTTTGATCATTTCATTAATAATCTTATTTAATTAAAAAAAATATCCCTTTTAATTAAATAAAATAATCTTATTTAATTAAAAAGAAAATCTCTCTTTTAATTAAATAATCTTATTTAATTAAAATCTCTCTTTTAATTAAATAATCTTATCTTATTTAATTAAAATCTCTCCTTTAATTAAATAATCTTATCTTATTTAATTAAAATCTCTCTTTTAATTAAATAAAATAATCTTATTTAATTAAAAGAAAATCCCTGTTTTAATTAAATAAATAAAATCCCCACTTAAAACCCTCTTTGTGATGAAAAAGGAAATAAATCAAATAAAAATAAATAAAACTCCTTTTTTCTCCACACATATTCCTAAGTGGTGGGCTTTTCCCTCTTAATTGCCTTTTAGGGATTTATCCCATATTGCTCTTGAGGAGGCATTCCTCTCTACACTTTACTTTATAAGGAGCCCTCTCCTTCTCAATTGGATATCAAGTTTTCATGTTATTGTTATGCTGCAGGTTTGGAGAGCAATTTTGGAGGAGATTTTGAGCATTTGAGCTTGAACCATGCAACTTCTCTTCTTCTTGTCTTCTTCTTCCATGCATCCATGGAAATCCATTTAGAGTAGATTCATGTTAATTTAGATTCATATTTCCTTTCAATAGATTAATCTTGCATATTTCCTTCATAGCTTAGTTTGCATACTTCCTTTCATGCATTGTTATCATAGAGATTAATTTGCTTTCATGCATTGTTATCATATAGAATAATTTTCATTTGCAATGCATATTTGATGATCATGGAGACTAGCATTCTTTCTCTTCCTCTTTGAATCCCTCATTTCATGGTGTACTTGCAATGACATAGACTAGGCCTAAACTGAGGGCCTTCATCACAAACCCTTGAACTCCATGAATAGGGAGCTATGAGTTGCCATTTGAGACCTCATTCTTGAGCAATCTTGGATATAATTACTCATAGGAGTGTGTCAATTTTTCAACACACATTTTTGGTGCCCACCGTGAGGCAAAAAATTAATTTTGGCCTCATTTCATTTTTTTTTAAATTAATCTATTTCACGTTCGTACGACTCTACAGTGAAGTTTCACGCAAAATTTCTCACTTACCCGCGCGAAGTTTTGTAATACTTCACGTGATTTGGGGTTTTTCATTGCGTGGTTCCTAGCATATCCTCGCGCGGACCTTGACACCAGAGAGCTTTTTATTTCACTATTTTTTTATGTCCACTATTTTCTAACTCGCACAAACTTTCTAGTTCCTTGCGAGTATTTTGGCATTTCTCTCGTGCGGCCCGTATAGAATCTTTGCGCGGCTTGTGGAGAATCTTCTCATAGAAATTTCTGTTAGTTGTTCATGTGGCCCACAGGGAATATTTGCGCGGTCTATAGAGAATATTTTCACAGACTTTGATAGTAGAGAGTTGAAAATTTCTAGATTTATGATTCTGTTTTCTAACCACTAATGTTTTTTGTTTGTTGTTTACTATTTTTTCTAATTTTTATTTTTGAAACAACTTAACAAGTGGTTTGCAGGATGTTGAAAAGAAGACTTGAAATAAAGACTACTAACGAATTGTCTTGCAGGTTGCCTTGATCGATAGCACGCTGAACATTATGCTTACATTTTGTTTGTTTTATTACAATAGGAACACACATGCAAGACTTCTAAAATGAACTTCTATTTGGTATTTTAGGAATGACAATGATGTTAGGAAACTATGCTCTCACCTTTTTGGGATGATAAAAAATCCAAAAGCATTGTTTTCATCTTCTTATGTGTTTGAAGTGTATTTTAGATTGTAATCCTAAGAATTATATGAACGTATCCTCTCCCCTTGCCTTTGTGGATCTTGGGTGTAAGAAAAATTTATATAATTATTTTGGCGTGGCTACCTCCTGAGAGCTTTGATAGAGTTGGTGAGAGTGGATTGCCTAACCAGTAACAAGCTAAATCCAAGCCCTTCCGAACTGGTATATAATTTTTTTTATTATGATTAGTCTCACAGTGGACAGGTGTGAATTTGTTGTGGCAACCAAAATCTCCTCTAGTACCCTAGTGGTGTGTTAAAGTCCCTACATTGTTAAGGTGAAAACCTTCTTTGAAAGGATTGGGAGAGCCCCTTAATTGGGAAAATGACTTGATCACAACCACCTGAACGGATGCCTTGACTACAAACTTTGTTTTAGTATCCAAAAACCCTCTATCTGTTGGCACAGAAGGTCAGAGACCAACTAAGAAGTCCCACATTTTCACGGCTCTTAGTAGAGACAACAGTCCCTTGGGAAGTGATGTCCCTTGGGATTCAAAGCTTGGTGTGCTTGAGAAGTGAGTGCACATGTAAGGAGGAGCTCATGCCTCCAAGCTTATAAGTTATCCTCTATGAGTAAGCGTGGCTGAACTTTGGTTCAAGTGGGATATTGCCCTGGCTTACCTAGGTTGTGGTGTGATTGTTCTCTTTACAAAAAACAATCTACTTGATGTGTTTTGCATGAGTGAAAGATCAAAACAGAAACCAAACATTCAAAGAAAACATCAAAATGATCAACAAATCTGCATTCTTAAGTGTCAAACTGTCAACTTGCTCAATTTGCTATCTTGTCATTTCTAGTCTTCCTTGGTCGAGCTGGGTCAGATTAGGTCACTTACCCCGCTGTTAGAAGCTTGTTTTCACTTTGGATTCTTGCATTTTGACCTCCTGAAATAATAATCTTTGGTTTCACAAGTGACCTTGCTTGGAGTTGGTAATCTAGAAATTGTCCTTGTTGAGAAGGTAAACCTTTAGATCCTTTGATAACACACTTGGAGAGTTTTAGTAGTCTCTTGTCCATTCACTTCCATAAAAATTCAAATTCAATCAATATAAATTGGGTAAATCATCCTCCTGATCCATATGTGTTAGGGTATTCACCCATTTAGTGGGCACCTCTATGACAGTGTTGGTTTATGCCTCTTGCAAAATTCTATCTTATCACCTCCATTTTGGACAAGTGAGTGCTTTTAATATCCTGGTTTGATACCAACATTTCTTAGGGTCGTCCTATCACCTAGTACCTTTTATTTCATGCTAGTTACAACAAGATATCAAGTAAATCAAGGAAAGAGACCTCAAGTAGTCTTTAACCAATTACCCTTAGTTCAAACTCACCAAAAATGTAAGGGAAAAGAGCCCATATTTGATCAATCACCTATGAACAACTCAAAAGTTTGGTTTGATTCCAAGAGTCACCTTAGTGAGTTGGGTACACCCTTGGCATCTTCTCGCTCTGATATGGATATGAGTTATACAATGACTCAAAGAGAGAGGGAAGACATGGATAAATACCTTGATGACATATTTGAAAGACATAGAGATACCATTCTGTTTGGCGGTTCCTCTCATGAAAGTTGACCAGTCTCACCCCTTATCTCAACCAGATATCTAGATGCACACCAAAGGGCTGAGAGAGGTAAGAGGAAAACCTATCAAGATCAGCAATCAAAACATGAAAACCAAAATGACGAACCTTATGACACTCGTGTAAATGCCACATACACCAATAATTTGTTTCAAAATTCCATACCAAGTTCACCACTCAAAACATCTTCAAGATACATGAGTGAAAGACTTAAGAGACTTGAGCGTGAAAAGAAAGCCTTCCTGGATGAACAAGTTGAAAAGGAAGAAAAATTTAGACTCCTAGAGTTGGAGAGACAAACCTTGTTGGAGATAGAAAGGAAATCCTCCCAAGAAGAGCAAGATAGACTCTTGGCTCAAAAACTTAATGATCAATTCAACAACATGTGTGTTAGTGGTGGAAACAACTCTCCTCCATCCACCCCTCCTAGGACTCCACAAAGTGGAAGATGTTCAAGAACACCTTCACGATCTCCTAGCCCTAGAGGAAGAAGAGCTTCAAGACATGATCATCATAGGAGATGAACATCTCTTAGGAACTCAAGACAACCTTCCCAACGTGCTCACCATGGCTCACAATATGGGGGTAGTAGCTCAAGTTTTGACCTCACCTCCTGGGACTTCATGAAAATGCAACAAGAACCACTTTTCCAGCAGTATGTGGAGAAATATTTAGATCAAAACAAAGACAAGTTCCTAGAGAGTTTAATCAACAAGGGTGTTAGTGTCCCCTACAACTTTGATGTGGACAATAAGATTAAGAAGCAAGTTTCATCTCAAGAAGAGGAGATCAAAAAAATTAAGAGTATGATGGAAAAGATGTTGGCACCCAAGAATTCATTCTCCCTTGATTCAATTTGTCCTAATCCTTTTGACAAAATTTTTAATATGAAAGACTTCCCTAGAAAGGTTGAGATCCCTCAATATGGAAAGTATGATGGGATTTGGAAATCCACATGATCACGTGCGCCAATTCTATACCATGAGTTTTGAGTTTCATCAAGATGACTCATACCTCATGAGATTGTTCCCAAGGAGTCTTAAGGGTCAAGCGATGGAATGGTTCACCAACATAACTCCTCTAGTTAAGACTTTCAAAGAGCTCATTCATAGATTTGTTCAACACTTTGCATACAACCTTTCAAGATCTATCACCATGTTGGACTTATGCAACTTAAAAAAAAATCAAGGGGAATCCTTTGTTACTTTCTTGCAAAGGTGGAGATGACAATGTTCTCACTACTCTAGGACCATCCCTGAAAATGAAAAGATTGACATCCTTGTTAGCAACTTAGTTCCCGAAATGCAGTATGAAGTTAGGAAGATGGTTTTTGATTCCTTTGACACTATGGTTGAAACCGCATGTAGGATTGAGGATGTTTTCAAAGAACATGGAATTTTGACCAAACATGGAAACAACAACAACAACAATGGTCAAAATAACAACCACCCTAACAAGGATAAAGGAAAGAACTCACACTAGAATAGGAACAAACAAGTGATCAATGATGGAGTTGTGGACTCCTCCCAACCCAAAGATCAAACTATGCTCCACTTGTCTAGTGTTTTTCAAGCCATGAAACTCAATGCATCTAATCAACAAGAGAACAAGCTGAGATACCAAGATAGGCCTAAAAAAGAAAGACGTCAGTTCTCAAAACTTAGTGATTCATATGAGGATGTCTTGAAAACACTCATTGCCAACAACCTTGCATATCCTCAAGATCCCGCGAAGCATTATATACCTGATATTAAGCCACATTGGTGGGATGAGAAAGCCTTTTGAAAGTTTCACAATGGCATTGGATATGATATTGAAAACTATTGGAAACTCAAACATATTATCCAAGATCTCATTGACAATGGAAAACTTAAGGTAGATGGATTGAACACCAAAGCTGATCATAAGGCATTCAAAGAACCTTTGCCCAAGTATGAGAAGGTGGAAACCTCTAAACCTAAGAGTGGCAAGGCTAAGATCAATTACACTTACATAGATGCAGAGAATACTGTCAACATGCTTGAAGTTGTCAGAGAAAATGTCAACATGATGAGGGGTAAAGATCCCTATGGTTATGATCTAGGCATAGACTCTCCTCCTATCTTTGATGAAGAACCCGTCGTAGTGCTAAGGGGTCCTCACTCTAGAGCATCATCTCAATCTCTCAATGCTGTCACATGAAGTCAAGGTATCATTGTCATTAGAGGACCCAATTCAAGTCAACCAAGTAAACCTAAGAAAGTGGCATCCAATAATGTCACCTCAAAACCAACAGTCAATCCTAAGTGAATTTATAATCTAGTCGATTAGTTGCAAAGAAACCCAACTCAGATTTTGATCTTTGAGCTCTTAGAGTTGTCCCTAAGACACAAACAAGTCCTTGAGGATGCTTTGCGAGCAGAAAATGTCCCCAAAAACTTAGACGTTGATCAATTCCAGAACATGGTTAACCATATTTCTAGCCCTCATTACCTTAATTTTTCAAAGGATGATGATAAATATTTGATCCACCCACACAATCTTGCTCTCCATATTGAGGTCATGATCCACAAAACCCATGTTAGGCACGTGTTGATAGACGAGGGTGTTGGGCTTAATATTTATTCCTTTAGTCTTTGGAAAAAGTTGGGTTATTCTGAACAAGTCATAGGTACCAAGAAAAAGATCACCATCAAAGCCTATGATGAGGTGGGAAGAAGTTCCAAGGGGTTGGTCATCCTTCCTATTAGGATTGGCCCTATTGAAAATGATATTTTACTTCAAATAGTTGATGTTGGCCCCCTTGCGTATAATATCTTGCTTGGTAGACTGTGGATTCATGATATGCAAGAAGTGTCGTCCACCTATCATTAGTGTGTTAAGTTCCCTTACAATGGAACATAGATTTGTATACCTAGGGATAAAACTTTATCTGTTAACTCAATTTTAGTGAGTGATCATGTTCCCCTCAATAGAGAAGTCGAAGACCTTGATGCAATTACCTTAGCTGAATGTAAAGACAGGCTCAAGTTAGTAGACCTTGGCATGGGGGGTATCAATTCAACTCCCTCACAACATTACTAGTCTCACCTCGGTCTTATGGAAAGACTTCACAAGATAAGAGACCTTCCTCTTCAGATATGACATTATTTGGCATGTTTGTAGAGTCCTCAGTGCTTATTCAAGATTAGAAAGAAGAGATGTTTGTTAGAGACTAGATCTATCGAGAAGAGAAATACATGCACAATGAGAAATTCTCTCCCTCTCCTAAGGCTTATGGAAGAGGGTATACTTTTTTCAAATAGATGGGCTATCCTGGACATGGCCCTCTTAGTCACAGATTGGATGCTAGAGCTGAACCTCTTGATCATAATATTTTTGGATGCAAGTATAAGAAGCCGGTTGGCCTAGGATTTGTGAATCGCAACATGAACAGTACTCCTATCCTTGATAAGTCAAATAGTGACAATGAACCAGAATACATACCTAATTTGACAAATCAATAGGATATGTGTGAAGATTGGGTCCCTTCCACTAATCTCCTCTAGGGAGATTTAGATATTCTAGTCACTCATGTGTTAGTTGTAACTTTAGAACACGATGAATCAGATTTAGAAGATCCTATCAGAGAATGTCAATGAAAGAATCTTGTTTGTTTGATGGAAAGAGAAGGTTTTACCCTCGATGACACTAGACCTTCCACATCAATATGTCTCAAACCCTCATGGTGTAAGCATCCTAGTCACATTTCAGACACAAGTTCATATGAGTATGAATGGGACTCCTTCTCAGAGCCTTCCATAGTTGACATGGATGTTGATGTCATTCACACTTATAGTTCTCAACCTAAGGTAGCTGATAAATCACGTGTAGGATTAGAGGATTTGAACCCACATGTTTCCTTAGTGGATGATTCTTTACTTGTTAGGATGAATCCTGATTTGGGTAGCTTAGAAGGATACTAGATGGACTCTGACTCTTCGGTCACTAGAGATGATATCATTCACATTTACAACCTTAAACCAGTCATTGAATTACCACTTGTTCATCCTAACCTCATCGATTAGTCGCAATGCTATCAAGAACCTGAGCTCTTAACATTTCAAAATAATTATGAGATAGCCTATTACTTGAATGCCATTGAACCCGTAGTCTCTTCCACCAGTGAACCGGCTACCAGCATGATAGAGCCAGACATATAGTACCTTAGTCACAAAATAAAAAGAAAAAAAATGAAAAGAATAGGAGTTTTGATGGCAAAAACCACTGTGTGGCAGTTTCAGAACCAAAAGAAGTAAAAATAAATGACGTATCCAAGAGTGAANCAGATAGTACCTTAGTCACAAAATAAAAAGAAAAAAAATGAAAAGAATAGGAGTTTTGATGGCAAAAACCACTGTGTGGCAGTTTCAGAACCAAAAGAAGTAAAAATAAATGACGTATCCAAGAGTGAAAACCTCTTTGAGGTGCCTAAGGATGGGGTATTTGATCGTCTCCCCAGCTGCTTTAAGATAGATCTTCAGTGCTTATTGAACCAACACAAATAGTCAATTTGGGTACAGACGAGGCTCCACAGATCGTACACTTGGCTAAGTCTTTGTCACCACAAGAAAAAGAAGCTTACACTAAGTTCTTGCAGAAAAAGAAGATCAAATTTGCATGGAATTATTCAAATATGCCAGGATTGGACATTAATCTTATCATGCATCACTTGTCCATAGCTCCGAGTGTCAAACTAGTTAAACAAAAATTGAGAAAGATGCATCCTAACATAGCTCTCCTAGTCAAAGCAGAATTGGAGAAACTCCTTGGTGCAGGATTCATAAGAGCTATTGCCTATGTTTAATGGATATCAAACATTGTACCAGTTTCCAAACATGACAAATCCATTCGAGTTTGCACAGATTTTAGAGATGTCAATAGAGTATGCCCAAAGGATGACTTTCCACTTCCCAATATAGACATGATAGTGGATATGAGTACGGGTTATGAAATTTATTCCTTGATGGATAGTTTTTCTGGGTACAATCAGATTAAGATAGCTCCTGAAGATCAAGAAAAGACTGCATTCACTTGTGCATGGGGTACCTATTGTTGGAACGTTATGCCTTTTGGATTGAAAAATGCTGGAGCCACCTATCAACGAGATATGACAACCATTTTTCATGACATGATGCATAAAAACATGGAAGATTATGTGGATGACACCTTGGCCAATTCCAAGAAAAGAGACACACACTTAGATGATTTAGAAGTCATTCTAGATCGCATGGAGAAATTTAAACTAAGGCTAAATCCTAAAAAGTGTGCATTTGTGGTCACATCTGGCAAACTACTTAGATTCATCATTTTAGCAAGAGGAATAGAGGTGGACCTTGAAAAAGTCCAAGAAATCATAGATATGCCACCTCCTAGAAACATTAGTCAAATGAGGAGTCTTCAAGGATGTCTTCAATCTATAAGGAGATTCATTTCATAGTTGGCAGATAGAGCTCAACCCTTCAATAAGAACTTATACAAGGGAGTCAAATGTGTTTGGAATGAGGATTGTCAAAAGAGCATAGATCAAATCAAGAAATACTTGGCAAATCCTCCTATTTTAAT
>MU223123.1:3192649-3203571 GCA_018584345.1 Thuja plicata | reverse complement strand
AAAGTTTTAGTTTTACACAATCAGAGGAAAACCCACCTAATATTTTAATGTCAAATGCTTCCATTTTAAATTTCACGAAGATCAGATCTCATTTGAAATATTAATTTAAAGTTTCAATTTTGCTCAAATAGAGAAAAAACCTACCTAATATTTTGATGTCAAATGCTTCTATTTTAAATTTCATGGAGATCCAAGCTCATTTGAAATATTAATTTCAAGTTTCAATTTTACACAGTTAGTGGAAAACCCACCTAATATTTTGATGTCAAATGCTTCCAATTTAAATTTCACGAAGAGCAAAGCTAGTTTTAAATATTAATTTAAAGTTTCAATTTACTCAATCAGAGGAGAACCCACCTAATATTTTAATGTCAAATGCTTCCATTTTAATTTTTATGAAAATCAGAGCTCATTTGAAATAATAATTTAAACATTCAATTTTGTTCCCGGGTGTAAACGTGTCACAAAAATTTTTCAATTTTGGACAATCAAAGATAAACCCACCTAATATTTTGATGTCAAATGCTTCGATTTTAAATTTCATGAACGTCGGAGCTCATTTGAAATACTAATTTAAACTTTTAATTTTGCTCAATCAGAGGAAAACCCACCTAATATTTTGATCTCAAATGCTCTTATTTTAAATTGGAAGCATTTGACATCAAAATATTAATTTAAAGTTTCAAATATTAATTTAAAGTTTTAGTTTTACACAATCAGAGGAAAACGCACCTAATATTTTGATGTCAAATGCTTCTATTTTAAATTTCACGGAGATCCGAGCTCATTTGAAATATTAATTTCAAGTTTCAAGTTTACACAATCAGTGGAAAACCCACCTAATATTTTGATGTCAAATGCTTCCAATTTAAATTTCGAAAAGATTGGAGCTCGTTTGAAATGTTAATTTAAAGTTTCACTTTTCTCAATACGAGGAGAACCGACCTAATATTTTGATGTCAAATGCTTCCATTTTAAATTTCATGAAGATCGGAGCTCATTTGAAATATTAATTTAAACATTCAATTTTTCTCCCGGACGTAAAATGTGTCACAAAAAAGTTATAATTTTGCACAATCAAAGGTAAACCCACCCAATATTTTGTTATCAAATCCTTCCATTTTAAATTTCAAGAGCATCAGAGCTCGTTTGAAATATTAATTTAAACTTTCAATTTTGCTCAATCAGAGGAAAACCCACCTAATATTTTGATGTCAAATGCTTCCATTTTAAATTGGGAGGATCTGACGTCAAAATATTAATTCAAAGTTTTAGTTTTACACAATCAGAGGAAAACCCACCTAATATTTTAATGCCTAACGCTTCCATTTTAAATTTCACGAAGATCAGATCTCGTTTGGAATATTAATTTAAAGTTTCAATTTTGCTCAATCAGAGGAAAACCCACCTAATATTTTGATGTCAAATGCTTCTATTTTAAATTTCATGGAGATCTGAGCTCGTTTGAAATATTAATTTTGAGTTTTAATTTTACACAATCTTTGGAAAACCCATCTAATATTTTGATGTCAAATGCTTCGAATTTAAATTTCACGAAGATCGGAGCTCGTTTGAAATATTAATTTAAAGTTTCAATTCTCTCAATGATGCAGCAATTTTAGGAGGTCATAACTTTTGACTCGGATGTGGGTTTTGGCTGAAATTTTACGGGTGGATTCGTAAGCTAGATTTAATGATAGAACCAACATAGTTGACTTTGTTGATGGTCATTTCGACATCTTTTCAGGAGCCAAAAGTTTCATCTTGACCTTCAACATTAGCTTTTTTCTTTTCTTTCTAGTTTTTTAAGTTTTGTTTTTTGTAATAAATATGAAATCGTGTATGTGATTTCATGGATTAGTTGGCAATTAATCTTGCCTTATTTGATAGATTTTCTAGGGAAAAATTGAGTTTCTTAGGATGAGTTTTAAAAGTTAGCAAAAATAAAAAAAAACTATTTTTCTTGAAAATTTGCCAAATATAGTAATTTTCAAAACTGTAATAAGTAGGAGTTATCTTTCATTGTAGAGAAGAGTAGTTTGACACAGTTAATGAGAATTTGGAATTCGATCATTCTGGCATTAGGTTGTCTTTTTTTTGGAATTGTGTTTCTGAAGGTTTTGGGCTACATCACTCAATCAGAGGAGAACCCACCTAATATTTTGATGTCAAATGCTTCTATTTTTAATTTCACAAAGATCGGAGCTCATTTGAAATATTAATTTAAAAATTCAATTTTGCTGCCGAACGTAAAACGTGTCACAAAAAAGTTTCAATTTTGCACAATCAGAGGTAAACCCACCTAATATTTTGATGTCAAATGCTTCCATTTTAAATTTCATGAACATCGGAACTCGTTTGAAAATTTAATTTAAACTTTCAATTTTGCTCAATCAGAGGAAAACCCACCTAATATTATGATGTCAAATGCTTCTATTTTAAATTGGGAGCATTTGACATCAAAATATTAATTTAAAGTTTCAAATATTAATTTAAAGTTTCAGTGTTACACAATCAGAGGAAAACCCACCTAATATTTTAATGTCAAATGCTTCCATTTTAGATTTTGCGAAGATTGGATCTCATTTGAGATATTAATTTAAAATATCAATTTTGCTAAATCAGAGCAAAACCCACCTAATATTTTGATGTCAAATGCTTCTATTTTAAATTTCATGGAGATCCAAGCTTGT
Source organism: Thuja plicata (assembly GCA_018584345.1). Lineage (NCBI taxonomy): Eukaryota > Viridiplantae > Streptophyta > Pinopsida > Cupressales > Cupressaceae > Thuja > Thuja plicata. Next base: position 3,200,878 of record MU223123.1, on the reverse strand, counting down.
TTGAAATATTAATTTCAAGTTTCAATTTTACACAATCAGTGGAAAACCCACCTAATTTTTTGATGTCAAATGCTTCCAATTTAAATTTCATGAAAATTAGAGCTCATTTGAAGTTTAATTTTCTCAATTAGAGGAGAACCACCTAATATTTTGGTGTCAAATGCTTCCATTTTAAATTTCACGAAGATCGAAGCTCATTTGAAATATTAATTTAAACATTCAATTTTGCTCCTGGACGTAAAATGTGTGACAAAAAAGTTTCAATTTTGCACAATCAGAGGTTAACCCACCTAATATTTTGATGTCAAATGCTTCCATTTTAAATTTCACAAACATTGGAGCTCGTTTGAAATATTAAATTAAACTTTCAATTTTGCACAATCAGAGGAAAACCCATCTAATATTATGATGTCAAATGCTTCTATTTTATATTGGAAGCATTTGACATCAAAATACTAATTTAAAGTTTCAAATATTAATTTAAAGTTTTAGTTCACACAATCAAAGGAAAACCAACCTAATATTTTAATGTCTAATGCTTCCATTTTAAATTTCACGAAGATCGGATCTCGTTTCAAATATTAATTTAAAGTTTCAATTTTGCTCAATCAGAGGAAAACCCACCTAATATTTTAATGTCTAATGCTTCCATTTTAAATTTCACGAAGATCGGATCTCATTTCAAATATTAATTTAAAGTTTCAATTTTCTTAATCAGAGGAGAACCCACCTAATATTTTGATGTCAAATGCTTCCATTCTAAATTTCACGAAGATCGGAGCTCATTTAAAATATTAATTTAAACATTCAATTTTTCTCCTGGGAATAAAACGCGTGACAAAAAAGTTTTAATTTTGTACAATCAGAGGTAAACCCACCTAATATTTTGATGTCAAATGCTTTCATTTTAAATTTCCTGAACATCGGAGCTCATTTGAAATATTAATTTAAACTTTTAATTTTGCTCAATCAAAGGAAAACCCACCTAATATTTTGATGTCAAGTGCTTCTATTTTAAATTGGAAGCATTTGACATCAAAATATTAATTTAAAGTTTCAATTTTACAGAATCAGAGGAAAACCCACATAATATTTTAATGTCAAATGCTTCCATTTTAAATCTCACGAAGATCGGATCTCATTTGAAATATTAATTTAAAGTTTCAATTTTGGTCAATCAGAGGAAAACCCACCTAATATTTTGATGTCAAATACTTCTATTTCATGAAGATTCAAGCTCATTTGAAATATTAATTTCAAGTTTCAATTTTATACAATCAGTGGAAAACCCACCTGTTATTTTGATGTCAAATGCTTCCAATTTAAATTTTACAAAGATCAGAGCTTGTTTGAAATATTGATTTAAAGTTTCAATTTTGTCAATCCGAGGAGAACCCACCTAATGTTTTGATGTGAAATGCTTCCATTTTAAATTTCACAAAGATCAGAGCTCATTTGAAATATTAATTTAAACATTCAATTTTCCTTTGGTACGTAAAACGTGTCAAAAAAAGTTTCAATTTTGCACAATCAGAGGTAAACCCACCTAATATTTTGATGTCAAATGCTTCCATTTTAAATTTCAAGAGCATCAGAGCTCGTTTTAAACATTAATTTAAACTTTCAATTTTGCTCAATCAGAGGAAAACCCACCTAATATTTTGATGTCAAATGCGTCTATTTTAAATTACAAGCATCTGACATCAAAATATTAACTTAAATTTTAAAATATTAATTTAAAGTTTCATTTTTATAGAGTAAGAGGTAAACCCACCTAATATTTTAATGTCAAATGCTTCCATTTTAAGTTTCACGAAGATCGGATCTCGTTTAAAATATTAATTTAAAGTTTACATTTTTCTGAATCAGAGCAAAACCCACGTAATATTTTGATGTCAAATGCTTCTATTTTAAATTTTATGGAGATCTGTGCTCATTTGAAATATTAATTTCAAGTTTCAATTTTACACAATCAGTGGAAAACCCACCTAATACTTTTATGTGAAATGCTTCCAATTTAAATTTCACAAAGATAGGAGCTCTTTTGAAATATTAATTTAAAGTTTTAGTTTTCTCAATTAGAGGAGAACCCACCTAATATTTTGATGTCAAATGATTCGATTTTAAATTTCACAAAGATCGAAGCTCATTTGAAATATTAATTTAAACATTTAATTTTCCTCCCAAACGTAAAATGTGTGAAAAAAAAGTTTCAGTTTTTGACAATCAGAGATGAACCCACCTAATATTTTGGTGTCAAATGCTTCCATTTTAAATTTCATGAACATCAGAGCTCGTTTGAAATATTAATTTAAACTTTTTATTTTGCTCAATCAGAGGAAAACCCACCTAATATTATGATGTCAAATGCTTCTATTTTAAATTGGAAGCATTTGACATCAAAATATTAATTTAAAGTTTCAAGTATTAATTTAAAGTTTTAGTTTTACACAATCAGAGGAAAACCCACCTAATATTTTAATGTCAAATGCTTCCTTTTTAAATTTCATGAAGATGAAATCCCGTTTGAAATATTAATTTAAAGTTTCAATTTTGCTCATTCAGAGGAAAACCCACCTAATATTTTGATGTCAAATGCTTCTATTTTAAATTTCATGGAGATCCGAGCTCGTTTGAAATATTAATTTCAAAATTTAATTTTACACAATCAGTGGAAAACCCACCTAATATTTTGATGTCAAATACTTCCAATTTAAATTTCACGAAGATCGGAGCTTGTTTGAAATATTAATTTAAAGTTTCAATTTTCTCAATCATAGGAGAACCTACCTATTATTTTGATGTCAAATGCTTCCATTTTAAATTTCATTAAGATCGGAGCTCATTTGAAATATTAATTTAAAAATTCAATTTTGCTCCCGGGCGTAAAATGTGTCACAAAAAAGTTTCAATTTTGCACAATCAGACGTAAGCCCACCTAATATTTTGATGTCAAATGCTTCCATTTTAAATTTCACCAACATCAGAGCTCATTTGAAATATTAATTTAAACTTTTAATTTTGCTCAATCAGGGGAAAACCCACCTAATATTTTGATGTCAAATGCTTCTATTTTAAATTGGAAGCATTTGACATCAAAATATTAATTTAAAGTTTCAAACATTAATTTAAAGTTTTATTTTTACACAATTAGAGGAAACCACACATAATATTTTAATGTCAAATGCTTCCATTTTAAATCTCACGAAGATCGGATCCCGTTTCAAATATTAATTTAAAGTTTCAATTTTTCTCAATCAGAGGAAAACCCACCTAATATTTTCATGTCAAATGCTTCTATTTTAAATTTCATGGAGATCCAAGCTCATTTGAAATATTAATTTCAAGTTTCAATTTTACACAATCAGTGGAAAACCCACCTTATATTTCGATATCAAATGCTTCCAATTTAAATTTCACAAAGATCAGAGGTCATTTGAAATATTAATTTAAACTTTCAATTTTCTCAATCAGAGGAGAACCCACCTAATATTTTGATTTCAAATGCTTCCATTTTAAATTTCATGAAGATCGGAGCTCATTTGAAATATTAATTTAAACATTCAATTTTACTCCCGGACGTAAAACGTGTGACAAAAAAGTTTCAATTTTTCACAATCAAAGGTGAACCCACCTAATATTTTAATGTCAAATGCTTCCATTTTAAATTTCATGAACATCGGAGATTGTTTGAAATATGAATTTAAACTTTCAATTTTGCTCAATCAGAGGAAAACCCACCTAATATTATGATGTCAAATGCTTCTATTTTAAATTGGAATCATTTGACATCAAAATATTAATTTAAAGTTTTAGTTTTACACAATCAGATGAAAACCCACCTAATATTTTAATGTCAAATGCTTCCATTTTAAATTTCATGAAGATCAGATCTCGTTTGAAATTTTAATTTAAAGTTTTAGTTTTGCTCAATCAGAGGAAAACCCACCTAATATTTTGATGTCAAATTCTTCTATTTTTAATTTCATGGATATCTGAGCTCATTTGAAATATTAATTTCAAGTTTCAATTTTACACAATTAGTGGAAAACCCACCTAATATTTTGATGTCAAATGCTTCCAATTTAAATTTCACGATGATCGGAGCTCGTTTGAAATATTAATTTAAAGTTTCAATTTTCTCAATTAGAGGAGAACCCACCTAATATTTTGATTTCAAATGCTTCCATTTTAAATTTCATGAAGATCAGAGCTCATTTGAAATATTAATTAAAACATTAAATTTTGCTCCTGGGCGTAAAACGTGTCACAAAAAGGTTTGAATTTTGGACAATTAGAGGTAAACCCACCTAATATTTTGATGTCAAATGCTTCCAATTTAAATTTCATGAACATTGGAACTCATTTGAAATACTAATTTAAACTTTTATTTTTTCTCAATCAGAGGAAAACCCACCTAATATTTTGATGTCAAATGCTTCTATTTTAAATTAGAAGCATTTGACATCAAAATATTAATTTAAAGTTTCAAATATTAATTTAAAGTTTCAGTTTTACACAATCAGAGAAAAACCCACATAATATTTTAGTGTCAAATGCTTCCATTTTAAATCTCACGAAGATCGAATCTCGTTTGAAATCTTAATTTAAAGTTTCAATTTTGCTCAATCAGAGGAAAACCCACCTAATATTTTGATGTCAAATGCTTCTATTTTAAATTTCACGGAGATCTGAGATTATTTGAAATATTAATTTCAAGTTTCAATTTTACACAATCAGTGTAAACCCACCTAATATTTTGATGTCAAATGCTTCCATTTTAAATTTCAAAAAGATTGGAGCTCGTTTGAAATATTAATTTAAAGTTTCAATTTTCTCAATCAGAGGAGAACACACCTAATATTTTGACGTCAAATGCTTCCATTTTAAATTTGACGAAGATTGGAGCTCATTTGAAATATTAATTTAAACATTCAATTTTTCTCCCGGACGTAAAACGTGTAAACAAAAGTTTCAATTTTGCACAATCAGAGGTAAACACACCTAATATTATGATGTCAAATGCTTCCATTTTAAATTTCAAGAGCTTCAGAGCTCATTTTAAATATTAATTTAAACTTTCAATTTTGCTCAATCAGAGCAAAACCCACCTAATATTTTGATGTCAAATGCTTCTATTTTAAATTAGAAGCATCTAACATCAAAATATTAACTTAAAGTTTTAAATATAAATTTAAAGTTTCAGTTTTATAAAGGAAGAGGAAAACCCACCTAATATATTAATGTCAAATGCTTCCATTTAAAATTTTACAAAGATTGGATCTCGTTTATAATATTAATTTAAAGTTTCAATTTTGCTCAATCAGAGCAAAACCCACCTAATATTTTGATGTCAAATGCTTCTATTTTAAATTTCATGGAGATCCGAGCTCGTTTGAAATATTAATTTTGAGTTTCAATTTTACACAATCAGTAGAAAACCCACCTAATATTTTGATGTCAAATGATTCTAATTTAAATTTCATGAAGATCAGAGCTCGTTTTAAATATTAATTTAAAGTTTCAATTTTCTCAATCAGAGGAGAAACCACCTAATATTTTGATGTCAAATGCTTCCATTTTGAATTTCATGAAGATCGGAGCTCCTTTGAAATATTAATTTAAACATTCAATTTTGCTCCCGGACGTAAAATGTTTCACAAAAGTTTCAATTTTGCACAATCAGAGGTAAACCCACCTAATATCTTGATGTCAAATACTTCCATTTTATGTTTCACGAACATCAGAGCTCGTTTGAAATATTAATTTAAACTTTTAATTTTGCTCAATCAGAGGAAAACCCACCTAATATTTTGATGCAAATGCTTCTATTTTAAATTGGAAGGATCTGACGTCAAAATATTAATTTAAAGTTTCAAATATTAATTTAAAGTTTCAGTTTTACACAATCAGAGGAAAACCCACCTAATATTTTAATGTCAAATTCTTCCATTTTAAATTCCACGAAGATCGGATCTCGTTTGAAATATTAATTTAAAGTTTCAATTTTGTTCAATCAGAGGAAAACCCACCTAATATGTTGATGTCAAATGCTTCTATTTTAAATTTCACGGAGATCCGAGCTCGTTTGAAATATTAATTTCGAGTTTCAATTTTACACAAACAGTGGAAAACCCACCTAATATTTTGATGTCAAATGCTTTCAATTTAAATTTCACGAAGATCGGAGCTTGTTTGAAATATTAATTTAAAGTTTCAATTCTCTCAATGATGCAGCAACTTCCAGAGGTCATAACTTTTGACTCAGATGTGGGTTTTGGCTGAAATTTTACGGGCGGATTCGTGAGCTAGATTTAATGGTAGAAACAACCAAGCTAGCTATATTGGCAGTCATTTTGACATCTTTTTGGGAGCCTGAAGTTTCATCTTGACCTTCAAAATTAGCTTTTTTCTTTTCTTTCCAATTTTTTGAGTTTTTTTTTTTGTAATAAATCTGAAATTGTGTTTCTGATTTTGTGGATTAGTTGGCAATTCATCTTGCCTTAGTCGATAGATTTTCTAGGGAAAAATTGAGATTCTTAGGATGAGTTTTAAAAGTTACCAAAAATGGAAAAAAAACTATTTTTCTCAAAAATTTGCCAAATATGGTAATTTTTAAAATTGTAAAAAGTAGGAGTTTTCTTTCATTGTAGAGGAGATTAGTTGGACGCAGTTAATGAGAATTTGGAATCCTATCATTCTGGCATTGTGTTGTCTTTTTTTGTGAATTGTGTTTCTCAAGGTTTTGGGCTACATCACTCAATCAGAGGAGAATGCACCTAATATTTTGATGTCAAATGCTTCCATTTTCAATTTCACGAAGATCGGAGCTCATTTGAAATATTAATTTAAACATTCAATTTTTCTCCCAGACGTAAAATGTGTCAAAAAAGTGTCAATTTTGCATAATCAGAGGTAAACCCACCTAATATTTTGATGTCAAATGCTTCCATTTTAAATTTCACGAACATCAGAGCTTGTTTGAAATATTAATTTAAACTTTCAATTTTGCTCAATCAGAGGAAAACCCACTAATATTATGATGTCAAATGCTTCTATTTTAAATTAGAAGCATTGGAAATCAAAATATTAATTTAAAGTTTCAAATATTAATTTAAAGTTTCAATTTTACATAATCAGAGGAAAACCCACCTAATATTTTAATGTCAAATGCTTCCATTTTAAATTTCATAAAGATCAGATGTCGTTTGAAATATTAATTTAAAGTTTCAATTTTGCTCAATTAGAGCAAAACCCACCTAATATTTTTATGTCAAATGCTTCTATTTTAAATTTCACGGAGATCCGAGCTTGTTTGAGGCTGATCTCACAATAGTGTGTCCCACTTTTTGGGACGAAGGATTTTGAAATTGCTCCAAAAAAAAAAATGATGGCTTTGCGTGAAGTATTGACTTCGTGCAAAGTGGCTTATAGGCTTCACGTGAAGTACCCTACGTGGGTGACTTCGCACAAAGTCATGACTTCACTCAAAGTACCCCACGTAGGGTACTTTGCGTGAAGCCATTTTTTGCTAGAATTTGTATAAAATTCTGACTACCCATTTCCTTTTTACTATTCACTTTTCTAGATTTTGTGGACCCGGGGCTTAGAGCAAACCAGTAACGACCAGTACGGCGTCAGCAGCTCCCAAGCTTCTTTGATCTCTTGTGATTGTTACTAGTACCAAGTACACACATTTTTCTCATTTTTTATTATAAATTGTATGTTTTATATTTATTTTAGTTAATTATTTGTTTTAAATAATATTTAGTTTGTAGAAATCTTAGAAAATGATAGTTGAATTTTAGAATATGTTAGAAAATTATAGCAGTATGTTAGAAAGTCATAGTAAAATGTTAGAAAATATTAGAAAACATTAAAAAAACATAGTATATTTATGTTTGCAAATGTTATAAATTTATAACTTAATATGTACACATTAGAAAATATTAGCAAATTGTAACTTAGTATACATTAGAAAATATTAAAAAATTACATAACTTTGTATATAAAGTAGAAAATTTTAAAGTTTAGTATACGTTAGAAAATATTAGAAAATTGTAACTTAGTAAAATTAGAAAATTTTAAATTTTAGTATGTATATTAGAAAATATTAGAAAATTGTAACTTAATAAAATAAGAAAATTGTAAATTATAGTATGTACATTAGAAAATATTAGAAAATTATAACTTAGTAAACATTAGAAAATATTAGAAAATTGTACAACT
>MU223123.1:3173701-3184598 GCA_018584345.1 Thuja plicata | reverse complement strand
CAAAAATTTTGGCAGTCAATGTTATGTCTTAAAAGATCAAAGAAATGGAAAGCTAGATGCCAAAAGTGATGAAGGTATTTTTCTGGGGTATTCTACCAAAAGCAAAGCTTTTAAATGTCTAATCAAGACTTCTAACAAAATAGTTGAGAGTGCAAATGTAAATATTGATGAGTTTGCAAAAAAGAATGAGCTGGAAAGCACAAAATAATCAAAAGACTACAACAAGTTTGTATATTGTGAAGAACCCACAACTCTACGAGAGCAACAATGCATAAATCCAGAACAACAGAATGTTGCAACCGACGGTCAGAATAATGTTACCAATGGTCAGGATAATGATCAAGATAATGTGCAAGGTAATGAAGATCAAGCTGATATGCAAAGAGCTATACCTATACTTGCAAGATATGTAAGAAGGAACCATCCAGAGGCCCAGATCATAGGAGATAAGAAAGATGGTACAAGAACAAGGAGTAAGTCTTTAAACTCAAATTGCTTAATTTGTGAGTTTGAACCAAAGTCTGTCAATGCTACACTAGACAATGAAGAATGGATAAGTGCTATGAATGATGAGATTTAATAGATTGAGAAGAAAAAGACATGGTCACTTGTGCCAAGACCAGATGACAAGAATGTCATCGGTACAAAATGGATATTCAGAAACAAACTGAATGAGAATGGAGAAGTCACAAGGAACAAAGCAAGACTAGTATGAAAGGGGTATGCACAAGAGGAAGGTATAGACTATGGAGAAACCTTTGCACCCATTGCTAGGCTAGAAGGAGTGAGAATTCTACTTGCTTATGTTGCATACAAAGGATTCAAAGTATATCAAATAGACATCAAGTCAGCATTCCTAAATGGAATATTGAAGAAGAGGTATACATTGAACAACGAGAAGGGTTTGTAGATCCAAACAAAAACAACATGGTATGTAGACATCACAAAGCCTGGTATGAAATACTTCATTCCTATCTAATAAGTATTGGATTCATAAGGACTAGTGAGAACAATAATCTTTATTTGAAAGAAGATACTAATGCTAACACTTTGATTGTTGAAATATTTGTTGATGAAATCATATTTGGAGGCAATGATATGCTATGCAAATCATTTGCTAATGAGATGAGAAAGGAATTTGAGATGTCTATGTTTGGATATATCAAGTTCTTTCTTGGTCTGTAGATCATTCAGCAAAGTGAAGGTATTTTCATTACTTAGTCCAAATACATCAAAGAAGTTCTGAAAATATTCAAGATGGAAGATTCCAAACCTATTGGAATACCAATGGCTACTAGATGAAAATTAACAAAGGAAGACAAGACAACAGAGGAAAATTAGACTCTATACAAATCAATGATAGGAAAACTCATGTATGTTGTACACACTAGACCAGATATTGCACATGCAGTAGGAATTGTTGCTAGATTTTCTGCTAACCCCAAGGAATCACATATAACTGCTGTTAAAAGAATTCTGAGATATCTGAAGAATACTGAGGAATTTGGCTTATGGTATAGAAGAGAAGGAAAATTTAAACTAAAAGTGTTTACTGACGCTGATTGGACTAGAAATCTTGATGACCAGAAGAGCACAACTAGAGGAGCATTCTTTATGGGTGACAAACTTGTCACATGGATTAGCAAGAAGCAAGGATGCATCTCTCAGTCTACTGCAGAAGCAGAATATGTTGTTGCTGCTACAAACTGCTCAAATATTTCATGGATCAAACAACTGATGGACAAGATGCATATGAAGATCAAAGAACCAGTGGTTATCTATTGTGATAACACCAGTGCGATAAATATTTCCAAGAATCAAGTCATGCATGCAAAGACTAAACACATTTCCATCAAGTATCATTATTTGAGAGAACAAGCTCAAGAAAAAGAGGTGATACTTGAATATGTGCAATTACAAGAACAATTGGCTCATATCTTCACCAAGCCACTGCCCAAAGATACATTTGAGTACCTGAGGAAAAGATTAGGGGTCAAACCCATGTCTAACAATCTGTAAAAGGACTAACAACTGCATCAAAAATACATTATCAAAATATCATTCATGACTGATGCAAGCACAATCTGAACCTCAAAGCTACATCTATATACAACAAGGTATATATCAGAACCAAGCACCAGACCAGATTTTTATATTGATGATGGATAAGGGAAATTCAAGGAGTATATTATGGAAAGAAGAAATGGGTTGACAGAATGTCAGATATTTGTAAAATATTTGTTTGGCATTGTTGTCAAAGGGAGAGAATGTTTTCATATTATCATTAGAAACTATTCATTATCAGATTAATCCAAACAGGGAAAGATCATATCCAAAGGGAGAGAATCAGTATAAAAGTTGCAAACAATAGATAGAGACATCACAAAAGTAGAACAGTCAAAGATAAATTGACACCAACAAAGGTCACAACACATTAGAAGAAGAAAAAGGAAAGCTGCATGAATCAAATCTAAGCTTACACAGAGCTTACCGACGGTTAGACATTTTATCGATTATCAGAACAAACTATTTGGTTATTTGATGAATCTCAACAATTTTATTTCATATTGTATTAGAAATAGTATAGTGTGATAATATAGTATGTTGCCATCAATGCCAAAGGGAGAGATTGATGACATGTAACTGATTAAATGGTTGACTATATTAAGTTGAAGATGATGCAAGATATTAAATTAGTTAATAGTTTATATTGTCATTGATGTCAACTTGATATCTTCTATATGGTCATATACATAATGCCAAAGACTTCAGAGAATCAATGGAATAAAATTTATGCTTTCAACAATGCATAAAAGTCAAGTATTCACTAAGTGACAGACTACACCGACGGAGTGCACACCATCAGTAAAGACAGAGATAAAGTCACAATGATGCCTGATGAGCAGGAGACAGTGTTGCCCGATGAAGCAGAATCAAAGGATGCCCGACAAGCTAAAAATAGTGTTGCCTGATGAGAAAGATCCAATGATGCCTGACCAATGGAGATCCTGAAGCTAACTGAAGTTACACCGATGGAACTGGCAGTTGTCACCAGCGTTTAACTATAGAATTAACCGATAGAACAGAGAGATCAGAAAATGACAAAATATCTAGCTGGCAGAGCTAAAGGATAGACTTAACTAGTTGTTTTATTTGTTTTATTCAACCATAGTTAAGTAAGTAATTTGTACAGTTGTCAAGAAGATAACTACGAGATAAATCAAGAGTTAAAGTCGTAAATCAATTTGGCTAGATTTTTTTTCACGCCAAGAATCAAGAATCAAGAATCTAGAATTAAGGAAAATCATGTCTATATATAAGAGACAAGCACAATTAACCTCATGATGATGTAATCATGCAATCCGATACATGGGGGAGTGAACTGATAGATGATGCTAAAGAGAAATTGATGAAGGATTAACTTCATGCAGTCCTGATCAATCAAGCTGAGGGAGAGCTAAAGAATTCTGCAGACACCGATGGACAGAGAAGCATAGCATCACAGAGTAGAAAGATTTAATTACAAAGGAATTATATCGATACATTGATCAGAAAGATATTGTAAGTAAATAGATCTGAAAATCTGCAATTCAATTGCATTAGAAATAGGTCATTTTGTTTCAGTCTAGCCATTGAAGCATTAAGTCTCTTAACAGAGTAGGACTTAATAGTCTTTTGTAACTGAGGTATATCTTAAGAGATTACTAGAAGGTTGACTCATAATAGTAGCACCGGTCATACCTAAATCCTATTGACAGTCTAAGAAGGACGCTGATTCAAGGATGGTAGTAAGATTTGCATAAAGCCTATTGACAGTTATGAGACTGATTCAAGGATGGTTGCGTAGATGCCAGATACTTAGTGACAACCTATGTAATGAAAATCCTCTAACAAGGTTGCACTTAACAGTGTGTTTGTAACCTTTAACAGGGTTGGCTCCTAACAGGGCTCACTTTAGAAGAGTGAAAATTTGGGGTATCGGTCCCAGTGGTTTTTCCCTTAACAGGGTTTCCACATTAAAATCCTTGTGTTATGTTTGTATGGTTAATTATTTTATTGTTTTACATTCTACATATGCATTTATGGATTTACTGGTACACTCAGCATATTTATTGAGTATCGGTAAATATAGTTTACTGCTTATCGATTATCAAGAAGAATAAGGATAGAAAAGGTAAACTGATAGACATTTATTTGTTTCAAGTATTTCAAAGGCATAGATCTTGTAGGGAATTAATAATTTGAGAAGTACTGATTGGTGGATTAAAGTTTGAAATTGGATAAATAATTAAGGCCATTGATTCACCCCCCCTCTTAGTTATTACTAACAATGGGATCAACTAGACAACCACGAGTAGGTATCTTAGCAATCCTAGCATAGATATAAAGGGGACCATTGGGAGCCTTAATTGTTTCAGAATCATCAAAGGTAATTAAAAGTTCCCTAGGTCACTTATCCTTAGTTTTTATTTGAGTTTTAGGTTGAATTGGAAGTTGAAGTGGAGGTGAAGGATCTTGAACAATAAGTTGAGATGGCGCAACACTCTCCACATGATTAACAATGTTATTAAGATCATTCATCTTTAAATAAAAAACAATGTCTATAGAAGATGGTTGAGCTATAGTATTAGTATCATGTTTAGGTAAAGGATTGGTATAAATTTGAAGGTTTTTATTAGGAGGAGAAACAAATTTATTCCCATTACCATCAAAATTATCAACAAACAAAGCTTTAGAATCAATTAAGTCTTGAATCTTATGCTTTAGAGAGTAACATTTTCCAGTCTCATCGCCATTCTGATGAGGGTATGGGAAGAAAGCTTTAGAATCAAAGGATTTTGAAGCTATTATGGTAGGAAGAAGAGGTCCAATAGGAGGCAAAGTAATCATACTAGCAATTAACAACCTACTCATTATAGAATGCAAAGTTTCAGAGAGGGGAGTAAATGTATGATTCATACAGAAAGTAGTGGATGTAGGAGCATTATTAGATGTAGCCGCAACTTGATCAACAATCACATTTGTAGGTTTTTGAAACTTATTAGGATTAGGAGAATTTTCACCCTTATCAACTGGAACAGGAGCCATTGGAGTGTTTCTCTCAAACTGACTCACTTGTAATTGATGTAACATATAAAATAGATGTCACCAAAATGTAACATAAGAAAAGATTTCACATTTGAAAATGTAGATTCATAAGATGTTTGTGTAATGTGTGGGGAAGATAAGATGTTCCTTTTAACCTCAAATGCACAAATGAAAGATCCAAATTGATTAACCCAAAAGAAGGATCAATGCACAAATGAATCATCCATTCAGAAATGAGAGCAAAGAGGAAAGATCTTAAATTCCCATTTTAGAAAGGAATGTATATGATAGTTTTAGGAATTGAAATGGATGAGATGAAGTACCAACCTTAAAATAGTGTAGATAAAATAATGCTATTTTCTGAGGTCTATAGGATATTTCTAGAAAAATTGAATTATGATCCAGAAACAAAATGCAGAGATGAACAAAACCCAGAAATCATTTTATGTTCTGATGTCATCTTATGAAAAATTTTGACCTTGACCCACAAATGTCAACCCTGACCCAATAATGTTGACCCTAACCTACACAAATATGAAAGTGTCCCTATTCACGCTATCCAAAAGAAGACTGAAAAGGGTATCCAGATCTGGTCTAAGATCTACAGTCCCAAACTTGTACCTATAGAAAGAAAGGTTTGTTGTGGGGGAGGGGTTTGCCTTGGTCAAACTTCAGTTTTGGAATTAACCTTAATGTCTAATTGAAATTGCATAAATATAACAAAGTAAAAACTCAAATTCACCTTGCTTGTAAAGTCCTTGTGGCGGATTCAAATCCACGAATCCACAAGTATGCTTCAAAATATGGAATGTAGAATGGTAGGATTTCTTCAATCTCTTGCTTATAGATCTCCAACACCAAGTCTTGGATGGGTTCTTGATCTTGAAAAGGGCTTGGAAGAAGATGGATAGAGAGATCACCAAAAGGGCACCTTGTAGCTTGAATCCTTCAATGGCCTCCAATGGATCTCCTTCATGAAAATGGATGCTTGAATGGATGAATGATTTCTTCAAATCTTTCTCCTTAGCTTGCTTGAATCACATTTGAAAGTAATTTGAGGATGCTTGATCACCACTCCTTGTGCTCAATGCTTGAATTTGAAGACTTAGAGAAAATGAGAGAGAAAGCTTCCCTTTTATATGAAATTAGGGCACAATATTCTAAGGATGCCTAAATAGGATAATTAAATCACCATTAAAGTATTTACCCCTAGGAGAGGACCTATATTAAATACAATTTAGGAATCCACACTTTGGAACCTGAAATAGCCGACCTGGAAGTGGGAGGAAACTTTTTGTGAGGATCGACATCTGGGAAACCAAAAGTTCCCAAGATTTTGATCCTGGGATAGGGTTGAGGTCGGCCCTATCCTAGGACAGGGCTGAGGTCAACCCTATCCTAGGTCAAGGCTGAGGTTGACCCTATCCTAGGAGGTTGACCCTGTCCCTAAATCCCAGAAACACAGGTCTGTATCCCAGAATGCAAAAATCAAGTCAAAAAATGGACAGAAAGGCAGATCAGGGGGGAAGCCATGTCAAGATCAAGAACGCAGTCAAGGTGCTTGTCATGACCTCAAACCACTCACTCAGAAGGCTAAACCAGTCTAAAAATGGAAGTGCTTCCATTTTTTGACTATACATTTAGCCCCCACTTTAGCAAGAGTATGAGTTCAACATAAACTCTTGGTAAAGGAGAATATAGAGAAAGGACAATCTTATTGGAATCAAAAGAGAAAAATAAATCCTCAAGCCCCCAAAGGACTTAAGTCTTTATCAACCCTAAGATCATGATAAGAGAGACATCACTGGTCAAAGAGAATGAGAGAGAGAGAGGAGTGGTTATCTCACCCTGTAAGATGTGTGTATCTCACTGTGAACCACAAAAAGGATAGGATGGCCTATCAAGAAAGAACTTGATAGTCACCTTCATAAATTTGTGCACCTTTTGGCAGCTTTTATGAAGTACCCATGGATCCATATTCTTATATCAGCATGGAATACATTTTTAAAATGTGTATCTCTTTAGGATTTAGCAACTTATGTGCGTTACCTTCCGAGGATTTAGCATATTGAATTGTAATTGAGTGTGTATCTCTTCAGGATTTAGCAACTTATGTGCATTACCCTCAGAGGATTTAGCATGCTACAAAATAAAATGTTGGAAAAAAAATGCAAAATATAAAACAAGGGAGGCCATGTATATGCCCCCTCCTTAATATGGCAAAGTACATACTATTTTGACATGTTAAGGAAAGAAAAAGAGCAAGGATAAAGCCATATTCAACATCAAGAAAATATCCATAGACAACACCCAGTCCAAGCCAAGAAGGTCACAGCTCCTATGAGGCCATGGAAGGGATGAATGCAAAGAGATATCATGCAAGAAGTGAAAAAAGTAACCCTTGTGAGGGATAGCACAATATTCAGTTTCCAAGGTCAGAGATTTATCAACCATGGAAACCAAATGTCAAATAAAGAAATAGATTATGATCAAGGACATAGATCCTCAATGCAAACCAAAACTTTCATGTATGATTGGATATCACATAATAGATAGATACAACTTAACCAAGGGAAAAGTGAATCTCAGAAAGACAGAAGAGAAGGAGATGGAATCCTTGCCCCCCAAGTGTGGGAACAAGGATGAAATGGGACCTATTATATCACTCACAATACTATGCAAGAAAACGAGCCCCCAAATATTAGGCTAACATTGTTTACATAATATGGAGTTCCATAATAGGAACATAAATGTTATTTAGAGAAAATAGGATTGAAATACAACTCATTTCCACATGATATATAAATAATTTTACTATCAATGAGCTTCCTAATATTATAATGTAAAGCATGAAATTCATTAGTAGAGTGATCATGAAATCTATGATAGAAAAAAAAAGGAAGAGTCTTCAAGTGTGGACTACATTTCTTTTTGTGTTTAGGTGTAGCAATCATCTTAGCATGAAGGAGTTTAGGCAAAAGAACTTCTTGGTCAAATTCTTTCATAGGTTCATCATGTTTTGAAGTGTTATTTGAGATGTTGTTATTGATGTGTTGTTGAGGATTAAATCCAAATCCATAAGAATGCTCATGCCCCCCATTCTGTAAGGGCGTTTGAATTCCCTATGTATGCTTACCACATCCTTGACCATGGAATCCTTGTTTGACTAGTAAATGATAACCAGGACCATAATGAGAAGCCATATCAGAAGGTGACAATGGAACTTCACTACTCACTATGTCATCATTAGTAGGTTTGAGAGATTCAAAGTGGGTAGAAGAAGTGACAAATTTATTATGAAGGTAATGAGAAGTAGAAGCAAAAACTCATTGTTCAAACTCTCTTTGTTGCTTCATAAAATCAAGATTAGAAACCTTATACTCTCCAATAAAGGTAGCAGTAAAATCCAAGGTTCCCCAATCATCTCCAAGAAGAGCATTAGAGGAAGAAGGATTACTATTAGGAATAGGATTATTGTGGGTTTGAATATTCAAACAAGGATTTGGCACATCATCTACATGAAGTGTATAAACCATGTTGTTGTAAATAAATTTGAATTTACGGTGAAGGGTGGAAGGAACAACATGCATCTCATGCAGCCAAGGTCTACTCAAGAGGAGGTTATAATTAAAAGGTCTAGGCATAACATTAAAAGGAGTATTCAGGATAATTGGTCCTACTGTAATAGGTAAGGTAATGATACCCAAAGTGTTCTTATCAATGTTATCAAAGCCACATATAGGATTATTATCAGGTTGAATAGTTGAAAGATTGGCTTTAATTGATTTGAGCATGTCCATGCTACAAATATTAAGCCTAGATCCATTATCAATCAAGGTCCTAGTAATGATACTCTTATTGATAGTAACAACAACCATAAGGGCATCATATTGCTTCTGAACTCCTTGAGAAGGTAAATCCTTTTGATTAAATACAATGTCAGGAGGACCTAGGGTAAATTGCATGCATTGTAAGAAGTCATTGATGTTATCTTGATTAGGAGGTGGAGTGGAAAGAGTTGCTAGAGCTTTTTTCAAGGCTTCATGGTAGGTAGGTGAAGTTTGAAGAAGCTCCCATAAAGAAATCTTGGCAGGGGTATTGCGCAAATTGTTTATCAAATCATACTCCATGCTAGGAAGATGAGGTGGAGGAGGAAGAATGGGTTGAGAAGGTGGTAAAGAAGTAGGAACCACCGTATTAGGTTGAGGGTTATTCCTTATACGATAGGTGTGAGCTATCGAATCTTGATCATTGAAATATTCTAAAGATTCCATAGGTTTACCTTTGATAGTAATGTGAGGACAACCTTTTATAGTCATCAAGGGTTTTGGATAAACCATGTTAGTTATCTCAGCACTACAAATAGATTCACAAGAAGGAAGAAAAGAAGACATCCTAGGAGGAGATGAGGTAGGATCTTTATTCTCCATAGGATCATCACTAAGAGGAAGAGCATTAAAGGAATTCATATCATTTTCCACTAATGCCTCATCACTAGAAGGAATCACAAATGGAGGTAAAGTATCTATAATGTTTTCTTCTTTCTCTAAAATACCTTCACAAGAGGAGTGTGTTTTAGAAAAAGAGTCACCATCATGTATGAATATTTCTTCTATTAATAAATCACCTTCTTGTATCAGGGCATCTTCATGGGGAGGAGATAAATCATTGTCCTTATTCAAGGGTTTATCCCAAATAGGAGGATCATCCACAATGGATTCATGAGGGAGAGGGTAATCAACATCCAAATCCAAAGGTTCATCCCAAATAGGAGGATTATATTCTAAAGTAAGCTCATAGGGAAGACATATATTAGGAGAAGAATTAACACCAATCTTCAACTCATCTCCATGAAGATAAATATGATGGAGAGAAAGATTAAAGTCATCTTCTTTCTCTAATATATCCTTACAAGGTAATACAAGAGAGGACAAAGCAACATCACATGTACTAAATAAAGTCTTTCTAGATGTAACATCAGTCAATGGTGAGGTAAGAGGAGAATGTTGTTTAATCCCAAAAGTTATAGAAGGATGTTTTGAAAACACTTGAAACAACTTGTGCAACATGATAACGAATAAAGAAATGCATAGAAAATAGATTTAAATACATCCAAATGCATTCAAATGAAATCTATAAAATGTAAATGTTTTTGTATTTTTAAAGCAATTTGTGATTTTTAATTTTTGATAGATAAATGCAAGAGCATAAAGGAAATATAATTATAAATGCATGTAATATCTAACATAAGATGCAAATCTAACACCAAAAAGAAAGCATTGTCTATCGCGGGTTCACCAAAATGTAACATATAAAATAGATGTCACCAAAATGTAACATAAGAAAAGATGTCACATTTGAAAATGTAGATTCATAAGATGTTTGTGTGATGTGTGGGGAAGATAAGATGTTCGTTTTAACCTCAAATGCACAAATGAAAGATCCAAATTGATTAACCCAAAACAAGGATCAATGCACAAATGAATCATCCATTCGGAAATGAGAGCAAAGAGGAAAGATCTTAAATTCCCATTTTAGAAAGGAATGTATATGATAGTTATAGGAATTGAAATGGATGAGATGAAGTACCAACCTTAAAATAGTGCATATCAAAGTGTAGACACCCTAAAATGGACAGGCTTGCAACTTTACATTAAAACCCTAATTTTCATCTATTAATTAATGGTTTCTTAATTATTAATTAATCATCTATTTTCTTCTAAATTCACCTTTCTCAAATCATCTAATCCAATTCTCAACATTAATTAAATAATTAATTTTATTTAATTAATTAACATTTAAATGATTA
>MU223123.1:3138496-3150446 GCA_018584345.1 Thuja plicata | reverse complement strand
AATGCTTCCATTTTAAATCTCACGAAGATCGGATCTCGTTTGAAATATTAGTTTAAAGTTTCAATTTTGCTCAATCAGAGGAAAACCCACCTAATATTTTGATGTCAAATGCTTCTATTTTAAATTTTATAGTGATTCAAGCTCATTTGAAATATTAATTTCAAGTTTCAATTTTACATAATCAGTGGAATACCCACATAATATTTTGATGTCGAAGGCTTCCAATATAAATTTCACAAATATCAGAGTTCATTTGAAATATTAATTTAAAGTTTCAATTTTATCAATCAGAGGAGAACCCAGCTAATATTTTTATTTCAAATGCTTCGATTTTAAATTTGACGAAGATCGGAGCTAATTTGAAATATTAATTCAAATATTCAATTTTTCTCCCAGACGTAAAACATGTCAAAAAAAAGTTTGAATTTTGCACAATCAGAGGTAAACCCACCTAATATTTTGATGTCAAATGCTTCCATTTTAAATTTCATGAAGATCGGAGCTCATTTGAAATATTAATTTAAACATTCAATTTTTCTCCCAGACGTAAAATGTGTCAAAAAAAGTTTCAATTTTGCACAATCAGAGGTAAACCCACCTAATATTTTGATGTCAAATGCTTCCATTTTAAATTTCAAGAGCATAAGAGCTCATTTTATATATTAATTTAAACTTTCAATTTTGCTCAATCAGAGGAAAACCCACCTAATATTTTGATGTCAAATACTTCTATTTTAAATTAGAAGCATTTGACATCAAAATATTAACTTAGAGTTTCAAATATTAATTTAAAGTTTAACTTTTATAGAGTAGGAGGAAAACCCACCTAACATTTTAATGTCAAATGCTTCCATTTTAAATTTCATGAAAATTGGATCTCATTTGAAATATTAATTTAAAGTTTCAATTTTTCTCAATCAGAGCAAAACCCACCTAATATTTTGATGTCAAATGCTTATATTTTAAATTTCATGGAGATCTGAGCTCGTTTGAAATATTAATTTCAAGTTTCAATTTTATGCAATCAGTGGAAAACCCACCTAATATTTCGATGTCAAATGCTTCCAATTTAAATTTCACAAAGATCGTAGCTCATTCTAAATATTAATTTAAAGTTTCAATTTTCTCAATCAGAGGAGAACCCACCTAATATTTTTATGTCAAATGTTTCCATTTTAAATTTCACAAAGATCGGAGCTCATTTGAAATATTGATTTAAACATTCAATTTTGCTCCCGGACGTGAAACGTGTCACAAAAAAGTTTCAATTTTGAACAATCAGAGGTGAACCCACCTAATATTTTGATGTCAAATGTTTCCATTTTAAGTTTCACAAACATCGGAGATTTTCTGAAATATTAATTTAAACTTTCAATTTGCTTAATCAGAGGAAAACCCACATAATATTTTAAGGTCAAATGCTTCTATTTTAAATTGGAAGGATCTGACGTCCAAATATTAATTTAAAGTTTCAAATATTAATTTAAAGTTTCAATTTTACACAATCAGAGGAAAACCCACCTAATATTTTACTGTCAAATGATTCCATTTTAAATTTCACGAAGATCAAATCTCGTTTGAAATATTAATTTAAAGTTTCAATTTTGCTCAGTCAGAGGAAAACCCACCTAATATTTTGATGTGAAATGCTTCTATTTTAACTTTCATGGAGATCCGAGCTTGTTTGAAATATTAATTTTGAGTTTCAATTTCACACAATCAGTGGAAAACCCACCTAATATTTTGATGTCAAATGCTTCCAATTTAAATTTTACGAAGATCAGAGCTCGTTTGAAATATTAATTTAAAGTTTCAATTCTCTCAATGATGCAGAAACTTCCAGAGGTCATAACTTTTCACTCGTATGTGGGTTTTGGCTGAAATTTTATGGGTGGATTCGTGAGCTAGATTTAATGGTAGCTGTAAAAAAGCCAAGTCTGTTGGCGGTTGTTTCAATATCTTTTCGAGAGCCTGAAGTTTCATCTTGACCTTCAAAATTAGCTTTTTTCTTTTCTTTTTAGTTTTTTTAGTTTTGTTTTTTGTAATAAATCTAAAATCGTGTTTTTGATTTTACGGATTAGTGGGCAATTCATCTTACCTTAGATGATAGATTTTCTAGAGAAAAATTGAGATTCTTACGATGAGTTTTAAAAGTTACCAAAAATAGAAAAAATCTATTTTTCCTAAAAAATTTGCCAAATATGGTAATTTTAGAAATTGTAATAAGGAGTTTTCTTTCATAGTAGAGGACAGTAGTTAGACGTAGTTAATGAGAATTTGGAATTCTATAATTCTAGCATTGTGTTGTCTTTCTTTGTGAATTGTGTTTCTGAAGGTTTTGGCCTACATCACTCAATCAGAGGAGAACCCACCTAATATTTTGATGTCAAATGCTTCCATTTCAAATTTCACGAAGATCGGAGCTCATTTGAAATATAAATTTAAACATTCAATTTTTCTCCCGGACATAAAACATGTCACAAAAAAGATTCAATTTTGCACAATCAGAGGTAAACCCACCTAATATTTTGATGTCAAATGCTTCCATTTTAAATTTCATGAACATCGGAGCTCGTTTGAAATATTAGTTTAAACTTTCAATTTTTCTCAATCAAAGGAAAAACCACCTAATATTATGATGTCAAATGCTTCTATTTTAAATTTGAAGCATTTGACATCAAAATATTAATTTAAAGTTTCAAATATTAATTTAAAGATTCTGTTTTACACAATCAGGGGAAAGCCCACCTAATATTTTAATGTCAAATGCTTCTATTTTAAATTTCACGAAGACTGGATCTCGTTTGAAATAATAATTTAAAGTTTCAATTTTGCTAAATCAGAGCAAAACCCACCTAATATTTTGATGTCAAATGCTTTTATTTTAAATTTCAAGGAGATCTGAGCTTGTTTGAAACATTAATTTCAAGTTTCAATTTTACACAATCAGTGGAAAAGCCACCTAATATTTTGATGTCAAATGTTTCCAATTTAAATTTCACGAAGATCGGAGCTCGTTTGAAATATTAATTTAAAGTTTTAATTTTCTCAATTAGAGGAGAACCCACCTAACATTTTGATGTCAAATTCTTCCATTTTAAATTTCATGAAGATCAGAGCTCATTTGAAATATTAATTTAAACATTCAATTTTGCTCCTGGACGTAAAATGTGTGACAAAAAAGTTTTAATTTTGCACAATCAGAGGTGAACCCACCTTATATTTTGATGTCAAATGCTTCAATTTTAAATTTCATGAACATCGGAGCTCGTTTGAAATATTAATTTAAACTTTCAATTTTGCTCAATAAGAGGAAAACCCACCTAATATTATGATGTCAAATGCTTCTATTTTAAATTTTCAGCATTTGACATCAAAATATTAATTTGAAGTTTCAAATATTAATTTAAAGTTTTAGTTTTACACAATTAGAGGAAAACCCACCTAATATTTTAATGTCAAATGCTTCCATTTTAAATTTCACAAAGATTAGATCTCGTTTGAAATATTAATTTAAAGTTTCAGTTTTGCTCAATCAGAGGAAAACACACCTAATATTTTGATGTCAAATGCTTCCATTTTAAATTTCATGAAGATCGGAGCTCTTTTGAAATATTAATTTAAACATTCAATTTTGCTCCCGGGCATAAAATGTGTCACAAAAAAGTTTCAATTTTGCACAATCAGAGGTAAACCCACCTAATATTTTGATGTCAAATGCTTCCATTTTAAATTTCATGAACATCGGAGCTCATTTGAAATATTAATTTAAACTTTTAATTTTTCTCAATCAGAGGAAAACCCACCTAATATTTTGATGTCAAATGCTTCTATTTTAAATTATAAGCATTTAACATCAAAATATTAATTTAAAGTTTTAGTTTTACACAATCAGAGGAAAACCCACATAATATTTTAATGTCAAATGCTTCCATTTTAAATCTCACAAAGATCGAATCTCGTTTGAATTATTAATTTTAAGTTTCAATTTTGCTCAATCAGAGGAAAACCCACTTAATATTTTGATGTCAAATGCTTCTATTTTAAATTTCATGGAGATCCAATCTCATTTGAAATATTAATTTTAATTTTAAACAATCAGTGGAAAACCCACCTCATATTTTGATGTCAAATGCTTCCAATTTAAATTTCATGAAGATCAGAGCTCATTTGAAATATTAATTTAAACATTCAATTTTTCTCCCAGACGTAAAATGTGTCAAAAAAAAGTTTCAATTTTGCACAATCAGAGGTAAACCCACCTAATATTTTGATGTTAAATGCTTCCATTTTAAATTTGAAGAGCATTAGAGCTCGTTTTAAATATTAATTTAAACTTTCAATTTTGCTCAATCAGAGGAAAACACAATTAATTTTTTGATGTCAAATGCTTCTATTTTAAATTAGAAGCATCTGACATCAAAATATTAACTTAGAGTTTCAAATATTAATTTAAAGTTTCAATTTTATAGAGTAAGAGGTAATCCCACCTAATATTTTAATGTCAAATGTTTCCATTTTAAATTTCACGGAGATCAGATCTCGTTTGAAATATTAATTTAAAGTTTCAATTTCACTCAATCAGAGCAAAACCCACCTAATATTTTCATGTCAAATGCTTCTATTTTAAATTTCATGGAGATCCGAGCTCGTTTGAAATATTAATTTCAAGTTTCAATTTTACACAATCAGTGGAAAACCCACCTATTATTTTGATGTCAAATGCTTCCAATTTAAATTTCATGAAGATCGGAGTTCGTTTGAAATATTAATGTAATGTTTCAATTTTCTCAATCAGAGGAGAACCCACCTAATATTTTGATGTCAAATGTTTTCATTTTAAATTTCACAAAGATCGGAGCTAATATTAATTTAAACATTTAATTTTTCTCCTGGACGTAAAACGTGTCACAAAACAGTTTCAATTTTGCACAATCAGAGGTAAACCCACCTAATATTTTGATTTCAAATGCTTCCATTTTAAGGTTCACGAACATTGGAGCTCATTTGAAATATTAATTTAAACTTTAAATTTTGCTCAATCAGAGGAAAACCCACCTAATATTTTGATGTCAAATGCTTCTATTTTAAATTGGAAGGATCTGATGTCAAAATATTAATTTAAAGTTTCAAATATTAATTTAAAGTTTTAGTTTTACACAATCAGAGGAAAACCCACCTAATATTTTAATGTGAAATGCTTCCATATTAAATTTCACAAAGATCGGATCTCATTTGAAATATTAATTTTAAGTTTCAATTTTGCTCAATCAGAGGAACACCCACCTAATATTTTTATGTCAAATGCTTCCAATTTAAATTTCATGAAGATCATAGCTCGTTTGAAATATTAATTGAAAGTTCTAATTTTCTGAATTAGAGGAGAACCCACCTAATATTTTGATGTCAAATGCTTCCATTTTAAATTTCATGAAGATCGGAGCTCATTTGAAATATTAATTTAAACATTTAATTTTGCTCTCGGACGTAAAATGTGTGACAAAAAAGTTTCAATTTTGCACAATCAGAGGTGAACCCACCCAATATTTTGATGTCAAATGCTTCCATTTTAAATTTCATGAACATCAAAGCTCGTTTGAAATATTAATTTAAACTTTTAATTTTGCTCAATCAGAGGAAAACCCACCTAATATTATGATGTCCAATGCTTCTATTTTAAATTTGAAACATTTGATATCAAAATATTAGTTTAAAGTTTCAAATATTAATTTAAATTTTTAGTTTCACACAATCAGAGGAAAACCCACCTAATATTTTAATGTCAAATGCTTCCATTTTAAATTTCACAAAGATTGGATCTCGTTTGAAATATTAATTTAAAGTTTCAATTTTGCTCAATCAGAGGAAAACCCACCTAATATTTTGATGTCAAATGCTTCTATTTTAAATATCATGGAGATCTGAGATCATATGAAATATTAATTTCAAGTTTCAATTTTACACAATCAGTGGAAAACCCACCTAATATTTTGATGTCATATGCTTCTAATTTAAATTTCACGAAGATCGGAGCTCATTTGAAATATTAATTTAAAGTTTCAATTTTCTCAGTCAGACAACCCACCTAACATTTTGATGTCAAATACTTCAAATTTTAAATTTCACGAAGATTGAAGCTCATTTGAATTATTAATTTAAACATTCCATTTTGTTCCCGGGCATAAAACTTGTCACAAAAAAATTTCAATTTTTCACAATCAGAGGTAAACCCACCTAATATTTTGATGTCAAATGCTTCCATTTTAAATTTCACAAACATTGGAGCTTATTTGGAATATTAATTTAAACCTTTAATTTTACTCAATCAGAGGAAAACCCACCTAATATTTTGATGTCAAATGCTTCTGTTTTAAATTGGAAGCATTTGACATCAAAATATTAATTTAAAGTTTCAAATATTAATTTAAAGTTTCAGTTTTACACAATCAAATGAAAACCCACATAATATTTTAATGTCAAATGCTTCCATTTCAAATCTCACGAAGATCGAATCTCGTTTGAAATATTAATTTAAAGCTTCAATTTTGCTCAATCAGAGGAAAACCCACCTAATATTTTGATGTCAAATTCTTGTATTTTAAATCTCATGGAGACCGAGCTCATTTGAAATATTAATTTCAAGTTTCAATTTTACACAATCAGTGGAAAACCCACCTAATATTTTGATGTCAAATGCTACTAATTTAAATTTCACAAAGATCGGAGCTCATTTGAAGTATTAATTTAATGTTTCAATTTTCTCAATCAGAGGAGAACCCACCTAATATTTTGATTTCAAATTCTTCCATTTTAAATTTCACAAAGATCGGAGCTCATTTGAAATATTAATTTAAACATTCAAATTGTCTCCTGGACGTAAAACATGTTAAAAAAAGTTTCAATTTAGCAGAATCAGAGGTAAACCCACCTAATATTTTGATGTCAAATGCTTCCATTTTAAATTTCAAAAGCATCAGAGTTCATTTTTAATATTAATTTAAACTTTCAATTTTTCTCAATCAGAGGAAAACCAATCTAATATTTTGATGTCAAAGGCTTCTATTTTAATTTAGAAGGATCTGACATCAAAATATTAACTTAAAGTTTCAAACATTAGTTTAAAGTTTCAGTTTTATAGAGTAAGAGGAAAACCCACCTAATATTTTAATGTTAAATGCTTCCATTTTAAATTTCACGAAGATC
Organism: Thuja plicata; assembly: GCA_018584345.1. NCBI lineage: Eukaryota > Viridiplantae > Streptophyta > Pinopsida > Cupressales > Cupressaceae > Thuja > Thuja plicata. The sequence goes on along the minus strand of MU223123.1, from coordinate 3,143,243 downwards.
GGGTCTCGTTTGAAATATTAATTTAAAGTTTCAATTTTGCTCATTCAGAGAAAAACCCATCTAATATTTTATGTCAAATGCTTCTATTTTTAATTTCATGTAGATCCGAGCTCGTTCTAAATATTAATTTCAAGTTTCAATTTTACAAAATCATTGGAAAACCCACCTAATATTTTGATGTCAAATGCTTCCAATTTAAATTTCATGAAGATCGGAGCTCATTTGAAATATTAATTTAATGTTTCAATTTTCTCAATCAAAGGAGAACCCACCTAATATTTTGATGTCAAATGCTTCCATTTTAAATTTCACGAAGATCGGAGCTCATTTGAAATATTAATTTAAACATTCAATTTTGCTCCCAGACGTAAAACATGTCACAAAAAAGTTTCAATTTTGCACAATCAGAGGTAAACCCACCTAATATTTTGATGTCAAATGCTTCTATTTTAAATTGGAAGGATTTGACGTCAAAATATTAATTTAAAGTTTCAATTTTACACAATCAGAGGAATACACACCTAATATTTTAATTTCAAATGCTTCCATTTTAAATTTCACGAGGATCGGATCTCATTTTAAATATTAATTTAAAGTTTCAATTTTGCTCAATCAGAGGAAAACCCACCTAATATTTTGATGTCAAATGCTTCTATTTTAAATTTCACGGAGATCCGAGCTCGTTTGAAATATTAATTGCGAGTTTCAATTTCACACAATCAGTGGAAAACCCACCTAATATTTTGATTTCAAATGCTTCCAATTTAAATTTCACGAAAATCGGAGCTCATTTGAAATATTAATTTAAAGTTTCAATTCTCTCAATGATGTAGCAACTTCCAGAGGTGATAACTTTTGAGTTGGATGTGGGTTTTGGTTAAAATTTTGTGGGCAGATTCATGAGATAGATTTAATGGTAGACACCACCAAGATAGCTTTATTGACATTTGTTTCGACATCTTTTTAGGAGCCTAAAGTTTCATCTTGACCTTCAAATTTAGCTATTTTCCTTTCTTTCCAGTTTTTTGAGTTTTGTTTTTTGTAATAAATCCAAAATCGTGTTTCTGATTTCATGGATTAGCTGGCAATTCATCTTGCCTTAGATGATATATTTTCTATGGAAAAATTGAGATTCTTAGGATGAGTTTTAAAAGTTACCAAAAATAGAAAAGACTATTTTTCCCAAAAATTTGCCAAATATGGTGTAAAGGAGAAAAATGATGTTTATGGAATAAGCGTGTTTTGATACTCAAATCACTTATCACCTTACATTTGCTTAGAGTATATTGATTTCCTTATGTTATATTTAATTGAATTGTATTGATTGTATATTGCAATTGTGAATAAGGAGAAGATAAGATGTCCCTCTCTTATACCCAAATGCACAAATGGAAGATCCAAGTTGATCAACCCAAGAGAAGGGTTAATGCACAAATGAATAAAATACTTTGAAAGGAGAATAACAAAGGAGATACCTTAAATTCTGTTAATTATATGTATAGAAATGATATATGACATTAATTGAAGAGATAGGAGAAATGCACTAACCTTGAAATATTTTAGATCAAAGAATGTTATTTTCTGAAGTCTGTACTTAGTTTCTGGAAAATCCAAAGCATGATCCAGAAAGGAAACACAGAGATGAACAAAACCCAGAAATAATTTTCCATTTTGATCTTGTCTTATGAAAAAGGTCAACCTTGACCCATAAATGTCAACCCTGACCCGATAATGTCAACCCTGACCTGCACAGATCCGAAAGTGACTCTGTTTGCAGATCCTAAAAGTTTTCCGAAAAGAGTATCCAAATCTAGTCTCAAATCTATTGTTTTGAACTTGTACCTACAAGAAAAAGAGGTTTGTTTATTATGGGGGAGGGTTTTTCCTTAGTCAAACCCCGATTTAGGAATTAACCTTGAAATAAATAAAGTATAGAATGCTAGTAAGTAGTAGAATTGAATCTAACAATGAAGCATATGATATTGAATAGATATGCAATTGAAATTCAAAGGTTAGCAAATATTTAAGTATGAAATCTTGGACTCAATAGAAACCATAAACCTCCATGATTGTATGCTTGGAATCCACCTTGAAGGAATGATGAAGGAGTCTTGAAGATGCACAAAGGATCTTGAAGGAAGATCACACCACCATGATGGCTAGATCTAGGGCTTGAATGATAAATCTTGAATGCCTGAACCAAATCCCTTCAAAGGCTTGAAATCTTGAATCCTTTATCTTCAATGGAGGAATTGAATGCTTGAGAGGAATACTTGAACACCTTGAGAACTTGAAAACAATGGATGCTTGAGCAAAATCTTGATTAGAGCCTTTTGCACTTGGAAGACTTAGAGAAAATGAGAGGAGAAGACTTCCTTTTATATGAAATTAGGGCACAATATTCTAAGGAGACCTACATAGGATACTTAAATTCTAATTAGACCCATGCCCCTAGAAGAGGACCTATATTAAATATAATTTAAGATTTACTACTTTGAAACCCCAAAACAGCCGACCTGGAAGTGGGAAATGAATTTTGGATTACTTCCGACAACCGACAAATTTCCAAATTTGAAAGGGGACCTAGGTAAAGGTCAAGGTTGAACTTGACCTAGGTTAAGGTTGAGGTCCACCCTAACCTAGGTCATGGTTGAGATTGAACCTAACCTAGGTTAAGGTCAAGGTCGACCTTGACCCAGGGGGTCAGAACCCCTAGATATAGTGCCAGGTGGGATAGAAGGTGCCCGGAGAGGCCCAATCAAGGTCCTAAATAGGCACAAAAGTAGGAGATGATGTTGAAAGGAGGGAACAGTATGATGGAGGCCAAAAAAATCCCCTAAGGAGGGATAAACACTCTTAATATGGAAGTGCTTCCATTTTAAGATGATACATTAAGCCCCCACTTTAGCAGAAGTATGGAAATTGAACATGCTTTTAGTAAAGTTAGAAGAAAGAGATATTGGTGGATTGCAACGACGTAGAATATCACTAAGTCAGGGATATGAGCCCCCAAACCAAGGATTCTAACTCAACATACATACATAAAAATATGGAAATAAAGATCAATCAATCATATAAAAACATACATGACTACATAAGTAAGACAAGAACAACACCATAGATAACATAGCTTCATGATCTAATCCTACTAGCATGAAAGAAAAAGAGAGAAAAGAGATAGTTATTACCTTGCCTAGTAAGATGCCCATCTTACTATGAATCACCAAGGAGGGAGAGCTCCCAACAGGTTCACCCATAAACTATGCTTGCAATTGTAAATGTGTCTTCTGACGGCTTTCAAAATATCCATAGATCCACGTTCTTGTACCACTATGGAATGTAAAATGCGTGTCCATTCAGGATTTAGCAAATTATGTGCGTTACCTTTCAAGGATTTAGCATATTGTAAAATAAAAAGGGTGCGTATCTCTTTAGGATTTAGCAACTTATGTGCATTACCTTCCAAGGATTTAGCAAACATAAAAGTAAAAATGCGTGTCTCTTCAGGATTTAGCAACTTGTGTGCGTTACCTTCCAAGGATTTAGCAAACATAAAAGTAAAAATGTGTGTCCCTTCAGGTTTTAGCAACTTATGTGCGTTACCTTCCAAGGATTTAGCATGTTGAAAAGTGTAAATAAATGTAAATTATAGTACAAGGGAGACCCTATATATGCCTCCCTCCTTATCATGGCTACCCACTAGGCAGGATAAGGAAGAAGGAAGGATACCTACTTCACAAGGTAAGGAGATATCCAGCTTAAAAACAATGTATACCATAATCTTAGCGAAGAGTATTGACTCTTACATCTAAGAGCATAGATAATCGTGAAATGGATATGTCACTTATGGAAAAAGGATCCTCAAAGAGGAAGAGATCTTATCAACAAGAGCCCTACCATAGAGGAGTGCTTAGGATAAAATTTCATGTTCTAAAGAAAAGAGGGACCAAAGATTCAACCATCAAGCCCCCTACAATCAAGAGGAAGAGGAATCTTCGGATGAAGGAATCAAACTCTAACCCAAAGCAAGAGCAAGATTTTATCAAAAACATAGTTTACAAAATAAAGAAGAGGTGATGACCTAGGACAATCACCTCTCATGTAAGAGGGTATCAATAGTCAAAACACAAATCTTTATAAAGAAATAATGTTGTAAGATAAATACACACCACTAAGCTAAGGAAAGTATCTCCTTAGATAGAGGAAGAAAGAACATACCTTTCCCCATAGGTGTGAAGGCAAGGGATATATCAAATTATATCAAGATATGTTGTTGTAGAAAAGAGATATCATGTGAGAAGTGAAAAAGTAACCCTTATGAGGGATAGCACACTATTCAGTCTTTAAGGTGAGAGATTTATCAACCATGGAAACCCAAAAACAATGAAATAGTTTATAATCAAGTACATAGGTCCTTAATGCCAACCAAGATTTTTATTTATGATTGGATATCACATAATAAATATATACTTCTTAACAAAGGGAAAGTGGATCCTGGAAAGATAGAAAATAAGCAGATGTCATTCTCGCCCCCCAAGTGTAGGAACAAGGATGAAAGGGGACCTATTATATCACTCACAATACTATGCAAGACAACAAGCCCCCAAAGATTAGGCTAAGATTGTTTACATAATATGGAGTTCCATAATAGGAACATAAATGTTATTTAGAGAAAATAGGATTGAAATATAACTCATTGCCACATGATATATAAATAATTTCACTATCAATGAGCTGCCTAATCTTA
>MU223123.1:3118964-3129253 GCA_018584345.1 Thuja plicata | reverse complement strand
GTCAAATGCTTCTATTTTAAATTTCATGGAGATCTGAGCTCATTTGAAATATTAATTTCAAGTTTCAATTTTACACAATCAGTGGGAAACCCACCTAATATTTTGATGTCAAATGCTTCCAATTTAAGTTTCAGGAAGATCGAAGCTCGTTTGAAATATTAATTTAATGTTTCAATTTTCTCAGTCAGAGGAGAACCCACCTAATATTTTGATGTCAAATGCTTCCATTTTAAATTTCACAAATATTGGAGCTCATTTGAAATATTAATTTAAACATTCAATTTTGGTCCCGGACGTAAAACTTGTTACCAAAAAGTTTCAATTTTGCATAATCAGAGGTAAACCCACCTAATATTTTGATGTCAAATGCTTCCATTTTAAATTTCACAAACATTGAAGCTCATTTGAAATATTAATTTAAACTTTCAATTTTGCTCAATCAAAGGAAAACCCACCTAATATTTTGATGTCGAATGCTTCTATTTTAAATGTGAAGGATCTGACGTCAAAATATTAATTTAAAGTTTCAAATATTAATTTAAAGTTTCAATTTTACATAATCAGAGGAAAACCGACCTAATATTTTAATGTCAAATTCTTCCATTTTAAATTTCATGAAGATCATATTTTATTTGAAATATTAATTTAAAGTTTCAATTTTGCTTAATCAGAGGAAAACCCACCGAATATTTTGATGTCAAATGCTTCTATTTTAAATTTTACGGAGATCTGCGCTCATTTCAAATATTAATTTTGAGTTTCAGTTTTACACAATTAGTGGAAAACCCACCTAATATTTTGATGTCAAATGCTTCCAATTTAAATTTCACAAAGATCGGAGCTCGTTTGAAATATTAATTTAAAGTTTCAATTTTCTCAATCAGAGGAGAACCCACCTATTATTTTGATGTCAAATGCTTCCATTTTAAATTTCATGAAGATCGGAGCTCATTTGAAATATTAATTTAAACATTCAATTTTTCTCCTAGGCATAAAATGTATCACAAAAAAGTTTGAATTTTGCACAATCAGAGGTAAACCCACCTAATATTTTGATGTCAAATGATTCCATTTTAAATTTCATGAACATCAGAGCTCATTTGAAATATTAATTTAAACTTTTAAATTTGCTCAATCAGAGGAAAACCCACCTAATATTTTGATGTCAAATGCTTCTATTTTACATTGGAAGCATTTGACATTAAAATATTAATTTAAAGTTTCAAATATTAATTTAAAGTTTCAATTTTACAAAATCAAAGGAAAACCCACATAATATTTTAATGTCAAATGCTTCCATTTTAAATCTCACGAAGATCGGATCTCATTTGAAATTATAATTTAAAGTTTCAATTTTTCTCATTTAGAGGAAAACCCACCTAATATTTTGATGTCAAATACTTCTATATTAAAATTCATGGAGATCGGTTCTCATTTGAAATATTAATTTGGAGTTTCAATTTTACTCAATTAGTGGAAAACCCACCTAATATTTTGATGTCAAATGCTTCCAATTTAAATTTCACGAAGATCAGAGCTCTTTTGAAATATTAATTTAAAGTTTCAATTCTCTCAATGATGCAGCAAGTTCCGGAGGTCATAACTTTTGACTCGGATCTGGGATTTGCCTAAAATTTTACAAGAAGATTTGTGAGCTAGATTTAATGACAGCTCCAACCAAGCTAGCTTTTTTGGTGGTCATTTTGAATTCTTTTTCGTTAGCCTGAAGTTTCATCTTGACCTTCAAAATTAGCTTTTTTCTTTCCTTTCCAGTTTTTCAAGTTTTGTTTTTTTTGATAAATCCTAAATTGTGTTTCTGATTTCATGGATTAGTTGGCAATTCATCTTGCCTTAGTTGATACATTTTCTAAGGAAAAATTTAGATTCTTAGGATGAGCTTTAAAAGTTACCAAAATTGGAAAAAAGTTGTTTGTCCCAAAAATATGCCAAATATGGTAATTTTCAAAATAGTAATAAGTAGGAGTTTTCTTTCATTGTAGAGGAGAGTAGTTGGACATAGTTAATGAGATTTTGGAATTCTATCATTCTGGCATTGTGTTGTCTTTTTTTATGAATTGTGTTTCTGAAGGTTTTGGGCTGCATCACTCAATCAGAGGAAAAGCCACCTAATATTTTCATGTCAAATGCTTCTATTTTAAATTTCATGAAGATCAGAGCTCATTTGAAATATTAATTTAAACATTTAATTTTTCTCCTGGACGTAAAATGGGTCACAAAAAAGTTTCAAATTTTGCACAATCAGAGGTAAACCCACCTAATATTTTGATGTCAAATGCTTCCATTTTAAATTTCATGAACATTAGAGCTTGTTTGAAATATTAATTTAAACTTTCAATTTTGCTCAATTAGAGGAAAACCCACCTAATATTATGATGTCAAATGCATCTATTTTAAATTGGAAGAATTTGACATCAAAATATTAATTTAATGTTTTAAATATTAATTTAAAGTTTCAGTTTTACAAAATCAGAGGAAAACCCACCTAATATTTTAATGTCAAATGCTTCCATTTTAAATTTCACAAAGATCAGATCTCCTTTGAAATATTAATTTAAAGTTTCAATTTTACTCATTCAGAGGAAAACCCACCTAATATTTTGATGTCAAATGCTTGTATTTTAAATTTCATGGAGATCTGAGCTCGTTTGAAATATTAATTTCAAGTTTCAATATTACACAATCAGTGGAAAACCCACCTAATATTTTGATGTCAAATGCTTCCAATTTAAATTTCAGGAAGATAAGAGATTGTTTGAAATATTAATTTAAAGTTTTAATTTTCTTCATCAGTGGAGAACCCACCTAATATTTTGATGTCAAATGCTTCCATTTGAAATTTTACGAAGATCAGAGCTTAGTTGAAATATTAATTTAAACATTCAATATTGCTCCCAGACGTAAAACGTGTCACAAAAAAGTTTCAATTTTGCACAATCAGAGGTAAATCCACCTAATATTTTGATGTCAAATGCTTCCCTTTTAAATTTTATGAACATCAGAGCTCATTTGAAATATTAATTTAAACTTTCAATTTTGCTCAATCAGAGCAAAACCCACCTAATATTGTGATGTCAAATGCTTCTATTTTAAATTGGAAGCATTTGACATCAAAATATTAATTTAAACTTTTAAATATTAATTTAAAGTTTCAATTTTACACAATTAGAGGAAAAATCACCTAATATTGTCAGGACAAATGCTTCAATTTTAAATTTCATGAACATCAGAGCTCGTTTGAAATATTAATTTAAACTTTCAATTTTGCTCAATCTAAGGTAAACCCACCTAATATTTTGATGTCAAATGTTTCTATTTTAAATTAGAAGCATTTGAAATCAAAAAAATTAATTTAACATTTCAAATATTAATTTAAAGTTTCAGTTTTATACAATAAGAGGAAAACCCACCTAATATTTTAATGTCAAATGCTTTTATTTTAAATTTCACAAAGATCAGATCTTGTTTGAAATATTAATTTAAAGTTTCAATTTTTCTCAATTAGTTGAAATCCCACCTAATATTTTGATATAAAATGCTTCTATTTTAAATTTCACGGAGATACAAGCTTGTTTGAAATATTAATTTCAAGTTTCATTTTTACACAATCAGTGGAAAAACCACCTAATATTTTGATGTCAAATGCTTCCAATTTAAATTTCCCGAAGATCGGAACTTGTTTGAAATACTAATTTAAAGTTGCAATTATGCTCAATTAGGGGAAAACCCACCTAATATTTTGATGTCAAATACTTCTATTTTATATTTCATGAAGATCAGAGCTAGTTTGAAATATTATTTTAAACTTTCAATTTTGCTCGCGAACATAAAATGTGTCACAAAAAAGTTTCAATTTTGCGAAATAAGAGGTAAACCCACCTAATATTTTGATGTAAAATTCTTCCATTTTAAATTTCATGATTATCAGAGATCCTTTGAAATATCAATTTAAACTTTCAATTTTGCTCAATCAGAGGAAAACCCACCTAATATTTTGATGTCAAATGCTTCTATTTTAAATTGGAAGCATTTGACATCAAAATGTTAATTTAAAGTTTCAAATATTAATTTAAAGTTTAAGTTTTACACAATCAGAGGAAAACCCACCTAATATTTTAATGTCAAATACTTCCATTTTAAATTTCACAAAGATCAGATCTCGTTTGAAATATTAATTTAAAGTTTCAATTTTGCTCAATCAATGGAAAACCCACCTAATATTTTGATGTCAAATGCTTCTAATTTAAATTTCACAAAGCTCTGAGCTCATTTGAAATGTTAATTTTAAGTTCTAATTTTCCACAATCAGTGGAAAACCCACCTAATATTTTGATGTGAAATGCTTCCAATTTAAATTTCATGAAGATCAAAGCTCGTTTGAAATATTAATTTGAAGTTTCAATTTTTCTCAATTAGAGGAAAACCCACGTAATATTTTGATGTCAAATGCTTCCATTTTAAATTTCACGAAGATCGGAGCTCATTTAAAATATTAATTTAAACTTTCAATTTTGCTCCCGGACGTAAAATGTGTCAAAAAAAAAGTTTCAATTTTGCGCAATCAGAGGTAAACACACCTAACATTTTGATTTCAAATTCTTCTATTTTAAATTTAACGAACATCAGAGCTCGTTTGAAATATTAATTTAAACTTTCAATTTTGCTCAATCAGAGGAAAACCCACCTAATATTTTGATGTCAAATGCTTCTATCTTAAATTTAAAGCATTGGACATCAAAATTTTAATTTAAAGTTTCAAATATTAATTTAAGTTTCAGTTTTACACTATCAGAGGAAAAACCACCTAATATTTTAATGTCAAATGCTTCAATTTTAAATTTCACGAAGATAGGATCTCATTTGAAATATTATTTTAAAGTTTCAATTTTGCTCAATTAGAGGAAACCCACCTAATATTTTGATGTCAAATGCTTTGATTTTAAAATTCATAGAGATTCAAGCTCGTTTGAAATATTAGTTTCAAGTTTCAATTTTACACAATCAGTGGAAAACCCACCAAATATTTTTATGTAAAATGCTTCCAATTTAAATTTCACAAGGATCGGAGCTCATTTGAAATACTAATTTAAATTTTTAGTTCTTCTCAATCGGTCAAAAACCCACCTAATATTTTGATATCAGATGCTTCCATTTTAAATTTCATGAAGATCAGAGCTTGTTTGAAATATTAATTTAAATTTTCAATTTTGCTCGCAAACATAAAATGTGTCACAAAAATGTTTCAATTTTGCACAACCAGAGGTAAACCCAACTAATATTTTTATGTCAAATACTTCCATTTTAAATTTCATGAACATCGGAGCTCGTATGAAATATTTACTAAAACTTTCAATTTTTCTCAATCAAAGGAAAACCCACCTAATATTTTGATGTCAAATGCTTCTATTTTGAATTGGAAGCATTTGACATCAAAATATTAATTTAAAGTTTCAAATATTAATTTAAAGTTTTAGTTTTACATAGTTAGAAGAAAACCCACCTAACATTTTAATGGTAAATGCTTCCATTTTAAATTTCATGAAGATTGGATCTCGTTTGAAATATTAATTTAAAGTTTCTATTTTGCTCAATCAGAGAAAACCCACCTACTATTTTGATGTCAAATGCTTCTATTTTAAATTTCATGAAGATCTGAGCTTGTTTGAAATATTAATTTCAAGTTTCAATTTTACACAATGAGTGGAAAACCCACCTAATATTTTGATGTTAAATACTTCCATTTTAAATTTCATGAAGATCAGAGCTTCTTTGAAATATTAATTTTAAGTTTCAATTTTGCTCAATCAGAGGAAAACTCACCTAATATTTTGATGTCAAATGCTTCCACCTTAAATTTCACGAAGATCAGAGCTCATTTAAAATATTAATTTAGACTTTCTGTTTTGCTCCTAGACGTAAAACATTTCACAAAAATGTTTCAATTTTGCACAATCAGAGAAAAAACCCACCAAATATTTTGATGTCAAATGCTTCCATTTTAAATTTCACGAACATCAGAGCTCATTTGAAATATTATTTTAAACTTTCAATTCTTCTCAATCAGAGGAAAATGCACCTAATATTTTGATGTCAAATGCTTCTATTTTAAATTAGAAGCATTTGACATCAAAATATTAATTTAAAGTTTTAGTTTTATATAATCAAAGGAAAACCCACCTAATATTTTAATATCAAATACTTCAATTTTAAATTTCACAAAGATCAAATCTTGTTTGAAATATTAATTTAAAGTTTCAATATTTCTAAATCAGAGGAAAACCCACGTAATATTTTAATGTCAAATGCCTCTATTTTTTATTTCACAGAGATCTAAGCTCGTTTGAAATATTAATTTCAAGTTTCAATTTTACACAATCAGTGGAGAACCCACCTAATATTTTAATGTCAAATGCTTCCATTTTAAATTTCATGAAGATCAAATCTCATTCAAAATATTAATTTAAAGTTTCAATTTTTATCAATTAGAGGAAAACCCACCTAATATTTTTATTTCAAATGCTTCCATTTTAAATTTCATGAAGATCGGAGCTCATTTAAAATATTAATTTAAACTTTCAATTTTGCCCCCGGAAGTAAAACGTGTCATAAAAAAGTTTCAATTTTGCACAATCAGAGGTAAACCCACCTAATATTTTGATGTCGAATGCTTCCGTTTTATATTTCATGAACATCAAAGCTTGTTTGAAATATCAATTTAAAGTTTCATTTTTTCTCAATCAGAGGAAAGCCCACCTAATATTTTAATGTCAATTGCTTCCATTTTAAATTTCATGAAGATCGAATCTTGTTTGAAATATTAATTTAAAGTTTCAATTTTTCTCAGTTAGAGGAAAACCCACCTAATATTTTGATGTCAAATGCTTCTATTTTAAATTTCACAGAGATTCAAGCTTGTTTGAAATATTAATTTCAAATTTCAATTTTACACAACCAGTGGAAAGCCCTCCTAATATTTTGATGTGAAATGCTTCCAATTAAATTTGACGAAGATCGAAGCACATTTGAAATATTAATTTAAAGTTTCAATTTTTCTTAATCAGAGGAAAATACACCTAATATTTTGATGTCAAATTCTTCCATTTTAAATTTCATGAAGATCAGAACTCGTTTGAAATATTGATTTAAACTTTCAATTTTGCTCCCGGACGTAAAATGTGTCACAAAAAATGTTCAATTTTGCACAATCAGAGGTAAACCCACCTAATATTTTTATGTCAAATACTTCCATTTTAAATTTCATGAACATCGAAGCTCATTTGAAATATTAATTTAAAATTTTAATTTTGCTCAATCAGAGGAAAACCCACCTAATATTTTTATGTCAAATGCTTCTATTTTAAATTGGAAGCATTTGAAATAAAAATATTAATTTAAAGTTTCAAATATTAATTTAAAGTCTCAGTTTTACACAATTAGAGGAAAACCCACCTAATATTTTAATGTCAAATACTTCCATTTTAAATTTCACAAAGATTGGATCTCGTTTGAAATATTAATTTAAAGTTTCAATTTTGCTCAATCAGAGGAAAACCCACCTAAAATTTTAATGTCAAATGCTTGTATTTTAAATTTCACGGAGATCCGAGATCGTTTGAAATATTTATTTCTAGTTTCAATTTTACACAATCAGTGGAAAACCCACCTAATATTTTGATGTCAAATGCTTCAAATTTAAATTTTAGGAAGATCGGAGCTCATTTGAAATACTAAATTAAAGTTTCAGTTTTTCTCAATAGAAGGAAAACCCACCTAATATTTTGATGTCAAAGGCTTCCATTTTAAATTTCACAAAGATCGGAGCTCATTTGAAATATTAATTTATATTTTCAATTTTGCTCCCAAATGTAAAACGTGTCACAAAAATGTTTCAATTTTGTACAATCAAAGGTAAACCTACCAAAAAATTTAATGTCAAATGCTTCGATTTTAAATTTCACAAACATTGGAGCTCATTTGAAATATTAATTTAAAGTTTCAATTTTGCTCAATCAGAGGAAAACCCACCTAATATTTTGGTGTCCAATGCTTCTATTTTAAATTGGAAGAATTTGACATCAAAATATTAATTTAAAATATCAAATATTAATTTAAAGTTTCAATTTTACATAATCGGGGCAAAACCCACATAATATTTTAATGTCAAATGCTTCCATTTTAAATTTCACAGCGATCGGATCTCGTTTGAAACATTAATTTAAAGTTTCAGTTTTTCTTGATAAGAGGAAAACCCACCTATTATTTTGATGCAAAATGCCTCTATTTTCAATTTCATGAAGATCTGAGCTCATTTGAAATATTAATTTAAAGTTTCAATTTTACACAATCAATGGAAAACCCACATAATATTTTGATGTCAAATGCTTCCAATTTAAATTTCACGAAGATTGGAGCTCATTTGAAATATTAAATTAAAGTTTCAATTTTGTTCAATCAAATGAAAACCCACCTAATATTTTGATGTCAAATGCTTCTATTTTAAATTTCACAAAGATCGGAGCTCGTTTGGAATATTAATTTAAAGTTTCAATTTTTCTACCAGACATAAAACGTGTCACAAAAAAGTTTCATTTTTGCACAATCAGAGGTAAACCCTTCTAATATTTTGATGTCAAATGCTTCCATTTTAAATTTCATGAACATTAGAGCTCGTTTTAAATATTAATTTAAACTTTCAATTTTGCTCAATCAGAGGAAAACCCACCTAATATTTTGATGTCAAATGCTTCTATTTTAAATTGGAAGCATTAGACATCAAAATATTAATTTAAAGTTTCAAATATTAATTTAAAGTTTTAGTTTTACACAATCAGAGGAAAACCACCTAATATTTTAATGTCAAATACTTCCATTTTAAATTTCATGAAGATCAAATCTTGTTTGAAATATTAATTTAATATTTCAATTTTCCTCAATTAGAGGAAAACGCACCCAATATTTTGATGTCAAATGCTTCTGTTTTAAATTTCATGGAGATCCAAGCTCGTTTGAAATATTAATTTCAAGTTTCAATTTTACACAATCAGTGGAAAACCCACCTAATATTTTGATGTCAAATGCTTCCATTTTAAATTTCACGAAGATGGGAGCTCGTTTGAAATATTTATTTCAAGTTTCATTTTTACACAATCAGTGGAAAAACCACATAATATTTTGATGTTAAATGCTTCCAATTTAAATTTCACGAAGATCGGAACTCATTTGAAATACTAATTTAAAGTTTCAATTATGCTCAATTAGGGGAAAACACCTAATATTTTGATGTCAAATACTTCTACTTTATATTTCACGAAGATCAGAGGTTGTTTGAAATATTAATTTAAACTTTCAATTTTGCTCAATGTAAGATAAACCCACCTAATATTTTGATGTCAAATGTTTCTATTTTAAATTAGAAGCATTTGACATCAAAAAATTAATTTCAAGTTTCAAATATTAATTTAAAGTTTCAGTTTTACATAATCAGAGGAAAACCCACCTAATATTTTAATATCAAATGCTTCTATTTTAAATTTCATGAAGATCAGATCTTGTTTGAAATATTAATTTAAAGTTTCAATTTTTCCTAATTAGTGGAAATCCCACCTAATATTTTGATGTAAAATGCTTCTATTTTAAATTTCACGGAGATACAAGCTCGTTTGAAATATTAATTTGAAGTTTCATTTTTACACAATCAGTGGAAAAACCACCTAATATTTTGATGTCAAATGCTTCCCATTTAAATTTCACGAAGATCGGAACTCGTTTGAAATACTAATTTAAAGTTTCAATTATGCTCAATTAGGGGAAAACCCACCTAATATTTTGATGTCAAATACTTCTATTTTATATTTCACGAAGATCAGAGCTCGTTTGAAATATTAATTTAAACTTTCAATTTTGCTCCTGGACATAAAATGTGTCACAAAAAAGTTTCAATTTGTTGGAAATATTCAGGACTAACAGAGTTACTGAGAGGGGAGGGGTGAATCAGTAACACTTAAATCTTTTAATACATTTCTGCACTTTTATATTCTATAGCCATTCATTCATCTAATCTACTGCAATCATGAAAATGTAAACATTCATAACACATAACACAAAGATTGGTAACCAGAAACCTTCCAAATAGAAAGTAAAACTAGGGTGGGGATAGTACCCACAAAAATTTGGTACTGCAGTATAAAGTTGGCCGGTTAAGGCTTACAATGATCACTTCTGATGATCTGCCCTGTTAGAAGCAATTTGGACTGCTAGGTCCACCTTGTTAG
>MU223123.1:3102536-3114073 GCA_018584345.1 Thuja plicata | reverse complement strand
AGCTAGGTTCCTCAAGCTGGCTCGGTGATCTTCTGATACTCGGCATCCACTACTGTACTCGGCATCGTCATGCTCTCGGTAAGAGTAGAAGCTCAGTCCATACTAGTCCCGTAGTGTAGCTTGGAACCCGGTAGCTGTAGTGACTCGGTAAATACATTGTCACTCGGTAACCACTGGTGACTCGGTAGAAACTGACATCTCGGTTATCTTCAACTGATGACTCGGTGACTACCATCTGCTCGGTAACTGCTGTTCTTCTCATATGCTCGGTGACTGCCTTACTGCTCGGTTTGAACTGTTTGATCGGTGAGCTTTGTTGAATGCTCGGTATAGGCTGTGGGCTGAGTGATGAGCTCGGTAAGCATTCAAAACCAAATAAGTGTTTTCACTAAGTGCATTCACTGATGCCAAATGTATCATTATTCCAACAATATATTTCACGAAGATCAGAGCTCGTTTGAAATATTAATTTAAACTTTCAATTTTGCTCCTGGACATAAAATGTGTCACAAAAAAGTTTCAATTTTGCACAATAAGAGGTAAACCCACCTAATATTTTGATGTCAAATGCTTCCATTTTAAATTTCATGATTATGAGATATCCTTTGAAATATCAATTTAAACTTTCAATTTTGCTCAATCAGAGGAAAACCCACCTAATATTTTTATGTCAAATGCTTCTATTTTAAATTGGAAGCATTTCACATCAAAATATTAATTTAAAGTTTCAAATATTAATTTAAAGTTTTAGTTTTACACAATCAGAGGAAAACCCACCCAATATTTTAATGTCAAATTCTTCCATTTTAAATTTCATGAAGATCAAATCTCATTTGAAATATTAATTTAAAGTTTCAATTTTGCTTAATCAATGGAAAACCCACCTAATATTTTGATGTCAAATGCTTCTAATTTAAATTTCACAAAGATCTAAGCTCATTTGAAATGTTAATTTTAAGTTCTAATTTTACACAATCAGTGGAAAACCCACCTAATATTTTGATGTCAAATGCTTCCAATTTAAATTTCATGAAGATCAAAGCTCATTTGAAATATTAATTTAAAGTTTCAATTTTTCTCAATTAGAGGAAAACCCACCTAATATTTTGATGTCAAATGCTTCTATTTTAAATTTCACGAAGATCGGAGCTCATTTGAAATACTAATTTAAACTTTCAATTTTGCTCCTGAACGTCAAACGTGTCACAAAAATGTTTCAATTTTGCATAATCAGAGGTAAACCCACCTAATATTTTTATATCAAATGCTTCCATTTTAAATTTCATGAACATCAAAGCTCATTTAGAATATTAATTTAAACTTTCAATTTTGCTCAATCAGAGGAAAGCCCACTTAATATTTTGATGTGAAATGCTTCTATTTTAAATTGGAAGCATTTGTCATCAAAATTTTAATTTAAAGTTTCAGATATTAATTTAAAGTTTTAGTTTTACACAATCAAAGGAAAACCCACCTAATATTTAATGTCAAATGCTTCCATTTTAAATTTCACGAAGATCAGATCTCGTTTGAAATATTAATTTAAAGTTTCAATTTTGCTTAATCAGAGGAAAACCCACCTAATATTTTGATGTCAAAAGCTTCTATTTTAAATTTCATGGAGATCCAAGCTTGTTTGAAATATTAATTTCAAGTTTCAATTTTACATAATCAGTGGAAAACCTACCAAATATTTTGATATCAAATGCTTCCAATTTAAATTTTACGAAGATCGGAGCTCATTTGAAATATTAATTTAAAGTTTTATTTTTCTCATTTAGAGGAAAACCCACCTAATATTTTGATGTCAAATGCTTTCATTTTAAATTTCATGAAGATCGGAGCTCATTTGAAATATTAATTTTAAGTTTCAATTTTACACAACCAGTGGAAAACCCACCTAATATTTTGATATAAAATGCTTCCATTTTAAATTTCACAAACATCAGAGCTCATTTGAAATATTAATTTAAAATTTAAATTTTTCTCAATTAGAGGAGAACGCACCTAATATTTTGATGTTAAATGCCTCCATTTTAAATTTCATGAAGATCTGAGCTCATTTGAAATATTAATTTAAAGTTTCAATTTTGCTATCGGACGTAAAACTTGTCACAAAAAAATTTCAATTTTGCACAATCAGAAGAAAACCCACCTAATATTTTGATGTCAAATGCTTCCATTTTAAATTTCACAAACATCGAAGCTTGCTTGAAAGTTTCAATTTTGCTCAATCAGAGGAAAACCCACCTAATATATAGATGTCAAATGCTTCTATTTTAAATTTCATGGAGATCTGAGCTCATTCTAAATAATAATTTAAAGTTTCAATTTTACACAATCAGAGGAAAACCCACCTAATATTTTGATGTCAAATGCTTCGATTTTAAATTTTAGGAAGATTAGAGCTTATTTGAAATATTAATTTAAATTTTCAATTTTTCTCAATCAGAGGAAATCCCACCTAATATTTTGATGTTAAATTCTTGTATTTTGAATTTCACAAAGATCCGAGCTCATTTGAAATTAATTTAAACTTTCAATTTTACACAATCAGAGGAAAACCCACCTAATATTTTGATATCAAATGCTTCCATTTTAAATTTCATGAAGATCAGAGCTCGTTTGAAATATTAATTTAACTTTTCAATTTCACACAGTTAGAGGAAAACTCATCTTATATTTTGATGTCAAATGCTTCCATTTTAAATTTCACGAAGCTTTGAGCTTGTTTGAAATATTAATTTAAAGTTTCAATTTTGCTCCCAAATGTAAAAATGTGTCACAAAAAAATTTCAATTTTCCACAATCAGATGAAAACCCACCTTATATTTTGATGTTAAATGCTTCGATTTTAAATTTCACAAAAATCGAAGCTCATCTGAAATATTAATTTAAAGTTTAAATTTTGCCTCTAGACGTAAATCTTGTTACAAAAAAGTTTCAATTTTGCACAATTAGAGGAAAACCAACCTAATATTTTTTTGTCAAATGCTTCCATTTTAAATTTCATGAAGATCAGAGCTCATTTGAAATATTAACTTAAAGTTTCAATTTTGCTCCCAGACATAAAATGTGTCACAAAAGAGTTTCAATTTTGCGCAATCAGAAGAAAACCCACCTAATATTTTGATGTCAAATGCTTCCATTTCAAATTTCATGAACATCGGAGCTCGTTGGAAATATTAATTTAAAGTTTTAATTTTTCTCAATCAGAGGAAAACCCACCAAATATTTTGGTGTCAAATGCTTCTATTTTGAATTTCACGGGGATCTAGGCTCGTTTGAAATATTAATTTAAAGTTTCAATTTTACATAATCAAAGGAAAACCCACCAAATATGATGATGATGTCAAATGCTTCCATTTTAAATTTCATAAAGATCAAAGCTTTTTTGAAATATTCATTTAAAGTTTCAATTTTTCTCAATCAGAGGAAAACCCACCTAATATTTTGATGTCAAATGCTTCCATTTTAAATTTCACAAAGATCCGAGCTCGTTTGAAATATTAATTTAAATTTTCAATTTTACACAATTAGAGGAAAACCCACCTAATATTTTGATGTCAAATGCTTTCATTTTAAATTTCACGAAGATTGAAGCTCATTGAAAATATTAATTTAAAGTTTTAATTTTGCATCTGGACGTAAAATGTGTCACAAAAAAGTTTTAATTTTGCACTATCAGAGGAAAAATCACCTAATATTTTGATGTCAAATGCTTCCATATTAATTTTCACTTAGATCTGAGCTTGTTTTAATTATTAATTTAAACTTTCAATTTTTCTCCCAGACATAAAATGTGTCACAATAAAGTTTCAATTGCACAATCAGAGGAAAACTGACCTAATATTTTGATGTCAAATGCTTCCATTTTAAATTTCATGAACATCAAAGCTCATTTGAAATATTAATGTAAAGTTTTAATTTTTCTTAATCTGAGGAAAATTGACCTAATATTTTGACGTCAAATGCTTCTATTTTAAATTTCATAGAGATCCGAGCTCGTTTGAAATATTAATTTAAATTTTAAATTTTGCTCAATCAGAGGAAAACCCACCTAATATTTTGATGTCAAATGCTTCCAATTTAAATTTCATGAAGATCGGAGCTCATTTGAAATATTAATTTAAAGTTTCTGTAATACCTACCCCTTAGTCTGCTTGTTTGTGTCAGATTCTGCTCTTTTAGACCATAGTATGTATGTGTTAGCTATTTCAAATGATTTTGAGGATATTCTTGTATTGCATTTCATAATGTTATTGATTCATTGCTTAATGTATTATATCTTCTGTGTACATGTGATTTATGATTACTTTATGATGTTTATGTATATGTTAGGATTTCATTTTGATTATGATTTTATGACAATACTGACCCTAGATTTATATGTAGATGGATCATTGCATGTTTTGCATTACTATTTGATGTGCTTGATATGGTATGAGATAGAGATGTAGTTACTTGCTTTGGCGAGATCCACATGATAAACTACTCTCAACCATTGTTTTCTATATTATATGCATGTATGTTCCTCTTTGTGATGACAGGTATGCAGGTACTGCGCTACATCTTCCCTGGATTGGCAGGAGTGAGTGTGTCCTATCGCAATATCTCAATGGTAAGAGAGGGGAGATAATATCAGCTCCAAATCCATTCCCTAAACCATTATCTTATCCTATTTATGGACAAAGAATCTGATTGACTATCCTATTTGAATCTGTCAACTGACATAGATTTGTGATTCTGTTTGTGTGTGTTTGGGTTTTTGTTTCACTTGTTTGTCTGTTTTAGTGGGTTATCTATTTAGATGGTTTTCAGGTGATTTAATGATTATTTTGGCTTGATTTATTTAATCAATAATTTTGATAAATATTAGTGTTAATTATTGCATCTTTAATAAGTTTTAAACATTGATATATGAAATATATGGCTATTTAATAATAATTAAATGCCTATATTTAATTAATTGATTTAATTATTAAGTCTTGATTTAAATAATTGAGATTTAATAAATATTAAATTCAATTAATTTTAATTAATTGTACAAAGATGATTTATTGAATATTTCTTTAAGTTGCATGGTTAATTGATTTATTTAATTGAAAATATCTCTCATGCATTTTCAATTTAACACTTTGCTTTTATATTCTAAAGTTGAGTTTTGCATGCTTTAATTGAAATTGAAAATAAAGAATTTATTTTAATTATTAATTAGATAGTTTATATTTCCTTTAAGTTTTTCACTTTTTGAAAACCTAATTGCTTATATTATCTATATCTTTGGATTGGAAGCCTTTTTCGGAGGTTGTTCAATCAAGGAGAAGGAGAAATTAGGTGATTGGGGTTTTAAGAGAGCTTGCTTGGATTTGTGGATCTCTTGTTTGGAATTGTAGATTCTTCTTGCTTGGATTTCAGAATTTGTGCTTCTCATTAGTTATTGAGGTAGGGTCTTAACATATTTTGAATTCTAGCTTTCAGATCCTCATCTTCCATGCATCTAAAAGCTAGGACCCTTTGTGTGATCTTCTGTGTTTGAGTAGTTGGTAATTTTATTGATTTAGAATTGAGAAGTTATGATCTTGGTTTCAATTTGTGTTTTCCTCCATATTTTCTTATCAGATCTATGATTGTCAGCATAAAGGTTTCATTTTTGGGTGTTGAAGGCCAATTGGGCATTACAATTTTCATGTGAAAGAAATTTGTTGCAAAATTTCTCTTAGGGTTTTGATTTGAGGGAAAAAAGACTTCTTTGAGGAGAATTTGATAAATGTTGTTAATATTTCTTGAAACCCTCATATTTTTAGCTCCTTTCTATGAAAAATGAAATTCATACCCTTACCATGTCCTTGCCCAAACCCCTGATCAAACCTGAAAGGAAACAAGAAAAAGAGTTAATTTGAATGCTTGAAAACAAGAAAACTCTTCTTGGAAAAAAAAAAAATTTATATTAAAAATTAGGTTCTTTTTTTTATCATCTTGCATGTTGTAAAAGAAAAGAAAAGAAAATCCCTCTTATTTTATTTATAATTTTTATTAAAATAAAAATGCTTATATTATTCAAAATATGACTTAATAAGTTTATTCTTGAAAAGAAAGAATACTCTTCTTGAAAAAAAATTAATTAATTAATTAATATTAAATTAGAAATCCTTCTTGTTTTTATCAATTTGCATGTTGAAGGAAGATACTCTTCTTGAAAAATAAATTAATATTAAATTAGAAATCTTTTCTTGTTTGCATCAATTTGCATGCAAGGTTTTTATTTGGAAAATTAAATATTAATGTTTGTCTTCTTGTTTGTATCAATTTGCATTCAATAGAATTCAATTTTTTAGAAATTATGTTTCTTTAGAAATTCTATTTTTGGAAATTATGTTTCTTTAGAAATTCTATTTAAAAAATAATAATAAAAATAAAAAATATTAAAAAAAAAAATCTTTTGAGAATTTGCATGGAGTGGTATTCTATTTTAAGAATTTTTTATTTAAAAAAAAAAAAAAAAAAAAATTTCTTGTAATTATTTTTGGTTTTTAATAATTATTAAATAGATTAATTTATGTGTTAGATTTTATAAATTGATCTATAGGAACTTTCATTGTGCATTTTCTTGGGAAATTTAATTATAGTTGGTTAGTAATTTTAAATAGATAAATGAATTTGCATGATTAGAAATTAGAAATTTGTTTATCCCGACGTTAACACTGTTATTGATTTGTGTATTCTGAATTTGCATTTATTATGCCATGTCATGTTTTGAGTGCGTGACAAAATGAGTTATCTATTCTTTTATGTTATGTGGTATTTTTATTTATGGGTATCTGTTTAGTATAGATGACCTTTAGGACATAAAGCCAAAGGTTTTGGGGTTTTGATTTTTGCATGGTATCTTGTGAGATGTCAGTTCATGTTTCTATGATCATGTCATCGTCCTAATTTCCTACACCCAACCTAAATTTAGTTATGTTATATTTGATGATCTTATGAGGGTACTGTTAATTGTATGGTTATTGAGAACCTATGTGCTCCTGTATGGGCAGGATGCGATTTAAGATTATGTATTACCTGTTGGTGCTCAAAAATGCTGGATCATTTTGAGGCCAACTGACATGCACAAATAAATGCCTCTATAATTCTGACTCGATCGAGCCAAGGCTGGTAGGCCTAAAAATGGTGCTTCCTAACTACAAAAATGCGTACGTAAACAAAAGCAAGTCCTCCCAAAGGGGTTAACAATCCTTGGAGGATAATAACTTGATCTCCTAACTGCTAAATAGTTTGATATCTAAACTGAAACCTAAGAATACTATTAAAACCTAACTGAATTCCTTGTAATGAAGATAATAGATATAATGTATAAATATCAGAAAGAACAAAATTCCAATTACAAATGAAAACAAGATCAGTGCCTAATGATGAATTGGGAATAGTCATTTATATTCAATCTTACGTATAAACATAGATGGTTTTAAAGTAACTCACTCCTGTAAAGTGAGACCATCATCCTACTGACCTCAATTGAAACAAAGATCTAAAATAACTTATACAATTAGTCCTATGGATTTTAACTCAACTTAAGAGCCCAATAGGAATAATGACAGGTTCTCAGACTATGCAACTATTATTTAGATTGTATAAATTAACCATAAATGAATGAATCAAATAAAGGATATAATAGGATAATCTGGTTCACAGAGTAATCTGAGAAACTAATTGAAAATAAAGAAGACTATATTAACATTAAAACATAAGGACTTATCTGTCATTTACATTTTAACATTTGGACATTAGATTCAAATCTGTAATTTAGGAGAGTTTCCCCAATTGTGTCGTGTCCAAAAAAATCCTTTTTTTCTAAAAAATCACCCCTGAGTTTATTTTGACTCAACATTTATACATTATTCAAAGGTTTTTTGTGAAAAGACATACCTTTTCATAAAAACCTAATCCTAGCAACTAACCCTAAAAAAAAATAATTAAACCATATAATGGTTCTTTGGGGAAAACAATTCCTGTATAACAAACATAATTTGTTACATCTTCATGATAATTGGCTTGATGATCCATATATTTTCAATGTAAAACTTCCGACACAAAAATCCAACATTAGGTAACTTTTAACAAATTTAAAACATAGGGATCATTATATCTAATAATGTTTTCAAATTTCCAGAATGATCCTACATTAACATTTATTTATTTAAATAAATAATATATCACAATAAGTAATCAATAAAACCAKGATATATGAACATCATTTACATGCATATAAATGTATTTGATAATATAAAMTAAATACCAATAAAKTTTRMAATATTTAATCATGGGTATCTATTTTTAATTATCAAAAATATAGAAATCCTATTAKTAGGGTGAAACCTAAAATCCATTAATAGGAATATAATTATATGTTTTGACCGAGRTTTACTTTCAAACTCTAAACATAATATATCTTTTTTTCAAAATACTTATTTCAAAAAGATGAAACAAAAATWACATTTAGAAATATTTCTAAAACATTAGGGTTCAAAAGATTTATGACTCACCCAAAAAAAAGAATATTTGTCTTAACTTYACAATATTTAAAATAATTTACATTGGGTAAGCGTATTGATATTTTAGAAAATAACAACCCTAACATTAAAGAAATTCTTTCAAATGTAAACACAAAACAAAATCTCAATAACCTCTTTATAAAATACATTTAGGTCTTTGAAATAAAATAATTTCACTTTCTAAACAAAAGACCTTAAATATGCATACATTTATGAGATAAAAATAAAATTCACTCAAATGACCTAATTAGTAATTGCAAAAAATACAAATTTAATAGGGTAAAACAAAAGATTTCATTTAGGTATTTTGAAAAACTAAAAATTTATGCCAAAAAGTAATTTCAAAAACCATAAACATAATAATATTTACCCTATTACAAATTTTACTTTAATGATTTTTAGGGTAAATTAAAATGAAACCCTAAAAGGATTACAATAGTAAAAAATTCTAAATCTTGTAAAATATAAAGTTCTCTTAAAACACAATATATAAGAGAAATCCAAACACATTTTAACATAATAATTTATCCATAAATTACTAAAGGAAATAAATTAGTCTTTTAATTTATCTCTTTATTTCTACCCATATTCTCAAAGAATAACATAGGACAATTGGTTATGGGGTAGGAGGGTAGGTCGATAGGAAAGAAGGTTGGCTTGAGAGGTTGAGTGTTCAACTCCCGATCGCCACCTTTTTACTTAACTACTTTATTTATTATTTTTATAATCATTTTATCTCAAAATATACATGCATTAGATTTATTGAAAATAAGATAAGGACACACATATACGCTTTTTTATCATTTTAATTATCAACATAGGGAAATCATATAAAATATGAAAAATGTATACTATACTTCCTTGATGTCTCGTTCCTTTTGAACCTAAAATTTCTATTGTCAACAGTGGCTCTTATTGGGGATGTGCATTTATGCCTGGATGTAGCAAGAAGCCAATTATCTTTGGAAAAGCAGACCATAATGAGAAGAAAATCATAATTCTTAAAACAAATAAAATAATGTACAAGTTAGAGAATACTTCCTTCTTTTCAAGAGAAAAATGGATTTAAATACTGACCATCAGTTGGGAACTCCTGAATGAATTCATCAGTATCCTGTGGATAATATGAATTCTCACCTGCTTTTGAAATGACCATGTAGGGTCCTAGCCATAATGCCTCAAACTTACCATGTTTTCCCTTGTCTTGGTTTTTTGCATTCCATTTTAATACCCAATCACCTTCTCTGAAAGGCCTGTCTGATGCTCTTTTGTCATGAAGGGTCTTAATCTACTGTTGTTGATGTAGATTCCTTTCTTGCGCTATTCTTCTCATCTCATCTAGCTCTGATAACTTGATTAACCTATCTTCCATAAAATTTACATCCTCAAGCTCTTCTTCCTGGATGAAATTGTAAACTGGTAGGAGGTTGTTCAATGGTAACCTTGCTTGTTTTCCATAAACTAACTCATAAGGAGCAAAACCTATCAATCTTTTCACTGTCACTCTGTCTACCCATAAATCTAGATTTAGCTTTGAATCCCATGCTTTCTTATTATTGCTCAACATTCTTCTGATAATATTCAATATATTCTTATTGCTTGATTCTACTTGACCATTTCCTTGCGGGTGATACGGAGATGAGTATGATAGGTTGATACCATATTTTTCACAAAATTATAAAAATTCCTTAGATTTGAAACACATGCCATTGTCACAAAGAATCTTGCAAGGTACTCCAAATCTGGTAAGTATGTTCTCTGTCAAAAAATTGATGACCACCTTTCTTGTAGCTTTTCTTGTAGTTATAGCTTCAACCCATTTTGTAAAGTAATCGGTCGCAACCAATATCCACTTGTGACCTCCACTCGAAGCATCTGTGATTTCCCCAATAAAATCTATTCCCCACATCTTGAAAGGTTCCTCAGTTTGTAAAGGGATAAGGGGTAAAGCACCATTATATTTAAGTTTCCCAGAGAACTTCTGACAAGATTCACATTTTTTAACATAATCATAAAAATCCTTGAAAACTTGGGGCCAATAATACCCAGCTTTCAATATCTTATGAGCTATTGTCTTAGCTGAGAAGTGACCACCACATACCCCATCATGTAATTCCTTTATAACGGACTTGGCCTGATAAGTGTCCAGACAAAATAAAAGGATACCATCATTGTTTTTCCAATACAGATCTCCTTGAATCAGTACATACCTTGATGCTTGAAATTTTATAGTTCTTTTTCTATTATCACTTAAACCTTCTTTACATTTCATATGTTTTAAGAAATAAACTATATTCATGTACCATGGACAATGTTCGATGCTAGCTCCTGAGTTATCCAAATCCACTTGGTTTATTTGGGTTGCCTCCAAATTTGTTTCTACCATGAGTTTAGCCAACCCTTGACCTCTTACTAATTTAGTGATTTGTATTTCAATATCAAACTCTTGAACCTAATTGATCCATCTACATATTCTACCCATGACTTCTGATTGCCTCAATATGTCTTTAGTTTCCGCATTAGGTACATATGCCACAATCTTAGCTCCAACTAGATAAGGCCTGAATGATTTTACTGACTTTACTAATGCATAAGCTTTCTTTTCATGTATATCATAGTTTAACTCAGAAGCTTGTAAAGTCTTACTAAAGAAAGCTATCAGTTTCTCATGTCCATCATTTTTCTGTAATAGAACGGCTGCAATGGTGTGAAAGGAAGCAAAAGAGAATAGTTGAAAAGGTTTTGAGAAATCAGGGGATTTCAACACCGGAGCTTCCTTGATTGCTTTCTTAATGTTAGAAAAAGCCTCTAAGGCTTCATCTGTCCATTTTAGAATTGCATTTTTCTTTAACATATTTGCAATAGGTTTAACAATTTCTAAAAAATTTGAGACAAACCTTCTCACAAAGTTGATTTGTCCAAAGAAAGACTGGATCCCCTTAACATTTTTAGGAATCTGAATTTTGTTAATTGCTTCAATTC
>MU223123.1:3067187-3085285 GCA_018584345.1 Thuja plicata | reverse complement strand
GTCTAACAACCATTTTGTAAATCCTCTAACAAGGTGACAATTCAGTTGAATTTCTCTAAAGACCTCTCACAAGGCCACTCCTAGCAGGGTGATTAAATCCTCTAACAGGGTCGCATCTAACAGTGTGTTTTGTAACCTTTAACAGGGTTGGCTCCTAACAGGGCTCACTTCAGAAGAGTAAAAATCAGTAACTAGTTGCATTGGTGGTTTTCCCAAATTGGGTTTCCACGTTATATCTGGTGTTACTTGTGTCACTTGTGTTTATGCTATTTGATTTATGCATGTCAATAATTGTGAATGTATACTAAACAATAATAAGTTAATCTACCGAGTAACAGCAATATATATTTAAGACATCTAAGGGACTTGTGGATTTATTTTTGTGGTAACTGATTCACCCCTCCCCTCTCAGTTACTCCATCCATATTTCCAACAATAATATCAGGTCCAAATCCATACCCTAAACCCTTATCTTATCCTATTGATGGACAAAGAATCTGATTGACTATCCTATTCAAATTTGTCAACTGATGTGGATTTATGAGCCTATTTGTGTGTGTTTGGGTTTCTATTTCAGTTGTTTGTCTATTTTAGTGGGTTATCTATTTAGATGGTTTTCAGGTGATTTAATGATGCTTTTGGCTTGATTTATTTAATGAATATTTGTGATAAATATTAGTGTTAATTATTGCATCTTTAATAAGGTTTAAACATTGATATATGAAATATATGGCTATTTAATAATAATTAAATGCCTATATTTAACTAATTGATTTAATTATTAAGTCTTGATTTAAATAATTGAGATTTAATAAATATTAAATTCAATTAATTTTAATTAATTGTGCAAATATGATTTATTTAATATTATTTTAAGTTGCATGGTTAATTGATTTATTTAATTGAAAATATCTCTCATGCATTTTCAATTTAACACTTTGCTTTTATATTTTAAAGTTGAGTTTTGCATGCTTTAAGTGAAATTGAAAATAAAGAATTTATTTTAAATATTAATTAGATAATTTATATTCCCTTTAGGGTTTTCACTTTTTGAAAACTTAATTACATAGATTATCTATATCTTTGGATTGGAAGCCTTTTTGAGAGGTTGTTCAATCAAGGAGAAGGAGCAATCAGGTGATTGGGGTTTTAAGAGAGCTTGATTGGATTTGTGGATCTCTTATTTGGAATTATGGATCCTTCTTGCCTGGATTTGGGAATTTGTGCTTCTCATCAGTTATTGAGGTAGGGTCTTCATCTTTTGAATTCTAGCTTTCAGTTCCTTGTCTTTCATGCATCTGAAAGCTAGGACCCTTTGTGTGATCTTTCTTGTTTGAGTAGTTGGTAATTTTATTGATTTATAATTGAGAAGTTATGATCTTGGTTTCAATTTGTTTTTTCCTCCATGTTTTCTTATTATATCTATTTTTGTGGGCATAAAGGTTTATTTTTGGGTGTTGAATGCCAATTGGGCATTATGGTTTTTGTGTGAAAGAAATATGTTGCAAAAATTCTCTTAGGGTTTTGATTTGAGGGAAAAAGGCTTCTTTGAGGAAAATTTGATAAATGTTGTTAATATTTCTTGAAACCCTCATATTTGTATCTCCTTGCCATGGAAAAATGAAATTCATACCCTTACCATGTCCTTTCCCAAACCCCTGATCAAACCTGAAAGGAAACAAGAAAAAGAGTTAGTTTGAATGCTTGAAAATAAGAAAACTCTTCTTGGGAAAAATATATAATTATATTAAAAATTAGGTTCTTGTTTTTATCATATTGCATGTTGTAAAATAAAAGAAAAAAAATTCCCTCTTATTTTATTTATAATTTTTATTAAAATAAAAATGCTTATATTATTCAAAATATGGCTTAATAAGTTTATTCTTGAAAAGAAAGAATACTTTTCTTGAAAAAAAAATTAATTAATTAATTAATATTAAATTATGAATCCTTCTTGTTTTTATCAATTTGCATGTTGAAGGAAGATACTCTTCTTGAAAAATAAATTAATATTAAATTAGAAATCTTTTCTTGTTTGCATCAATTTGCATGCAAGGTTTTTATTTGGAAAATTAAATATTAATGTTTTTCTTCTTGTTTGTATCAATTTGGATGCAATAGAATTCATTTTTTAGAAATTATGTTTCTTTAGAAATTCTATTTAAAAAATAATAAAAAATAAATTAAAAAATTTAAACAAATATATCTTTTTTATAATTTGCTTGGAGTGGTATTCTATTTTTAGAATTTTTATTCTATTGTGTGTTTTCTTGGGAAATTTAATTATAGTTGGTTAGTAATTTTAAATAGATCAATGAATTTGCATGATTAGAAATTATAAATTTGTTTATCCCTACATTAACTCTGTTATTGATTTGTGTATTCTGAATATGTATTTATTATGCCATGTCATGTTTTGAGTGCATGACAAAATGAGTTATGTATTATTTTATGTTATGTGGTATTTTCATTTATGGGTATCTATTTAGGATAGATGACCTTTGGGACGTAAAGCCAGAGGTTTTGGGGTTTTGATTTCTGCATGGTATCTTATGAGATGTCAGTTCATGTTTCTGTGATGATGTCATGGTCCTGATTTCCTACACCCAACCTGAATTTAGTTATGTTGTATTTCATGATCTTATGAGGGTGCTATTAATTGTATGGTTATTGAGAACCTATGTGCTCCTGTATGGGCTGGAAGCGATTTGAAAATATGTATTACCTTCATGTGTTACTAGGGTATCTCATTGGCAAGTTACTTAATAAGTGAAAATATGAAACATTAAGGGGTTTTAAAATGTACTAAAAAGATAACTGAGCCTCTACCCATGCCTTGAGTTTATTATATGCTAGGATGGGAGAGTTGGGATCCTTGTCTTCACAAAAGGATTACTGAGCCACATAGAGTCACTAGGAGGCCAGCGTCCAAGAGGGACTAGGGTTAACTCAAGGGTAGACTTATGTGATGACACTTCCCTATATACAACTTAGGTTATCCTACGTATGTCAGTTACCTCTAGTATTGTTTAGTGTTCCTTATTGTGGTTTAGTGAGCTTCTAGGATCTTCCTATACATTTGAGTATGATGTCATGTATACCTTGATGTATGCCTTCATGTTGTATACCCCATGTGTGTGGGCCTGTTACTATCTCCTCAGCACAGTGAGAGTGGACCTTAGGTTCCACGCGGTTGGGTGGTAGTGATTCTTATTATGATTGAAATCTGACGGTTCTTCTTCATGCTTGGATGATCCTTGCTGTAGTTTTATGTTCTTAGTCTTTTTGAGACTTTTTCAGTTACATGAGTTTTATACTTGTACCATACGTGGGTATTGGTTATCATCTTTTGAAGGATGTATTGTATTGTTTTATTATGTATTATTACATACCCTACCTCTTGTGTAGTGGATGTTGATTAGGTTGTATACCTTTGGTATCAGATGTATATGTAATCTTTTATTACGAGATGTATGCTATTGGATTCAGTTGATGTGTCCTTTATGTTAGATCTTAATATTTTCTATTTGTAGATTATTTTGCTTAAGTAATTCTATGTCAAGGAACCCTTGAGAAATGTTATGTATGTTGTGTTGTACTTATGTGTATGTCATGTATTAATTGTATTTCTTTCACATTTTTATCATTATTGGTTGTAAACATTTAAAGAAAAAAATTATCCTTTTAACTTAGTGTCATGTTTAGGTTAGTTCTCCTGGGTTCCCTAGTGAGGCATTTCAGTTTCTATTTTTCTCAATCAGAGGAAAACCCACCTAATATTTTGATGTCAAATGCTTCCATTTTAAATTTCATGAAGATCTGAGCTCATTTGAAATATTAATCTAAAGTTTCAATTTTACACAATCAAAGGAAAACCCACCTAATATTTTAATGTCAAATGCTTCAATTTTAAATTTCATGAAGATTGGAGCTCATTTGAAATATTAATTTAAAGTTTCAATTTTGCTCCCAAACCTAAAAATGTGTCATAAAAAAATTTTCAATTTTGCATAAACAGATGAAAACCAACTAATATTTTGATGTCAAATGCTTCCACTTTAAATTTCACAAACACCGGAGCTCATTTGAAATATTAATTTAAAGTTTCAATTTTTCTCAATCAGAGGAAAACCCACCTAATAGTTTGATGTCAAATGCTTCTATTTTAAATTTCACAGAGATCCTAGCTCGTTTGAAATATTAATTTAAAGTTTCAATTTTACACAATCAAAGGAAAACCCACCTAATATTTAAATATCAAATGCTTCCATTTCAAATTTCACGAAGACTGGAGCTCATTTGAAATATTAATTTAAAGTTTCAATTTTACTCCCGGATGTAAAACGTCTCACAAAAAAATTTCAATTTTGTACAATCAAAGGAAAACACACCTAATATTTTGATGTCAAATGCTGCTATTTTAAATTTCACAAAAATTAGAGCTCATTTGAGATATTAATTTAAAAATTCAATTTTACACAATTAGAGGAAAACTCACCTAATATTTTGATTTCAAATTCCTTCATTTTAAATTTCACGAAGATCAGAGCTCGTTTGAATATTAATTTAAAGTTTCAATTTTTCTTAGTCAGAGGAAAACCCACCTAATATTTGGATGACAAATGCTTCCATCCTAAATTTCATGAATATCCAAGCTCGTTTGAAATATTAATTTAACATTTAAATTTTTCTCCCAAACGTAAAAATGTGTCACAAAAAGTTTTAATTTTGCACAATCAGATGAAAATGTACCTAATATTTTGATGTCAAATGCTTCCGTTTTAAATTTCACAAAGATCATAGCTCATTTGAAATATTAATTTAAAATTTCAATTTTGCCTCCGGATGTAAAATGTGTCACAAAAAAGTTTGAATTTTGTACATTCAGAGCAAAAACTACCTAATATTTTGATGACAAATGCTTCCATTTTAAATTTCACAAAGATTTGAGCTCATTTGAAATATTAATTTAAAGTTTCAATTTTGCTCCCAAACGTAAAACGCGTCACAAAAAAGTTTCAATTTTGCACAATAAGATGAAAACCCATCTAATATTTTGATGTCAAATGCTTCCATTTTAAATTTCATGAACATCGGAGCTCATTTGAAATATTAATTTAAAGATTCATTTTTTCTCAATCAGAGGAAAACCCACCCAATATTTTGATGTCAAATGCTTCTATTTTAAATTTCATGGAGATCCGAGCTTGTTTGAAATATTAATTTAAATTTTCAATTTTATACAATCAGAGGAAAACCCAACTAATATTTTTATGTCAAATGCTTCCATTTTAAATTTCATGAAGATCGAAGCTCGTTTGAAATATTAATTTAAAGTTTAAATTTTGCTTAATGAGAGGAAAACACACCTAATATTTTGATGTCAAATGCTTCTATTTTAAATTTCACAAAGATCTGATCTTGTTTGAAATATTAATTTAATGTTTCAATTTTAAACAATCAGAGGAAAACCCACCGAATATTTTGATGTCAAATGCTTCCCTTTTAAATTTCATGAAGATCGGAGCTCGTTTGAAGCATTAATTTAAAGTTTCAATTTTACTCAGTTAGAGGAAAACCCACCTAATATTTTGATGTCAAATGCTTCCATGCTAAATTTCATGAATATTTGAGCTCGTTGAAATATTAGTTTAAAGTTTCAATTTTTCTCCCAAACGTAAAGATGTTTCACCAAAAATTTTCAATTTTGCACAATCAGATGAAATCCACCTAATATTTTGATATCAAATGATTCCATTTTAATTCACGAAGATCAGAGCTTGTTTGAAAATTAATTTAAAGTTTCAATTTTGCTTCTGGACGTAAAATGTGTCACTAAAAAGTTTCAATTTTGCACAATTAGAGGAAAACCCACCTAATATTTTGATGTCAAGTTCTTCCATTTTAAATGTCACGAAGATCCAAGCTCATTTGAAATATTAATTTAAAGTTTCAAATTTGCTCTCAGATGTAAAATGTGTCACAAAAAAGGTTTGATTTTGCACAATCAGAGGAAAACCTACCTAATATTTTTGTGTCAAACGGTTCCATTTTGAATTTCATGAACATCGAAGTTCATTTGAAATATTAATTTAGATTTTTAATTTTGCTCAATTAGAGGAAAACCCACTTAATATTTTGATATAAAATCCTTCTATTTTAAATTTCATGGAGATCTGAGCTCGTTTGAAATATTAATTTAAAGTTTCAATGTTACACAATCAGAAGAAAACCCACCTAATATTTTGATGACAAATGCTTCCATTTTAAATTTCACAAAGATCGGAGCTCTTTTGAAATATTAATTTAAAGTTACAATTTTTCTCAATCAGAGGAAGCCCCCCCTAATATTTTGATGTGAAATGCTTCCATTTTAAATTTCATAAAAGTCCGAGCTTGTTTGAAATATTAATTTAAAGTTTTCAATTTGACACAATCTAAGGAAAACCCACCTAATATTTTGATGTCAAATGCTTCCATTTTAAGTTTCATGAATATCAAAGATCGTTTGAAATATTAATTTAAAGTTTTAATTTTGCTTATTTAGAGGAAAACCCACCTAATATTTTGATGTCAAATGCTTCCATTTTAAATTTCACAAAGATACGAGATCGTTTGAAATAATAATTTAAAGTTTCAATTTTGCTCCCAAACGTAAAAACGTGTCACAAAAATGTTTCAATTTTATACAATTAGATGAAAACCCACCTAATATTTTGATTTCAAATGCTTCCATTTTAAATTTCATGAAGATCAGAGCTCACTTGAAATATTACTTTAAAGTTTCAATTTTGCCTCCAGATGTAAAATGTGTCACAAAAGAGTTTCAATTTTGCACAATTAGAGGAAAATCCATCTAATATTTTCATGTCAAATGCTTCCATTTTAAATTTCACGATGATCTGAGCTCTTTTTAAATATTAATTTAAAGTTCCAATTTTGCTCCCGGACGTAAAATGTGTCACAAAAAAGTTTCAATTTTGCAAAATCAGAGGAAAACCCACCTAATATTTTGATGTCAAATGCTTCTATTTTAAATTTCACGAACATTAGAGCTTGTTTGAAATATTAATTTAAATTTTCAACTTTGCTCAATCAGAGGAAAATCTAGCTAATATTTCGATGTCAAACGCTTCTATTTTAAATTTCATGGAGATCCGGGCTCATTTGAAATAATAATTTAAACTTTCAATTTTACACAATCAAAGAAAACCCACCTCATATTTTGATGTCAAATACTTCCATTTTAAATTTCATGAAGATTGGAGCTCATTTGAAGTATTAATTTAAAGTTTCAATTTTGCTCAATTAGAGGAAAAATTACCTAATATTTTGATGTCAAATGCTTCCATTTTAAATTTCATGAAGATACGAGCTTGTTTTAAATATTAATTTAAAGTTTCAATTTTACACAATCAGAGGACAACCCACCTAATATTTTGATGTCAAATGCTTCCATTTGAAATTTCACAAAGATCTGAGCTCATTTGAAATATTAATTTAATGTTTCAATTTTGCTCAGTCAGAGGAAAACCCAGCTAATATTTTGATGTCAAATGCTTCCATTTTAATTTTCACGTAGAGCTAAGCTCGTTTGAAATATTAATTTAAAGTTTCAATTTTTCTCCCAAATGTAAAAACATGTCACAAAAAAGTTTTGATTTTGCACAATTAGATGAAAACCCACCTAATATTTTGATGTCAAATGCTTCCATTTTAAATTTCATGAAGATCGGAGCTCATTTGAAATATTAATTTAAAGTTTCAATTTTGCCGCCGGACGTAAATTGTGTCACAAAAAAGTTTCAATTTTGCACAATCAGAGGAAAATGCACCTAATATTTTGATGTCAAATGCTTCCATTTTAAATTTCATGAAGATCTGAGCTTGTTTGAAATATTAATTTTAAGTTTCAATTTTGCTCCTGGACGTAAAATGTATCACAAAAAAGTTTCAATTTTGCACAATCAGAGGAAATCCCACCTAATATTTTGATGTCAAATGCTTCCATTTTAAATTTCATGAACATCGGAGCTCATTTGAAATATTTATTTGAAGTTTTATTTTTTCTCAATCAGAGGAAAACCCACCTAATATTTTGATGTCAAATGCTTCTATTTTAACTTTTATGAAGATTCAAGCTCATTTGAAATATTAATTTAAAGTTTAAATTTTACACAATTAGAGGAAAACCCACCTAATATTTTGATATCAAATGCTTCCATTTTCAATTTCACGAAGATCAAAGCTCATTTAAAATATTAATTTAAAGTTTCAATTTTGCTCAATCAGAGGAAAACCCACCTAATATTTTGATGTCTAATGCTTCCATTTTATATTTCATGAAGATCCGAGCTTGTTTGAAATATTAATTTAAAGTTTCAATTTTACACAATCAGAGGATAACCCACCTAATAATTTGATGTCAAATGCTTGTTAGTAATAATTCAGAGGTGGGGTGAATCAATGGCCTCAAAAATAATCCTTAAATCAATCCTTAAACCTTATAACCACAAATTATGTCTCAAGTTATTTTCTGTCCTACAAGATGAATGCCTTGAAATACTTATATTAATTTTCTACTTGTCGGATTGCTTTGTAAATCTCTCTTCAGTATGATTACTGATAAGCAGTTAACTATTTTCTGAAACACAATAAATATGCAAAGTATACCGATAAATCCATAATTTCATATGTGAAATGTAAAATAGTAAGGTAATGAAACATAAACACATAACACATAGATTTTTAATGTGGAAACCCTATTAAGGGAAAAACCACTAGGACTGGTACCCCAAATTTTCACTCTTCTGAAGTGAGATATGTTAGGAGCCAACCCTGTTAAAGGTTACAAACACACTTTTAGGTGTGATCTTGTTAGAGGATTTAAAAGATAGTTTGTTATCTAGTATCTGGCATCTAATGCTACCATCCTTGATCAAACACTCACTTGACCTGTTAATAGGTATCGGGCATATCCAATGCTACTTTTATGATCAAAATTTTTGATACTCCTTGGGATGTATCTCAATTGTAAAAGACTTTTAAATCCTTTATGATTAAGAGACTTGATGCTTCAATGGTTAAACTAAAACACTAATGATTTGTTCATACATACAACTCAATTGCACATTTTCAGATCTATTGTAATTCCATTACCTTTCTCATCAATATAATAAATCTTATACCTTTGCTCCACATTGTTCTGCTCTGTGATGTTGTCTCACTATTTTTCAGTGTTTGCAAAATCTATCTCTTTCCTTAGCTCATTGATCAAGATTGAATGAAGACTTCTTCTCCTTCAGATTTTATTTTTCATCTTTCCTCTTCTCTTTTTCTCCCCACACACCCCATTCATAATGAATTGGGTTTGTCTTTATATAGACATGATTTCCCCTTTTTCTTGGCTTTCTTGATTCTTAGCGTGATCCACAATTCTTTCCAATACATTTAAAGAAAACTCCTATTTTATCTCAAAGAGATCTTCTTTCCAACTAGACAAATCAGCTTTAAATCAATTACTTATCTCTGGATAAATCTGGATGATTAAAAACATGATAAGTATCTATTAAGTCTATTTATAGATCTTGAAAGCTAAGAAATTTGTCATTTTTGAACTCTCTTTTCTGTCTCTCAACACTTCAGTTAGTCATCGGTGATAACTGAATGTTCTATCAGTGTGATTTTAGTTATCATCAGGATCTCCATCCTTTTCTTTTCTGTCGGGCAACACTGAAATTGTTTCTGTCAGGTTACTCTGTGTTTTGCTCTTCGGGCAACACTGTAACTTTGCTTGTTGGTATTGTTGTGCATTAGCTTGTTAGGTAACACTGTGACTCTGCTATTTTACTCTGACCGTCGACATGCACTCCGTCGGTGTATATAGTCACTTAGTGAATACTTGACTTATATGTATTACTGATAGCATAGCCTTTGATTCATTGGTTCTTTGAAGTCTTTGGTAGTATTTCCATGGCCATACAGATTATATCAAGTTGACATCAATGAAAATACAATACATTAACTAATTTAATGCCTTGCATGATCATCAACTTAACATATTCAAACATTCAATCAGTTACATGTCATCAATACTTCTATTTTAAATTTCACAAAGATTAGAGCTCGTTTGAAATATTAATTTAAAGTTTCAATTTTGCTCAGTCAGAGGATAACCCACCTAATATTTGGATGTAAAATGCTTCCATTTTAAATTTCACAAAGATTTAAGCTCATTTGAAATATTAATTTAAAGTTTCAATTTTTCTCCCAAATGTAAAAACATGTCACAAAAAATTTTCAATTTTGCACAATCAAATGAAAACCCACCTAATATTTTGATGTCAAATGCTTCTATTTTAAATTTCACAAAGATCGGAGATCATTTGAAATATTAATTTAAAGTTTCAATTTTGCATGATCAGAGAAAAACCCACCTAATATTTTGATGTCAAATGCTTCCATTTTAAATTTCATGAAGA
The DNA here is from genome assembly GCA_018584345.1 of Thuja plicata. NCBI lineage: Eukaryota > Viridiplantae > Streptophyta > Pinopsida > Cupressales > Cupressaceae > Thuja > Thuja plicata. The sequence continues at coordinate 3,074,804 of MU223123.1, read as the reverse complement.
TCCGAGCTTGTTTGAAATATTAATTTAAAGCTTCAATTTTGCTCCCAAACGTAAAATGTGTCACAAACAAGTTTCAATTTTGCACAATCGGAGGAAAACCCACCTAATATTTTGATGTTAAATGCTTCCATTTTAAATTTCATGAACATTGGAGCTCGTTTGAAATATTAAATTAACGTTTCAATTTTTCTCAAACAGAGGAAAACCCACCTAATATTTTGATATCAGATGCTTTGATTTTAAATTTCATGGAGATCCGAGCTTGTTTGAAATATTAATTTAATGTTTCAATTTTACATAATCAGAGGAAAACCCACCTAATATTTTGATGTCAAATGCTTCCATTTTAAATTTCACAAAGATCAGAGCTCGTTTGAAATATTAAATTAAAGTTTCAAGTTTTCTCAGTTAGAGGAAAACCCACCTAATATTTTGATGTCAAATTCTTCCACTTTAAATTTTACGAAGATCCGAGCTCATTTAAAATATTAATTTAAAATTTCAATTTTACACAATCAGAGGAAAACCCACCTAATATTTTGATGTCAAATGCTTCCATTTGAAATTTCATGAAGATCAGAGCTCGTTTGAAATATTAATTTAAAGTTTCAATTTTTCTCAGTCAAAGGAAAACCCACCTACTATTTTGATGTCAAATGCTTCCATTTTAAATTTCATGAAGATTCGACCTCGTTTGAAATATTAATTTAAAGTTTCAATTTTGCTACCAAACATAAAAATGTGTCACAAAAAAGTTTCAATTTTGCACAATCAGATGAAAACCCACCTAATATTTTGATGTCAAATGCTTCCATTTTAAATTTCATGAAGATCAGAGCTCATTTGAATTATTAATTTAAAGTTTCAATTTTGCCTCCGAACGTAAAACATGTCACAAAAATTTTTCAATTTTGACAATTAGAGGAAAACCCGCCTAATATTTTGATGTCAAATGCTTCCATTTTAAATTTTACAAAGATTCAAGCTCATTTGAAATATTAATTTAAAGTTTCAATTTTTCTCCTGGATGTAAAACGTGTCACAAAAAGGTTCCAATTTTGCACAATCAGAGGAAACCCCACCTAATATTTTGATGTCAAATGCTTCCATTTTAAATTTCACGAACACTGGAGCTCGTTTGAAATATTAATTTAAAGTTTCAATTTTGCTCAATCAGAGGAAAACCCACCAAATATTTTGATGTCAAATGCTTCTATTTTAAATTTCATGGAGATCTGAACTCATTTGAAATATTAATTTAAAGTTTCAATTTTACAGAATCAGAGGAACAACCACCTAATATTTTGATGTCAAATGCTTTCATTTTAAATTTCACAAAGATCGGAGCTCGTTTGAAATATTAATTTAAAGAATTAATTTTTCTCAATCAAAGGAAAACCCACCTAATATTTTGATGTCAAATGCTTCCATTTTAAATTTCATGAAGATCTGATCTCGTTTGAAATATTAATTTAAAGTTTCAATTTTACACAATCAGAGGAAAACCCACCTAATATTTTGATGTAAAATGCTTCCCTTTTAAATTTCAAGAAGATCAGAACTCGTTTGAAATATTAATTTTCATTTGAAGATTGGAGACTAATTCGTACAACATAAATTAAATATTAATATATTTATATATCTATTACTATATCAGTAATATATATATAGTGATTAAATATATGTTATATATATTGAGATTATATATATATATATTATATTAATATAATAAAATTTTAAGAGACATATATTCAGATCTTAAATTTTAACACGGTATCAGAGAAAGATTCCTTCATTAAATCCTAACCGCTTGAAGCAAGAGCTAGATCAGATTTTTGTAAATTTTGTATCTACAAAGTGGCAAATGGAATGAGACTCAAAGACAGACTTGACGGTGCCTCCAATTTTGAATCATGGAAACTTCGATTAATGTTGGTATTAAGGAAGCATGAGCTAAAGACAATAATGAAAAATTCTCATAAATCTAATGGAAATTGATGAGTAGAGTCAATGGGAAAACTTTAGACAAGGAGTAAGCTCTCGCACCAAACTCTCCAAATTTGATCAACTGCATTCAAGAAGAGTATAAAGGAATCATGAAATCTAGAAGAGTAGACACCTTATGATTGAGAGGGAGTTCACTGAACACTTTTGAGGTAAAGTTGACATGATTATTGATTATTATACTAATGTTATCTTATAACTATATGGGCCCTATGTAAATCATGAGGAAGTGATGACTTCCAAATGATTATCACTTGTATTTGTAAAATTTAATGGAAGGTGATGACCTTACAATAACTTGACCTTCTATTGTGATAGACATCGTGTGATGGCTAAAATAGATCACAATAGATGATTTCTTGCATGGTGGATTAAGTTTCTTAAATAGACCATTGACCTTCTATTGTGATAGACATCGTGTGATGGCTGAAACATATCACAATAGATGATTTCCTGCATGGTGGATTAAGTTCCTTAAATAGACAATTGACCTTCTATTGTGATAGACATTGTGTGATAGCTAAAACAGATCACAATAGATGATTTCCTGCATGGTGGATTAAGTTCCTTAAATAGACCATTGACCTTATATTGTGATAGGCATTGTGTGATGGCTAAACCAGATCACAATAGATGATTTCCTGCATGGTGGATTAAGTTCCTTAAATAGACCATTGACCTTCTATTGTGATAGACATCGTGTGATGGATGAAATAGATCAAAATAGATTATTTCATGGTTTGTGGATAGAATCGCTGATAAAGGTAATCCATACTGAAGCTCATGAGTTTGTGGATATAATTATTGATGGAGGAGATCCATACGAGAGCTTGTGGATTGAATCGCCGATGGAGGCTATCCACCTAAGAACTTGTGGATAGAATCACCGATGGAGGAAATCCACATATTGGGAATATGTTTAAATGAATTACATTATGAGAATTGATTTCTGATGAACAAACCTTCACAATTTTTGAGCTTATTGTGATGTGCATTTTATCTTCCCTAGCTAAGGAGTGTTGATGTTAATAGCTTTGATCGAATAAAATGATCATAATATTATGAGAAAATAAATAACTGATATATATATATATATATAATAATGGCCATTACTACTATATATTAATATACATATTTACCTAAACAAACATCATTAAATTGATAATATTGTTGTTCAGATAAACTGATGTGAGATAATATTATTCTACATTACATATGAATATTAATATATATAATAATAATGATATTATTATATATATCAATATACATATACAATGTATATAAAATTGATAAAATAATATTTCTACTATACTGATTAGCATCGGTCAAATTCACATTGACATTGGTTTTGCTCAATACCGATTCCTATTGGTCTTCTATGATAGCACATTATTGATCGGGGCATATATATCACTTGCTAAACATGAGGTTAGATAAATGGATATATAATCCCACGTAAAACACCGATTATCAGTTATACTCACCATGGTTGAGATTAACGTCGATATATTATTCTCACCGACTTGCATCATTTGTTTTGATTAATATTGATTGTTGATAATCATCGGTTATGCATTGTTTTGGTTAAACATTTTATTATTATTGAAGAGACATGTCTCCACGTGGAGATATGCCTATCTATCGACATAGTCTTATATATATGCTTTTCATAGATTGAATGAAGACAAGTATATACAGATTTCAAATGCAACTCTCATTCATACAACATAAATTAAATATTAATATATCTATTACTATATCAGTAATATATATATATATATATATATATAGTGAATAAATATATGCTATATATATTGAGATTATATATATATTAGATTAATATAATAAAATTTTAAAATTCATATATTTCGATCTTAAATTTTAACAATTTTGATGTCAAATGCTTTAATTTTAAATTTCACGAAGATCAGAGCTTGTTTGAAATATAAATTTAAAGTTTCAATTTTGCCTCCGGAAGTAAAACGTGTCACAAAAAAGTTTCAGTTTTGCACCATCAGAGGAAAACCCACCTAATATTTTGATGTCAAATGATTCCATTTTAAATTTCATGAAGATTCGAGCTCATTTGAAATATTAATTTAAAATTTCAATTTTGCTCCCAGACGTAAAACGTGTCACAAAAAAGTTTCAATTTTGCACAATCAGAGAAAAATCCACCTAATATTTTGATGTCAAATGCTTCCATTTTAAATTTCATGAATATCGGAGCTCATTTGAAATAATAATTTAAAGTTTCAATTTTTCTCAATCAGAGGAAAACCCACCAAATATTTTGATGTCAAATGCTTCTATTTTTGATTTCACAGAGATAAAAGCTCATTTGAAATATTAATTTAAAGTTTCAATTTTACACAATTAGAGGAAAACCCGCCTAATATTTTGATGTCAAATGCTTCCCATTTAAATTTCATGAAGATTGGAGCTTGTTTGAAATATTAATTGAAAGTTTCAATTTTTCTCAATCAAAGGAAAACCCACCTAATATTTTGATGTCAAATACTTCCATTTTAAATCTCATGAAGACTCGAGCTCATTTGAAATATTAATTTAAAGTTTCAATTTTACACAATTAGAGGAAAACCCACCTAATACTTTGATGTCAAATGCTTCATTTTCAAATTTCACGAAGATCAGAGCTCATTTGAAATATTAATTTAATTTTCAATTTTTCACAGTCAGGAAAACCCACCTAATATTTTGATGTCAAATGTCTCCATTTTAAATTTCACAAAGATCTGAGCTCGTTTGAAATATTAATTTAAAGTTTCAATTTTTCTCCCAAACGTAAAAACGTGTCACAAAAAAGTTTCAATTTTGCACAATCATATGAAAACCCACCTAATATTTTGATGTCAAATGCTTCCATTTTAAATTTCATGAAGATCAGAGCTTGTTTGAAATATTAATTATAAAGTTTCAATTTTGTCTCCTGACGGAAAATGTGGCACAAAAAAGTTTCAATTCTGCACAATCAGAGGGAAACCCACCTAATATTTTGATTTCAAATGCTTCCATTTTAAATTTCACAAAGATCCAATCTCATTTGAAATATTAATTTAAAGTTTCACTTTTTCTCCTGGACGTAAAACATATCACAAAAAAGTTTCAATTTCGCACAATCAGAGGAAAACCCACCTAATATTTTGATGTCAAATGCTTCCATTTTAAATTTCACAAACATCGGAGCTCGTTTAAAATATTAATTTAAAGTTTCAATTTTTCTCAATCAGAGGAAAACCCACTAAATATTTTGATGTCAAATGCTTCTATTTTAAATTTCATGGAGATCTGAGCTCATTTGAAATACTAATCTAAAGTTTCAATTTTACACAATCAGAGGAAAACCCATCTAATATTTTGATGTCAAATGCTTCCATTTTAAATTTCATGAAGATCAGAGCTCGTTTGAAATATTAATTTAAAGTTTCAATTTTTCTCAATCAAAGGAAAATACACCTAATATTTTGATGTCAAATGCTTCCATTTTAAATTTCATGAAGATCTGAGCTCGTTTGAAATATTAATTTTTAAGTTTCATTTTTACACAATCAGAGGAAAACCCACCTAACTTTTTGATGTCAAATGCTTCCATTTTAAATTTCACAAAGATCGGAGCTCATTTGAAATATTAATTTAAAGTTTCAATTTTTCTTAGTCAAAGGAAAACCTACCTAATATTTTGATGTCAAATGCTTCCATTTTAAATTTCATGAAGATCCGAGCTCGTTTGAAATATTAATTTAAAGTTTTAATTTTGCTCCCAAATTTAAAAATGTGTCACAAAAAAGTTTCAATTTTGCACATTCAGATGAAAACCCACCTAATATTTTGATGTCAAATGCTTCCATTTTAAGTTTCATGAAGATTGGAGCTCGTTTGAAATATTAATTTAAAGTTTCAATTTTGCCTCTGGACGTAAAATGTGTCACAAAAAAGTTTCAATTTTGCACAATTAGAGGAAAACCCACCTAATATTTTGATGTTAAATGCTTCCATCTTAAATTTCATGAATATCCGAGCTCATTTGAAATATTAATTTAAAGTTTCAATTTTACTCCCAGACATAAAATGTGTCACAAAAAAGTTTGAATTTTGCACAATGAGAGGGAAACACACCTTATATGTTTATATCAATTGATGAACTATAACTGATTGAATGTTTGAAGATGTTAAGTTGATGATCATGCAAGGCATTAAATCAGTTAATGTATTGTATTATCATTGATGCCAACTTGATATAATTTGTATGGTCATGAAAATATTGCTAAAGACTTTGAAGAACAGATGAATCAAAGGCTATGCTTTCAGTAGTGCATATAAGTCAAAAATTCACAAAGTGACTGTATACACTGTTGGAGTGCACACCATCAGATAGAGTAAAAGAGAAAATTCACAATGTTACCCAAGGAGAAAATGCACATCATTACCGATGAGCAAAGTGACAGTGTTACTCGACGAGCAGAGCACAGAGTAACCCGACAGATAAAATTACAGTGTTGCCCGATGAACGCAGATCCTAAAGACAACTGAAGTCACATCGACGAGGCAGTCAGTTATCACCGATGACTAACTGAAGTTTTGACCGATAGAATAGAGAGTTCAAAAATATCAAAATGCTTAGCTATCAAGGGCTAAAAATAGACTTAACTCATACTTATCAGTGTTTTAATCGATAAGATAAAGCCAGAGATAAGTAATGGATTTAAAGCTGCTTTGTTCAGTTGGAAAGAAGATCTCTACGAGATAAAACTAGAGTTTTTCTTTAAATCTAATTGGCAAGAATTGTGGATCACACCAAGATCAAGAAAGACAAGAAATGGTGAAACATGTCTATAAAGAGACAACCTAATTAATTATGAATTGAGGGGTGAAGAGAAAAAAAAAAGAGAATAGATGTTGAAGAGATTTTGAAGGAGAAGAAAGTCTTCATTCAGACCTGATCAACAAGCTGAGGAAAGAGCTAGATTCTGCAGACACCAACGAATAGTGAAACAACATCACAGAGAAGAATAGTGTGGAGCAAAGTTATTGAATTGATTATATTGATCATAGCGGTAATGCACTTACAATAGATCTAAAAATCTGTAAATCAAGTTGTGTGTGTGAACAGATCACATTACTATTTCAGTTTAACCATTGAAGCATTAAGTCTCTTAATCAAGCAGGACTTAAAAGTCTTTTGTAATTGAGATACATCCCAAGGAGTATCAAAAATTTTAATCATACAAAGTAGCATTGGATATGCCTGATACCTATTGACAGGCCAAGTGATTTTTTGATCAAGGATTGTAGCATTAGATGTTAGATACTAAGTGAAAAACTATCTTTAAATCCTCTAACAAGGTCACACCTAACAGTGTATTTGTAACCTTTAATAGGGTTGGCTCTTAACCGAGCTCACTTCAGAAGAGTGAAAATTTGGGGTACCGGTCCCATTGGTTTTTTCCCCTAATAGGGTTTCCACATTAAAAATCCATGTGTTATGTGTTTATGTTTCATTACTTTATTGTTTTGCATTTCACATAAGTTATCCTGGATTGATCGGTATACACTAGTTATTTACTATGTTTTGGTAAATAGAAAGACTGCTTA
>MU223123.1:3046706-3066988 GCA_018584345.1 Thuja plicata | reverse complement strand
AGGATTAATTTTTGAGGCTACTGATTCACCCCCCCCCCCTCTCAGTTATTACTAAAAATTGGTATCAGAACTTGTGTGCTTAGAAGGAAGGTTTCAAGACCTAAGATAAATATCACAAGATGAATAGATGAGATGTGCGCAATTTTAACAAAGACAACTTTTCTTCATGAAAAAGTAGAATAAGACTCCATTTGTGAGGTATTGTAAATGATGTTACTCAATACTTAGATATTGAATATGTGTTGCCCACAAGAGCACCCACAGTTGAAAAAATGAGAGATAAGCATGATCACAACTACATGATGATATAGCTTGCTTCCTCACTCTCCAATGCTAAATTTGAAGATGTCAAAGCATGCACAACTGCAAAGAAGATGTGGGACAAATTGAAGCTCATACATGGTGGTGATATAAATATTCTAAGAGCCAAGGCAGAAATCCTTAGAGGAAAATTTGATGATCTCAAAATGAAAGAAGGTGAAAACATCACATAGTACAACACAAGAATCAAAGAGGTAGTCAATGCAATCCGAGGACTTGGAGGTGTACTAGATGAGGATACAGTGGTAAGTAAAATTATAAGAACCTTACTACCTACTTATTCTATTAAAGTTTCTTCCTTACAAGAAATGAGAGTAGTAGCAAATAGCAATGTTACTCTAGACAGTTTGATTGGAAGACTGATTTCATTTGAGATGAACAACTTTGATAATAGTGTCTTACCAAACATAGAGTCTGCATTCAAATTGTCTTTGAGAATAAGTAAATCAAGTCATAAACACACTACAAGAAAATATAGTGATAGTGAAAGTGAAGAAGATCTTGATAAAATTGAAGCACTTATGGCTAGAAGAATGTAGAGAGGTAAAGGTAAATACAAATGCAAATTACCACTTATTTTTTTTAATTGTAAAGAGATTGGACACTTTGCTGCAAGATTTCCTAACAGAAGAAAAGATGATAGAAGTAATGACATGTCATTTGAAAAGAAGTATGATAGAGGTGATTACATAAGCAACTGACAATTAGAAAGAAGAGATACCCGAGACTACAAGGACAAAATAAAGAAGGCTAGTTACCTAGATAAATGCAAAGATGATGATACTGACACCAAATCTGATGAAGACATCGAGATGGTGTTTGGGGCAGTAAAAGATGATTCAGATGATGATGAATAAAGGTATTTAGAAACTACACTCATATCTAAAGTTAGTAAAAATGATGTCTGGATCATTGATAGTGGCTGAACTCACCATATGACCAGTGATAAACAAAATTTTGAGACTTTTGAATACTATAATGGTGGTTTAGTAAGAATGGGTAATGACACACCTTGTCCAGTTGAAGGTAAAGGAACCATAATGTTGAATAACCTGATAAAATGTGAAAATTTTTATTGGGTGAAAGGATTGAATTATAATCTATTGAGTGTTTCTTGATTGAATAATTCAGGTCACAGAGTAGCATTTGAAAATAAGAAAGCAAAGATCTTCAATGAATCAGGAATTTTGATTGGTACCGGTGAGTAGACAAAAGGTAACTTATTCTATCTGAATGATACTGACACCACTTGCTTAATGGCTAGAAATGAAGACATATGGTTGTGGCACAAAATATTGTGTCATGTGAACTTTGACAACATGATAATGATATGTAGAAAAAGAAATGTAAGAGGCTTACCAATGATGATTAAGCCTGACAATATCATGTGCAAAAATTTTCAAAAAGGTAAGATAACAAAATCTAGTTTCAAAAGAAAAACCCATACATCTGATGCCATTCTAGAATTAGTCCATACTGACCTATGTGGACCCATGAGGACAAAGAGTTATTACAGTGATAGATATTTTATTCTCTTTGTTGATGATTACTCTAGAATGATAACAATAATGTTTCTAAAAGATAAATTTGAAGCATTCAAGATGTTTAAATGGTACAGAGAAATGGGAGAAAAACAAAGTGGTAAGGAATTGAAATGCTTAAGATCAGATAGGGGAGGGGAATTTATTTTAGATGAATTCACTAACTTTTGTAATAAGCATGGAATCAAAAGACAAGTCTCTGCACTGAGAACACCACAACAAAAGGGAATTGCTAAAAGAAGGAACAGATCCATTTTTTATTGTGCAAGGACACTGATGATAGAGAAAGGGATCACACAAAACTTTTGGAGGGAAGCTTTCAGTATTGTTGTTTACACATTGAACAGAGTACAATTTAAGAAAGACACCATAAAGACACCTTTTGAGCTATGGTATGGATACACACCCAATGTAAGTTACTTCAAAATTTTTGGTAGTCAATGTTATATCTTAAAAGATGATAGAAATGGAAAACTTGAATCCAAGAGTGATGAAGGAATCTTTCTAGGGTATTCCACCAAGAGCAAGGCTTATAAATGTCTCAATAAATCCTATAACAAAATTGTTGAAAGTGCAAATGTAAAGATAGATGAAGTTGCAGAGAAGAATGAAAAGGAAAGCACAAAAGAACCAAAGGACTACAATAGTTTTGTCTACAATGAAGAACCTAAAACTCTACCTGAGAAACAATTTATAGCTCCCAAACAACAAATCATTGCACCTGAGAATTAGGCTACAAATACTGATAATCAGGATATTGCTCAAGATGATGTACAAAGTGATGGAGATCAGAATGAAGGACACAATGATGATCAAGATGATAGATAAAGATATGAACTTGTACTTGCTAGATATGTTAGAAGGAACCATCCATAGAACTAGATCATTGGAGATAAGAAGGCTGGTATGAGAACCATAAGTAAGTCTCTAAACACAAGATGTCTTATTTGTGATTTTGAGCCAAAATCTGTCAATGCTACACTTGATAATAATGAATGGATTAGTGCTATGAATGAGGAGATTGAGTAGATTGAGAAAAAAAAGACATGGACACTTGTACCAAGACTAGATGACAAGAATGACATCGATACAAAATGAATATTCAAGAATAAATTGAATGAGAATGGAGAAGTCACCAGAAATAAAGGAAGACTAGTATGCAAGGGGTATGCACAAGAAGAAGGGATTGACTATAGAGAGACCTTTCCACCTGTTTCTAGGCTAGAAAGAGTAAGAATATTACTTTCTTATGTTGCATGTAACGGATTCAAGTTATATCAAATGGATGTCAAGTTTGAATTTCTAAAATAAATACTTGAAGAAGAGGTATACATTGAGCAAGAAGAAGGGTTTGTTGATCCAGACAAAATGAACATGGTATGTAGACTACACAAAGCCTTATATGGATTGAAACAAGCACCTCGAGCCTAGTATGAAAGAATTCATTCCTATCTCATAAATATTGGATTTGTAAGGACTAGTGAAAATAGTAATCTTTATTTAAAGGAAGATATTAATGCTAACATTTTGATTTCTAAGATATTTGTTGATGACATCATATTTGGAGGCAATGATATGCTATGCAAATCATTTGCAAATCAAATGAGCAAAGAGTTTGAGATTTCTATGTTTGGAGAGATCAAGTTATTTCTTGGTCTATAGATCATGCAAAAAGATGAAGGCATTTTCATTACTCAGTCCAAATACATCAAGGAAGTGTTGAAAATATTCAAGATGGAAGATTCCAAACCAGTTGGAACACCGATGACAACTGGATGTAAGCTGACAAAGGAGGACAAGTCATTAGAGGTAAATCATACTTTATACAAATCAATGATTAGAAAAATCATGTATGTTGTACATACTAGACCAGATATTGCACATGTAGTAGGAATAGTTGCAATATTTTTTGCTAATCCTAGGGAATCACACATGAGTGCTATGAAAAGAATTCTAAGATATTTGAAGAATACCAAGGAATATGTCTTATGGTATAGAAGAGAAGGTAAATTTGAACTTAAGGTCTTTACCGACACTGATTGGGCTAGAAATATTGATGTCCGAAAGAGCACAACTGGAGGAGAATTATTTATGGGTGATAGACTTGTCACATGGATCAGCAAGAAGCAAGGATGCATCTCTCAATCTACTGCAAAATAAAAGTATGTTGTTGTTGCTGCAAACTACTCAAATATTGCATGGATCAAATAGTTACTGGAAGGTATGCATATAAAAATTCTTGAACCAGTAATTATCCATTGTGATAATACCAGTGTAATAAAAATTTCCAAGAATCTAGTCATGCATGCTAAAATAAAGCATATTGCCATCAAGTATCATTATTTGAGAGAACAAGTTCAAGAAAAGGAGGTGATACTTTAGTATGTACAATCAAAGGAACAATTAGCCGATATCTTTACCAAGCCACTACCCAAGGATGTATTTGAATACTTGAGAAAGAGACTAGGGGTCAGACCCTTGTCTACTGGTTAGTAAAATGACTAGAAGGCTGCATCAGCCTACATATTATCAGAATATCATTCATGTTGATGCAAGAAAAGAAATGGAATTCAAAGATAAATCTATACACAACAAGGTATTTATCTACTCCAAGCACCAAAGTTATTGTATTACTGATTGATTGGGAAATTCAAGGTGTATATTATGGATAGAAAGGATTTGTTTGGCATTACTGTCAAAAATATTTGTTTGGCATTATTGTCAAAGGGAGTTATTATATCCATTATCACTTCTAGGAGAGATTATATAGCAGGGAGAGATTATATCCATCATAATTATCTGAGGGAGAGATGTAACTAGAAAGGGAGAATACATACAAAGGAAGAGAATTGCTAACAAGAGACATCAAAAGAAAAGAGAACAGTGAAAGGGAGAGAGTTTGACACAAAAGAAGAACACATCACATCAGAGAAAGAAAGATTCTACATCTATCTAGTAAAGGGATTGAAGACAAAGAGAAAGCTGCAAGAATCAAGTCTAAGTTATATGAACTTACCGAGGACAAGATATTTGTATCAGTTATAGTACATAAGATTAGTAGTTTGATGAAATTAAACTATTATATTTCATATTGTATTAGTAATAATATAGTGTGATAATGTAGTGTGTTTCCATCAATGCCAAAGGGAGAGATTGATGAACTATAACTGATTGAATGTTTAAAGTTGTTAAGTTGATGATCATGCAAGAGATTAAATTAGTTAATGTATTGTATTGTCATTGATGTAAACTTGATATAATTTGTATGGTCATGGAAATACTGCTAAAGACTTCAAAGAACACATGAATCAAATTCTATGCTTTCAGTAATACATATAAGTCAAGTATTCACAAAGTGACTATATACACCGACAGAGTACACACTGACAGACAGAGCAAAAGAGAAAAATCATAGTGTTATCAGACGAGAAAAATAACAACATTACTGATGAGCAAAGTCACAGTGTTACCTGATGAGTAGAGCATAGGGTAACTTGACAGATAGAATTACAATGTTGCCTGACAGATAGAGATCCTAAAGACAACTGAAGTCACAATGACAGGAGAGTCAGTTATCACCGATGACTAACTGAAGTGTTGACCGACAGGATAGAGAGTTCAAAAATGACAAAATTCGTAGCTGTCAAGATCTAAAAATAGACTTAACTTATACTTATCATTGTTTTAATCGACAATATAAAGCCGAAGATAAGTAATGGATTTAAAGTTGCTTTGTCTAGTTGGCAAGAATATCTCTATGAAATAAAACTAGAGTTTTTCTTTAAATATAATTGGCAAGAATTATGGATCATTCCAAGATAAAGAAAGCCAAGAAATGATGAAACATGTCAATAAAGAGACAACCTAATTCATTAAAAATTGAGGGGTGAAGAGAAAAAAAAAGAGAATAGATGTTGAAGATATTCTGAAGGAGAAGAAAGTCTTCATTCAGACCTGATCAACAAGTTGAGGAAAGAGCTAGATTATGTAGACACCGATGAATAGTGAAACAACATCATACAGAAGAACAGTGTGGAGAAAAGGTATTGAATTGATTATATTGATCAGAGAGGTAATACACTTACAATAGATCTGAAAATCTGTAATTCAAGTTGTATGTGTGAATAGATCACTTTACTGTTTCAATTTAACCATTGAAGCATTAATTCTATTAACCGAGAAGGACTTAAAAGTCTTTTGTAATTGAGATACATCCCAAGGAGTATCAAAAAGTTTGTTCATACAAAGTAGCATTGGATATGCTCGATACCTATTAACAGGCCAAGTGAGTGTTTAATCAAGGATGGTAGCATTAGATGCCAGATACTAAGTGACAAACTATCTTTTAAATCCTCTAACAAGGTCACACCCAAAAATGTGTTTGTAACCTTTAATAGGGTTGGCTCTTAACCGAGCTCACTTCAGAAGAGTGAAAATTTGGGCTACCAGACCCATTGGTTTTTTCCCTTAACAGGGTTTCCACGTTAAAAATCCATTTTTTATGTGTTTATGTTTCATTACTTTATTGTTTTTCATTTCACATATGTTATTCTAGATTGATTGGTATACACTAGTTATTTACTATGTTTCGATAAATAGAAATACTTCTTATCAGTAAACATACAGAAGAAGGTTTTACAAAGCATTCCAACAAGTACAAATTTGATATAAGTATTTCAAGGCATTCATCTGATAGGACTAAAGATAACTAGAGGTATAATTTGTGGTACTAAGTTTGAAGGGTTGATTTAAGGATTAATTTTTGAGGCCACTGATTCACCCGCTCCTCTTAGTTATTACTAACAGTCAAATGCTTCCATTTTAAATTTCACAAACATCAAAGCTCATTTCAAATATTAATTTAAAGTTTTAATTTTACTCAATCAGAGGAAAACACACCTAATATTTTCATGTCAAATGCTTCTATTTTAAATTTCATGGAGATCCAAGCTCGTTTGAAATATTAATTTAAAATTTAAATTTTACACAATCATAGGAAAACCCACCTAATATTTTGATGTCAAATGCTTCCATTTTAAATTTCACAAAGATTGGAGCTCGTTTGAAATATTAATTTAAAGTTTCAATTTTGCTCAATTAGAGGAAAACCTACCTAATATTTTGATTTCAAATGCTTCCATTTTAAATTTCACAAAGATCTGTGCTCGTTTGAAATATTAATTTAAAGTTTCAATTTTACACAATCAGAGGAAAACCCACTGAATATTTTGATGTCAAATGCATCCATTTTAAATTTCACAAAGATCGGAGCTCGTTTCAAATATTAATTTAAAGTTTCAATTTTGCTCAGTCAAAGGAAAACCCACCTAATATTTTGATATCAAATGCTTCCATTTTAAATTTAACAAATATCTGAGCTTGTTTAAAATATTAATTTAAAGTTTCAATTTTGCTCCCAAACGTAAAAATGTGTCACAAAAAAGTTTTAATTTTGCACAATCAGATGAAAACCCACCTAATATTTTGATGTCAAATGCTTCCATTTTAAATTTCATGAAGATCGGAGCGTGTTTGAAATATCAATTTAAAGTTTCAATTTTGCCTCCGGACGTAAAATGTGTCACAAAAAAGTTTCAATTTTGCACAATCAGAGGAAAACCCACCTAATATTTTGATTTCAAATGCTTCCATTTTAAATTTCACGAACATCAGAGCTCATTTAAAATATTAATTTAAAGTTTCAATTTTGCACAATCAAAGGAAAACCCACCTAATATTTTGATTTTGAATGCTTCTAACTTAAATTTCACGGACATCCGAGCTTGTTTGAAGTATTAATTTAGAGTTTCAATTTCACACAATTAGAGGAAAACCCACCTAATATTTTGATGTCAAATGCTTCCATTTCAAATTTCATGAAGATCACAGCTCATTTGAAATATTAATTTAAAGTTTCAATTTTGCTCAATTAGAGGAAAACCCACCTAATATTTTGATATCAAATGCTTACATTTTAAATTTCACGAAGATCTGAGCTCGTTTGAAATATTAATTCAAAGTTTGAATTTTAGACAATCAGAGGAAAAGCCACCTAATATTTTGATGTCAAATCCTTCTATATTAAATTTCATGAAAATCGAAGCCCGTTTGAAATATTAATTTAAAGTTTCAATTTTTCTCAGTACGAGGAAAACCCACCTAATATTTTGATGTCAAATGCTTCCATTTTAAATTTCACGAAGATCCGAGCTCGCTTGAAATATTAATTTAAAGTTTTAATTTTTCTCCCAAACGTAAAAACATGTCACAAAAAAGTCTCAATTTTGCACAATCAGATGAAAACCCACCTAATCTTTTGATTTCAAATGCTTCCATTTTAAATTTCATGAAGATCAGAGCTCATTGGAAATATTAATTTAAAGTTTCAATTTTTCCTCCGGACGTAAAACATGTCATAAAAGAGTTTCAATTTTGTAAAATCAGAGGAAAACACACCTAATATTTTGATGTCAAATGCTTCCATTTTAAATTTCATGAAGATCTGAGCTCATTTGAAATATTAATTTAAAGTTTCAATTTTTCTCCCAAACATAAAAATGTGTTATAAAAAAGTTTCAATTTTGCACAATCAGATAAAAACCCGCCTAATATTTTGATGTCAAATCCTTCCTTTTTAAATTTCATGAAGATTGGAGGTCATTTGAAATATTAATTTAAAGTTTCAATTTTGCCTCTAGACGTAAAATGTGTCACAAAAAAAATTCAATTTTGTACAATCAGAGGAAAATCCACCTTATATTTTTATGTCAAATGCTTCCTTCTTAAATTTCATGAAGATCAGAGCTCCTTTGAAATTTATTAATTTAAAGTTTCAATTTTGCTCTAGGATGTAAAACGTGTCACAAAAAAGTTTCAATTTTGCACAATCAGAGGAAAACCCACCTAATATTTTGATGTCAAATTCTTCCATTTTAAATTTCATGAACATCAGAGCTCGTTTAAAATATTAATTTAAAGTTTCAATTTTGCTCAATCAGAGGAAATCCCACGTAATATTTTGATGTCAAATGCTTCTATTTTAAACATCACAGAGATTTGAGCTCGTTTGAAATATTAATTTAAAGTTTCAATTTTGCACAATCAGAGGAAAACCCACCTAATATTTTGATGTCAAATGCTTATTGGAAATACAATAATGGGAAAGAAAGATACTGAGAGGGGGGGTGAATTAGATCTTCAAAATTAAACACTTAAAACAAACTGATCCACTTTCATACATATATGAATCTAATGTAATATCAGATAGCATCCATACAATGAAATAAATAACTCATAACACAAGAACTTGGTAACTCAGAAATCCAAATATGTAAAACTAGGGTGGGGATAACACCCACAAAATTCTCCACTACTGTAGTAATAAAGTGTGCCTATTAGGGCTACAAAAGTTGATTACAAAGTGCAATCTACCCTGTTAAAGGTCTGCTCGGTTAATATCTAAAGATCATTACAATCTACCCTGTGAAAGGATTTCAACTTACAATAAAGTAAGCACTTTTTTAGGAGATTTAGAAAGGTCTGCTAGAACCACTCTTTTAAGAGATTTTCACCTGATACAATGATTAGAATGTCTCAAGTATTGATCCTTCATTATGCACTCTGATGCTGATGATGGATCTCCTCTTTCTAGTACCTTCTATGATCTCACAATCTGATATAACTTTACTCTATTGTTCAGTATGTTGTCTCTTTGATTGATCTATGCTTCTTAATCAAAATAACCCTCTGTGCATTTCACTTCAAAATGCAGTCACCACACACTTCGTCTGCTCTCTTCTTACACACACAAAATAGAGTTTAGAAGCAATCTAATATATATGTTCAAGTCTGATAGCGAGATCTAGATCAACGATCAAGATTTAATACCCATACCTTGATGGTATTACAATTAATGATTACAATAGATCATGCATAGGATAAAACAATTAAATGCATAAGTAACTCTATAGAAAAATATTAAATGCATACATAAGTCAGCCCAAAAAGCTTATACAATTCAGCTAGATTACCTCGAAGTTTGAATAATTCTAGACATGTATACAAAAAATGTTATGCTCGACATGTGACTTCTTTGTATCCTACTCAGCTTGACATGATACAACTCAGCTTGGAAATGTAACTAGGCAAACTTAATACTGCTTGGCAATGTTGCTCGGCCTTGCATAGTTTTAGCTCGCCCACAGTGATAGCCAACTAAAACTACCTACGTGAATGACTAAGTGTTTCTCACTAATCATCAACAAAACTTAGAGATTAACAATCTCCCCCTTTGATATTAGTGGAAAAAACACACTTATCATTACTTCCGTTCATTTCATCAAAATGTTTCCTAAGTATACTAAGTACTCCCCCTAGGAATATACTCAAAATTATTCATACAAAAATTTTACATGCCTTCAAAAAACATATACAATTGTACCTATTCTGTACTGATGTATCATACTATATCCTTTCCAACTTCCTTACCAACTTCCCCCTTGTTTTTGTCATTGATCGCTGGTGGGGTTAAGTTGTACTTATCCAAAAAATTGTTTATGAAGCTGCAGGGTGGATTCAAATTTAGTATCCCAACTTTCCTTAGCAATCTTCATAACTTCCAGTTTTATTTCTAGCTCAACAGCTAGACTCACTAAAATTTCTGCAGTTGATAGATTTGCATTGCTCTGTGATAACTCCTTTCCAATTGAAAGTTCCTTCTATATTACCTCTAGGTGAGGCAACAGGCTTGTTTGAATAGTTATCAATTTGGCCCTAATTTGACCATCTTCAGCCATAAGCTCGGCTATTCTCCATTGTGCATTGATCAACTTAGTAAGATGTAAAGAACTATAAGTAGTATCCTTACCCAAAGTAGTTCTAGTTGATCTCAAATCTAACTGTGGATTCTCAATAAGCTGTAGATTATCCTTTTTGAAAAATTCAACATCACATAATTTCCTGTACAAAGAATAAACATTGGTTGTAACTTTCTCTAAAGTTTCTACAAGAATAGAAAGTTCAACCTATTTTTTTGCAATCTCTTCTGAGATTTTCTCCAGAACTTTTGTCTCAAATCTTCTCCTGGACCATTGTAGAAGTTTTTCATTGCTATCTATGTCATCATTAGTTACCTTTTGTATAATGTTAACTAATTGATCAATAATTGGAGCTTGAGGCATTTCATCCTCTAAGTCAAAAGCCTTTGCAAATATATCCTTGATGTCATGCAACACCTTCTTTTGCTTTTGTTCTATCTTCATCTCTTCCTGTCTCTTCTTTCTCTTAAGTAATTCTTGAAGAGTCCCTATTTGTTCAAAAGATAATTCATTAGGCTCCCATTGTGGAATCACAATTACCTCATCTAATGTTACATCTAGAATTTGAGACTTCTTCAGAACTTTCTTTTTCTTCAATTCTGGTGAACTTATGCTCGACTGCATAATAACTTTTCCTATGACAGTGTCAATGTCCAATGCCTCTTTTAAATCTATTAATATTGTCTATTTATTGGGCATACCACCAGTTTTAGGACCTGTGGGATTGGATGATGCAGAGTGTGGTAGATCAACCAACACTTGCACTGCCTCTTCTTCCTTAGGCTTATCAACAGTATCTGTTATCACTACTCTACTATCTAAAACTATTTTCACAACCTTTAAAATAGGTGAATTCTATGAAGTTACCTCTTATTCATTTGTTTTCTATTTCTCTTCACTTTTCTGATCTTTAACAACTTCAATTATCTCATCAGATGCTATGGTATTTCCTTCTTCAGTATCAGTTTCCTTAGTAGGCGAATTAGTGTATGTACCACTCGACATATCTTGTTCCTTGACATTCAAATTGCTTGGATCATGAACTATGAAATCCATCAGACTGTCTGTAGTCAGATCAATAGAATTAGTTGAGTCTAATGCATCTTTGGTCATGTCCTATTCTTTAGCAATCTATCCTTGATTCATCTGTGGTTTAGGGGTAGTCTCCACTTCAACTTCTTTTGTCTTTTGCTTAGATGTTCCGTCACCAGATTTCTTATCTTTTGGAATGGCCAGTCCAAAGATTTCCTTCCAAATCCTTGTACTTTGTTGTACTATACCTTTAGTATCAATTTTTAGAATAGCATAACCTCTAAGCTTAGGAAAAAACCTATTATTGTATTCCTCAATTAATTTGGCTCTTTGTTTTGAAGTTAACTCAGGTATTACCTTGGCTAGAGTTCCTTCCCTGATCTGTCTCTCTGTGGTAAGTGCAAATTCCCATTTGCTTGACAAAAAATCATATAGTTCATTCAGCACATGGTTTCCTATCTCTGTAGGAGTTAACTTGAAAGTACTCATCATATCTAAGAGTGCTTCCTAAACTTTGTGCCTATCTACATTATTCAATTTCTCATACTTAATGAACTTGAAAGTTGCTAACCCTACTGAATTTCTCAAAGTGTCACATACCTCATCAATACTAGCTGGTTTCTTGAATTGTGCTTTAGGTATGTTGTTGGGTTCATCAATTTCATTCTTTTCATCATCACTATATGTCCCCAAATCTAGTTTCCTTCTAGGTCTCTTTGCTGGCTTACTCAGCTCAGCCTTAGGAGCAATTTTAGCTTCCTTTCCAGAACTACTTTCTGCAACCTTCCTCTTTCCATACACTTTTGTTTGTACTTCTACTGGAGAAGTAACAGTAGATTCTCTAGTCCTCAGATGATTAGCTATAGGAGGTGTAACCTTAGGTTTAGCTTTGCTCAGCTTGGTTACAATGACAATTGATGGTTTTTTACCCTTAGCTTTCTTGGTGATCTCTTCTGATGCACTCACTTCCTCTTCTATAGATATATCATCACCTTGTCCTATGGTCAAGGCTAAAGGTTCATCCTCAGGTTCTTCATCACTACCTAAACCAACCAATTTCTTTAGATTTTTCACAATTTTCTTTCTTTTCCTCTCCATAGTTCCCTCATTCAAGGTTCTAGAAATTTTAGCTTTAGCTTCATCAAAATTTCCAAACCTCTCTACTGTAGTATCAATTGCCTCAGCTAAGAGTGCAATGATGGTAGCTGTTGCTTCATCAATGTTAATTTCATATGGAAATGGTTCTAAGCATGTTATCCTTGGTGTCATAAATTGGATATAAGTGTTATCCTATCAACTAGAAAACAAATTTCTTCATTGTGCTTCTCAAGTAGTGATCTAGGAATCCTAGTTCTTAATCTCATTTTCTTCTTGAATTCTACAAAATAGCTCCCCATAATGCTATTGAAATTACTTCCTAGTTTCTCAATACATTCACTAATCTGAACTGTAATGGGTCTATCCTTTTTGCAAACAATATTTCCCAATGTACGAAATGTATCCTGAATGTAGAAAAATATACAGACTAGTAAGGAACCAAACTTACATGATGATCTTTTGGCCTTTCTGATTGATACTAGGTTCTCAGCTAATTATGTCTGTTGTAGCTTGACAAGATCATATGTATGATTCTTCTTAACATTTTTCCATGCCTAGTCAACGGTTGTAGAAGGAACACTATCCAATCTACTTGACTGATAGAACTGATGTGCTATTACTCTTACTCCAAAATCAAATTCTAGGTCTTTAATTGTAGAGATATTCATACCTTTATTGTTCCATATGGCTCTAGTGTTTAGTGTAATTTCTTCTTTGTTGTTATCTCTCATTGTTCATTTCCCATTTACTATAGGATATCCAGTCACTCGATGAATCATGTTTTTGGTAATATTGAGTGGTCCATTATCCAACCACATACACATATCATGAACTCAGCTAAGGATAACCTTAAACCATTCATCTTTGAAACCTTGTGGAAAATCTAGGGCACAAGTTAACCCTTTATCAGCTAAATGTTTGAATTCTCCCTTCAGAACTCCATCAACACACAATTTGCTGTAGTATTTCCTCAATTCACTATCACCTACTTCACCAATCTTAACCATGTAACACGATCGAACATCATGGATCATAAGTACCTTGGGTGGAATGGATGAGAGGGCTCCTGTTAAATCACTCTTAATTTCACTTTCAAAAATGGCTCGAAAGTTGAGAGGTGCACATTCATCACTCTGTACTAACTAAATTTTCTTTTGTTCTCCCTCCATACTCTTAGGTGGTGCAGAAGAACTTGCAACCATAATCTTGAAATTAGGGTTTGAAAGATGAAGAACAGAGTACCTCAACAAGTAACGCTTTGCACTGTTCACCTTAGGATTGCTGATGGTATGTTGACAAAATCTTTGGTGCTAACTTCATTAAGATCAATTCTACAAATTACTTCAATCACTCCGTAAACAGTAAAAATTGCAAGGTAAAAATGAAGTACCAACTGTTCACCCTTTATAGACTTTGAAAGGTCAAGGTAGGTAAGAAATGAATTTTCTTCCCATTGAGTTAGTGCAAGCCAGTTGTCCTCAGCTTTCTAACACAACTTGCAACCCACTCAGCACACACTAAAGAACTTAGCCTTAGTTTCCATGATTGGTGCTCGACACCTATAGTGCAAATGGCTCATCTCGGCATTTGTCTTCAAAATATGTCCTGGTGCATCTTAACGTATGCAAATATGGACTTTGGTACATTTCATGTTAGGAACTAATGTAAGATAAGAGTTTTAGATGTAGTTCCTTACATACCTCTTTTTCTTAGTTGGAGATGATGTGATCACCTGATCCATTAGATTGGGTGACCTCGGCTTCACTAGCTTCACTACTGCATGGTTCAGACTTCTTAACCCATGTCTTGTTCATCTATGCTCTAATTTTCTCAATAGTAGTAGGTACCCTAGTCTTACAATTTTTCCTTGTATGACCAATTTTTAGACAACTGTGACAAACTAGGCTTCCATTCATCCAACTTTTAGACTTTCCTCTAAAATGTGTCCTTATGCAATTTTCTAGAACATGTCCATACTCACCACAGTACTGACAACTATGCCATGTGTTGTAATCCCACTTGTAAGTATTGCCTTTTCTTGGTGATTTCTCTTGTGCCTTTTATGTCAACTGTTGTTTACCTTTAGATTTGCAATCTTGTGCTCTATGACCATATTTGTGATAGTTATAGAAATTACCATTGAGTCTAGGTATTTTTCTTGCCTTTGCCTTACATTCATGTGCTTGATGTCCAAACTTATTATAGTTAAAGCAATAACCATTAAAGTTAGTTTTCATATTGGACTTACCATTCTTGCTTTGGTAAATATTTGTTGTATGACCTGGTTTCCCACAGTGGTGGCAAACAAGTTTGTTGTTTCTTGGCTTTGCATACCTTCTTTCACCTATCTTAGATGATTATCCATCTTTAGTGATTGTATGTTGTTCAGTGTGACCTAATCCAGAAGAATCTTTAGGTCTTCTTGATGCTTCCACCAATTATTCAAAGTAGCTCATAGCTGCACTCGGATCATTCACTCTGTTATTAATTTCTTTCTCAGAGCTCAATTAATCTTTCAACTGACTATTCTCAGATCTAAGATTTACAATCTCCAAGTCTTTCCTACTGATCTTCTGATTCACAAGTAATAATTGATTTTCCATGTCTACTTGATTGACTGTCATTGTTTGTACATCATGTGTTCTTTCATCAAGTCTAATAGTCATCATTCTTTTGTCTTCTTCTCCCATAGTCTTGTCATCTTTGACTTTCTTTTTCTATTCAACAACTTCATACATTCTTATTGATTGGGCTTCTTGTTCCTTTCTCAAGTTTCTAACTTCTTCACATAGTGCATTGTTCTTTTCCAGTAGATCTGCTAGTGCTGCATCGCTCTCAGTAGAATCTCCATTCTGAAATAGATTTTTGGTGTCCTCTTCCTGACAATGAGTGTCATTCATTTGTTTGGCCAAATCTTTCCTTGTAGTCAGGGACTTCTTTAATTCTTGCCTTGTTGTCTCAAGCTATTGTAGTGCTAGTTGAATATGAATCTTTTGATTCTCAATGATTTTACCCATCTTGTAGATCTCCATCTCAAGATTTGTATTCTCAAGCTGATTATGACCTTATTAGAGAACTTAGCTCTGATACCAATTGTTGGAAATATAATAATGGGAAATCAGGATACTGAGAGGGGGGGTAAATCAGATCTTCAAAATTAAACACTTAAAACAAACTAATCCACATTCATACATATATGCATCTAATTTAATATCAGGTAGCATCCATACAATGAAATAAATAACTCATAACACAAGAACTTGGTAACCCAAAAACCCAAATAGGTAAAACTGGGGTGGGGATGACACCCACAAAATTCTCCACTACTACAGTAATAAAGTGTGCCTGTTAGGGCTACAAAATTTGATTACAAAATGCAATCTACCCTATTAAAGGTCTGCCTGGTTAAGAGCTAAAGATCATTACAATCTACCCTGTGAATGGATTTCAACTTACAATAAAGTAAGCACTTTGTTAGGAGATTTAGAAAGGTCTACTAGAACCACTCTGTCAAGAGATTTTCACCTTATACAATGATTAGAATGTCTCAAGTATTGATCCTTCATTATGGACTCTGATATTGTTGATGGATCTCCTCTTTGTAGTACCTTCTATGATGTCACAATATGATATAACTTTACTTTGTTGTTGACTGTGTTGTCTCTCTGCTTGATCTCTGCTTCTTAATCAAAATAACCCTCTGTGCATTTCACTTTAAAATGCAGCCACCACACACTTTGTCTACTCTCTTCTTACACACACAAAATAGGGTTTAGAAGCAATCTAATATATCTGTTCAAGTCCGATAGTGATATATAGATCAACGATCAAGATCTAATACCCATACCTTGATGGTATTACAATAGATCATGCATAGGATAAAACAATTAAATGCATAACTAACTTTGTAGAAAAATATTAAATGCATACATAAGTCGGCCCAAAAGGCTTATACAAGTAGGCCAGATCACTTATCCTCAAAGTTTGAATCATTCCAGACATGTATACAAAAACTGTTCTACTCGGCACTTGACTTCTCTGTATCCTACTCGGCTTGGCATGATAGAACTCGGTTTGGCAATGTAACTAGGAAAATTGAATACTGCTCGACAATGTTGCTCGGCCTTGCATTTTTTTATCTCGACCATAGTGATAGCCAACTAAAACTACCTAAATGAATGACTAAGTGTTGGTCACTAATCATCAACAGAACTTAGAGATTAACAATACTTCCATTTTAAATTTCACGAAGATCATAGCTCGTTTGAAATATTAATTTAAAGTTTCAATTTTTCTCATTCAGAGGAAAACCCACCTAATATTTTGATGCCAAATGCTTCCATTTTAAATTTCATGAAGATCTGAGCTCATTTGAAATATTAATTTAAAGTTTCAATTTTACACAATTAGAGGAAAACAAACCTAATTTTTGATGTCAAATGCTTCCATTTTAAATTTCATGAAGATCGAGCTCATTTGAAATATTAATTTTAAAGTTTCAATTTTTCTCAGTCAAAGGAAAACCCACCTAATATTTTGATGTCAAATGCTTCCATTTTAAATTTCATGAAGATCCAAGCTTGTTTGAAATATTAATTTAAATTTTCAATTTTGCTCCCAAATGTAAAAATGTGTCACAAAAAAGTTTTAATTTGGCACAATTAGATGAAAACCCACCTAATATTTTGATGTCAAATTCTTCCATTTTAAATTTCACGAAGATCGAAGCTCATTTGAAATATTAATTTAAAGTTTCAATTTTGCCTCCGGACGTAAAATGTGTCACAAAAAGGTTTCAATTTTGCACAATCAGAGGAAAACCCACATAATATTTTGATGTCAAATGCTTCCATTTTAAATTTCACAAAGATCCAAGATCATTTGAAATATTAATTTAAAGTTTCAATTTTGCTCCCGGACATAAATTATGTCACAAAAAAGTTTCAATTTTGCACAATCAAAGGAAAACCCACCTAATATTTTGATGTCAAATGCTTCCATTTTAAATTTCATGAACATCGAAGCACGTTTGAAATATTAATTTAAAGTTTTAATTTTGCTCAATCAGAGGAAAACCCACCTAATATTTTTATGTCAAATAATTCTATTTTAAATTTCACAGAGATCCGAGCTCATTTGAAATATTAATTTAAAGTTTCAATTTTACACAATCAGAGGAAAACCCACCTAATATTTTAATGTCAAATGCTTCCATTTTAAATTTTATGAAGATCCGAGTTTTTTTGAAATATTAATTTAAAGTTTCAATTTTGCTCAATTAGAGGAAAACCCACCTAATATTTTGATGTCAAATGTTTCCATTTTAAATTTAATGAAGATCCGAGCTCGTTTGAAATATTAATTTAAAGTTTCAATTTTACTCAATCAGAGGAAAACCCACCTAATATTTTGATGTCAAATGCTTCCATTTTAAATTTCATGAAGATCAGAGCTCGTTTGAAATACTATCTTAAAGTTTCAATTTTTCTTAGTGAGAGGAAAACCCACCTAATATTTGTATGTCCATTGATTTTTCCTCTTGAGAATCTTGTGCACCAAAATCAAAATGAGAATTTTTCTCCACCCTTTTATTTTTCCTCTTAATCTCTACCATTCATTGCTCTTTAAAAGGAGACTCTCTCCCCACTCTTGAAAAAAAGGATAATAGTTTACTCACTCATGCTATTGTTATGCTATCATTTTGTTTGCTTGCATTCTTAGAGCATTCTTGAGCACTCTTTCATTCTAGATTATTATTTCCTTATTGCATTTAGCTTAGATAATATAGCTTCACTAGGATGTATTTTTATCTTGCTAGCTTAGCTTTTCTTTTCTTGTTCTTGCATTTGCATCATAGCTTAGTTCTTGCATTTTGTCTTAGATTATCTCTCATTTGCATCATCGTTTGAATATTCCTTTCTATGGTGCACCTTTTAAGGGTCTCTTCTTAAGGTTCATTTGAGAGCCACCATTCACACTATCTTAGATTCTTGCACGTCATAGATAGGAAGCTATAAGCCACTTCTTGAGACTTCCTTCTTCATGGATTCTCTCAAGTGTAATAGTTTATAGAAGTGTGTCACATTTTGATCACACAAAAATCAAATAAGCAATTATGTGTAGACCAATAGTTAATTCAAGTTTGTGTTTCTTCTCTCTACTCCTTCTGAAACATTGTTTTAATGGTGCTCAGAGTTGATGCTTGTTAACGTTTATGGCTTGGGAGATTTGAGATATTGATAAAATGATTGATGCTGATTTTGATCACAATTAGCTCAAAAACTTGCAAAAAAAATTGTATTCTCCAAGATTGTGATTGTGCTCTCCAAAATTGTGATTGTGGTCTCCAAAATCTTGCTAATTTAAATGGGTTTAAAGAGGGTTTATACAGAGATTTCAGATTGACTGACAGTTGAGATTGATTTGTGAAAGAAAATTGAATGGACGAGATAATTAGAGATGGAGTGAAAGAGAGGTCACAAGTTCAAATCCCACTGGGGGGTAGAGTATGTACGCCTTCTTTGTGTTGGAATTATGTTATATTTTTCATTAGTGAAAAAAATTATTCGATTCTGAATGCTTACCGAGCTCATCACTCAGTCCACAGCTTATACCGAGCATTTAGTAATCACCCTTGGAAAGCTCAGCGGTTAAACAGTTCAAACCGAGCAGAACAGTAGTCACCGAGCATATGAACAGTTTAGCAGTGTTTACTGAGAAGAGCAACATATACCGAGCAGAACAGTAGTCACCGAGCTTCACCGTAACTACCAAGTCATCAGTTGAAGCCAACCGAGAAGTCAGTTACTACCGAGTCACCAGCGGTTATCGAGTGACACTATACCTACCGAGTCACCAGCGGCTACCGAGTTCCAAGCTACACTTCGGGACTAGTATGGACCAAGCTTCTACTCTTACCGAGAGCACGACGATGCTGAGTATTGTAGTGGATGCCAAGTATCAGAAGATCACCGAGCCAGCTTGAGGAACCCGAGCTTCTACCGACTTAGTAATATTTTGTTTACTTATGAAAGGCCGACTTAGGAATAAGTTTATGTTATTATTTTGTATTTGGCTGACCTTGTAAATTGTAATTATGGGAACGGTATATATATGTAATGTATTATACCATTTTTAGTGTGGTAGTGAAATAAGAATAATAAGCAGAGACTGCAATAAGGCAGCAGAGCAGAGCATTTTCGCAAAGGTGCAGAATTGCCATATCTATCACAGAAGGTGATCAGTATTCAAAGGATCTTATCAGCAACAAAGTTGTAAGTCAAGATCTACTGTTTCATCCTAACAGTTGAATCAGTTTGTAAATCCTTTAACAGGGTAGACTTAACCGTCTTTCACAAATCTCCTAACAGAGTGCATACTTCATTGTATGTTTGTAAATCCTCTAACAAGGTGGACCTAGCAGTCCTAATTGCTTCTAACAGGGCAGATCATCAGAAGTGATCATTGTAAGCCT
>MU223123.1:3029134-3040280 GCA_018584345.1 Thuja plicata | reverse complement strand
TGCAGTAGATTAAATAAATGAATGGTCAAAGTATATACATGTGCAGAAATGTTTCAAAGTTTTAAGAGTTACTGATTCACCCCTCCCCTCTCAGTAACTTGGCTAGTCTTGATTATTTCCAACACTTTGTAGCATAATGGATGTCTCCTGCAAGGAGTACGAGGTAGTCTCATAATAATATCATGATATGTAGACCCAAAAACATATGGCTGGTATAGTGGACTATAAAAGGACCTTTCCTTTCCTTTCCTTAATATAAATCAATTTGGAGAAAATCTGTTTCCAAAAATCAATTGATAAGAATGATTTTCAATTTCTGATTTCAAGGATAAACAAATGATTTTATCAATTTAAAGCTCTTTTTTATTTTCAAAATTCTTTTAATGATAAAAGTTTTTTTTATTTTCAGAATTTAATTCCTCATGAAACTACTTTTCTCTGATTTTTGGAGTTTTAGAGTTAAATTGAATTAAAAATTCAATTTAGAAGAAAGCCAAGTTAATTCTAACTTAAATGAAAATAAATAGAAATTAGTTAGAAATTAAATTAAATTAATTTTTGGTTATTAATTTAAGTGAGAAGAAACAATTAGCTAATTTAAATAATTATTGATAACTATTTAAGTTGTGAGAATTTAGAAATTAAATTTAATTAACTGGTAAAAACCACTTAATTAAGGTGAAATTAATTAAATAAGATTAATTATTTAATTAATACTAAGAAATGATTAAGTGATGAAAAGATTAGGATATAGCAAAATTAAGTCACTTAATTAAATAATTAAATAACTATTTAATTAATAGAATAATAATTAGTAGATAAATGTGAATTCACAAGTTTGTCTATTTTTGGGTGTCTATAGGTTGTACCACTTTCATATTCCAAAAGAGCTCAATGAGGAAAATAGCAAAAATAAATGCATCCAATGATAAGTGACAATCTTAGTTGCATTTTTCTTTCATTTTATATTAGATCTTGAATTATAATTAGTATGGGATTTCTCAAAGGGGGTGTGAAAAAAGGGGGTTAATCAAGGTCACATCATCAAAATGTTTCTTAAAGGTCATGTATATTGGATTTTTACAACAAAAACAATGCTCTTTCACTTAGCTCTTTGCATCTCATTTTGTCTTTAGGGTTCATGCATGAATCATTATCATTAATCATTATTAAGTTGCATCATATAGATTCATTCATTATGTTTCAATTAGGTCTATTTAGCATATCATTAAACACATTTCATTATTATTATCTTTGGCATTTACATATCATAATTCTATAAAGTGCATTCACTAGTGCATTTAGTAGTAACATCATTAAGGCATTAATCATTATGTACATTATATTCATTAAGCATTAATTAAGGTTCATTTAGAAAAATCTCATATTATATAACATAAATAATTTCAATCCATTAGATTCATTAAATTCATCATTAAACATTTAGATTGCATTGAATTAGGATCATTAATCATCAAATCACTAGATATCATACATCATTGCATAAACTTAAGCATTACATCATAGAAAATATGCAAAACCATCTAGGTGCATCACATAAAACCATTAAGTTCATATCATGCAATTAATTATTACATCATTAACCATCTACGTACATTAATCATTATCCATATCATAAACATCATTGCATTATCACATGTACATATAACATTGCATCTCATTTAAGCATCTAAATAAATTAACTGCATCTATACAGAAGAAAGAAAAATAAAACACATCCATACATTTGCATAGAAAACAAAAGCACAAGCATATAGGTAGAATCTTCTAAAACTACATCCATATATAATAGATCATCTCACAAATCATAAAGTCCAATGTATCATGACATCAAAAGAAAGAAAAACTATCAAAGGTCCAAATATATCAAAGTATATTAAATGTCCAAGTGTATAAAGAAGTATTAATGTCAAAAAAAGTCTATCCAAGTCCATAATCAAAGAATCATCATCAAATGTCTGATAAGGATACATCAGTATACATCAAAGGTGGGATCAATATGCATATAATCAACTAGGGGCATGACCTATCCCTATATCACCACTTGTATCTGTAGGAGGATCCTGACTCATCCTAGTACCGTATGTCTGAGTGGCATCTATCTGACTAGTCCCAGCCCCATCTATCTTACTAGGAGGAGGCACTATCTAGGTAGGAACATGATAACTAGGAGGAGGCACTATTTGGGTAGGAGTATGTGAACTCTGACCTGCTGCATATGTTAAATCTGACCCTATTGAATATGTGATATCACAACAAATAAACTCTACATCACACTAGACACATGTTCTATATGACTCTATATAGAGGACACACTAGCCTGTAATACATGTATATCCTATCTAGGAGTCATTGGAACTGTAGGAGCAATAGGAACACCATGATGAACCACTTGTCTCACCACCCGATGACCATGTCATCCCCATACAAGGGTAGGCACAACTCTAGGAACCACTCTACAAGGAGAACCTCCCCTTCTCATCCTCACTCTCCCTATACCTTGACCCCCATCTTCGCCACCTTGGCCCCCATCTCCACCATTTCACCCGCTATCTCATCCACCATCTCTTTTTCCATCTCGACCACCATTTCCACCTCTACCTCCACCCCTTACTCCACCTCTACCTTGTGCACCACCTCTGAGAGGGCCAATAATAACTCCACCTCTCCATTAAATAACCCTACCTCCTGCTTTCCCTCCTCCAATCTGAGCCCTTTGACGATGATGACATCCTCTCTCATCCTCATCACCATCATCTCCATCATCAAGATATCTCTCATCAATATCTAGAAATGGCTCTACGGGACTAGTAAATTTTGGAAAAGTGTACTATGCCAATCACTATGCATACTTAGGGCTCATGCCAACATCAATCACATCATCTTAGTAATCCCATAATAGCAGATGAAGACCCATGAACTCATCATGAGCAACCTTGTACTCAACTAGTGGCTCTCATAGTGATCTCTCTACCTAAATACGAGAATAGAAATCCAAACCCTATCGTATACCCTACGTACAACCAACCTATCTCTAAACTCTCATAAAGCCAAATATCTCCAATACTAGTGGTGTCCGACCAATCAACAAACAAGACATAAAAATGAATAGAGCCTTGGTTTCATCCTCTACTGAGGCCTCAGAACCTATGTAAGGTCTCTAGTAGACCTGGTCCATATCATCTAGCATATGATGCCAATATTCTAACTTTCCTAGATGAGTCTGGATAATCAATCCATCATATATAAAAATGTATGACCAATTAGGAGTTTGAACCCTAGTAGCAATGGGTCTCGTAATCGGGAGGTGTTCCCAAGTCCAAATTTGTAATAGGACTGCATCTACATAGAGTACAACACTATGTTTATAAACAACATGATGTAGGATGTGATATAATAGGGCCAAGAAACATGAACCCCAGGTGAATCTACATGAATGTGCAGTCATGTCCTCTAGAATGCGGCCCCAGCCTATTACAAATATGTGCCCACATGGATCCAGTAGTAGAAATCCTCTAATAAAACCAACTAGCATGGAAAGAAGAGGATCATAAGCCAATAATTGTATCTACAGAATACTATCATCACTAATCGTAGGATCTCCGAAGACCCAATGACACGTCTCTCCATTAGAAACCTAATTGTAGCAGACAATCTCACCCATCGTAGGGATGCGTAAGATTTGATATACATCCTGAGGGGTGATAGTCATCTCACTCATTGGAAAATGGAAGATATTATAGTCAAAGTGCCATTTCTAGGCCACAATAGTCAATAAACCCTGGTTCACTCAAAATTGGGGTATCTCAAGCAAGAGCCATAAGCCACATCAACCAATAACTCATCTATCATGAGCCAAAAAATCCCCAATCATGTCAAATGGCCAAGGATAAGGACCTCTAACCTATATTTTCCATAAGGAAAACTATTTGGAAATCAAAGTGTAAATCAATCAATGAACATTATCAACTTGATCATCTAATGTTAATCAAATCAATAATCCTATTATCTACTTTCTCATATTGAGCGCATCAACTTTCCTAACTCTAGATCTTGAGAAAGGAAAATCAATCTACCCTATCAACCTATCAGGATTGACATCTAATTGAAATCAACCAAATAATTTAAACTGACATCAAAAGCATAATATTTTCATAATATCATCAAGAAGAATCATAAATATTTTCTTGTAATCAGATGACGAGTTCATAATTATGACAATCAGGTTTTAGAAACAACAAAAGGAGAACAAAAAGGAATACACACTACTGTAACCTATTGTACACTCTAAAACATACTATGCACTACATTTTGTTATTTCACATTTTATTACATTTGTGTTATACACAATAATAGATTTTACATGCTACTAAACATCAGTACACACTACAACTTCATGCATACATGCTACAAAAATGATAATTTTGCAAATCTATATTATATGTGCTAATTTTTCCTATTCTATGCGCTATAAAAAAATTATGGCACACCATAGTATGCGCTATTTTGAAGTGAGCGATGTGCTAAAACACACCATGAACACACTAAAAAAATTGTTATACGTGCTAAAACTACCAAAAATTTCAAAAAACCAATTATTTATGTGCCTAAAATAAAAAATCAAGTTATTAAATTCAAAAATTAGGCAAACCAGAGGGATATTGATACATACTAGAGGTCCATAGTTGGCTACATGTTGAAATTGATGACCTTCCTTGAACCTATGCTCCTGAATTGACACAACCATGATTGTAGCTTAGGAGTAAAAAGGGCTCCAAGAGGGTGGAAAGGAGAGTTAAAATGAACAAATGGTAGGGTGAAAAGTAATTTTCAATCCTTATATACCCAAAAAGTAACTTTTCAAGTGGTATTTTTACCAAATTTTTTTTTATCAAAAACCTTTTCTAATCAAATTTTCTTACCTGGGCCATTTTTCCAATATATTATTATCAAGAAATGAATCAAAATTGGAATTTCACTCAAATATTTGAAAAAACATAAAAATTCTAAAATTACACCACATTTCTTTAAAATTGATTTTGATCCATTTCCCGAGGAGGTATCAATCATTAGTGTATGAAATGACCTACATTGGAATGCTTTTCACAGTCAGGAACATCAAACGTTAAAATTTGAAAATCATTAGTGAGGCATAACAAATTACTTTAAATCATCAATTAGGGATTAATATCAAGTTTGTAACATTATTAGATCATCATGACACCGAATCAGACATCAAATATGCATCAGAAATCAAATCAAGAAGTGAATTGGACATTAGATCAGATATCAAGCATCAAATATTATTTGAACTAACATGTTTCTCACATTAATTCAAAGAGGGTCATTTGTATACACCTTAAATTGGTCAACAAAAGTCAAAGAGGTAAAATCAAGTCAAAATCATTGATTAATTATCAAAGCCTTTAAGTAATTAAATTCAAGTCATTTGGATTAATTAAATTCAAAATCAAATCACTATGTAATTGATTTAATCAATTGACTATATAGTTCATTGAATTAATTAAATCCAACCAATCTAATTCTCATACATGGATAATTTTATTAAAGATTTTGATTTAATTAAATCCTAAATTCCCTCACCAACCACTACAATACTAAATCAATTTAACCAATGGGAAAGGAGGGTTGGGAGAACGTGGATCACTTCAAGGATTTTCTATCTTGACCACTCAATTTAAATAGAACAATCTTGTACCTCCATTTGGGACACATCAAAAAATACAACTCAACCTTGCCTTTAACCATGATTTAAATCAACTCACATAAAACTCACCCCCTACCATTGGGAAATCCTATAAATAGTATGCATTCTTAATGAAAATCATCCATTATTATTTACTCTCATCATAGCATCACTATAATAGTTAAATTACATAATTAGCATAATTGAATTCATATTAGCATTGTAATTTCAAATTCATACCAAATTGAGTATGTAGATCACATAATTTAGCTTAATTCATCACTCTCATTCTAAGGATTGTCACTTATGAGTGCTTTTGAAAGCTGGGAGCATAATTTTAGTCTTAGTTAGAGAACCATAGGATGTTCCTAGTCTTTCAATTTGAATTTGTTAAATAGAATAGATCTTTCAAATTTAGAGTTGATATTTGGTTAAAATAATCCTATGTAGGTATTTTACATACTACAAGTATGAAACCCAAAATTATCTCACAAAAATAATTAAATAAGTCAATAATCACAAAATCATGTAAATAATTATCAATTCATCAATAATGAACAATAACTAAATACATGTTACATTTTCACATGATCTAATGTCAATTACATGATACATATTTTTTCAAGAATGTGACCCAAGTTCTCTTGCCCATCTCATAATGGTAATACAAATAAAGAGTACAATAATTGGAGTTTGTGGTCACTAGTAACCCGAAGGTATTTGAAAACTAAGAGACGTGATTATAGCTCAAGTGATTTTTAACCCAACCACAAAGCATACACTTCTCCATAGTTCTTACTTGAAGAAAATTTGACCTTGTACCAAAATCCTAACAACGTAAGATAGATTTTGGTACGTTCTAGATATATTGACGTGCATTTTATACAAGAATATGTTATGACCTAATATTAGGATATGATAGAGAGAACAAAATAAAAATAATATCCATCTATTTTAATGTTACACATAGCTTGGCCAATCATATAAACCATAAAATAGTAGTTATATCTTGAAAAGAAAATCTACTCCCCTCTATTACTCCATATTAAACACCATTCCTAGAAAGTAAACCAAAACATAGATGTAGAAGGAAAACATAACATGCAGATTCCAATTGATGAACACAACTCTTTTTATTTTCATGGGAAAATATAAATTTTATGATAGTAAATGCACTTTAATTCATACTATGATGTCATGCAAGACTCAACGTGAATGCATTTCCATTTCATGAAAATATGAGATAAATGTGAGTCTTGATGCATATCTATATATGTGAAAATCCACATGTTGATAAAATCAAAACAATATAAAATAAGTTTAGCCAAGCATTAAACCAACTTAGATAAACACATACCTCTGATTGATCTTGAATTGAAGCACCCTCATTCCATTGATTTGTTCTTTGATGGATGAATGTGGATATGCTCTCCAAACATAACTATGGTATTCCCCAATTGATTTCTAAACCTAATATGGATTAAAATGGAGTTCTAACTATGCCACTGGATGGAGGAATTAAGGGGCCAATAAATGGAGATACTAACAACTAGTGAGGAAAATGATAGCACAAGCTAAACTAAGTATGATTTATAATCTATTATTTGAGATGATATGCAATCTAAGATAACACTAAAATGATCAAATGATATTCTAAGCTCTAGGATTATTCAACATAATAATAATTCATATGAGAGATGGATAAAATGCTCATAGAGAGGCTCCCATTTATATGACTTTTTAGGGAATGGACCCATGAGATTCAATATGGAATGGAGGGATAGGATTCAAAGGATAAATGAGGTGGATTTCAAGTGAAGGCCACATGGATGTCATGCAAGCAAGGTGGTTGGTCATGCAAGAGGGATGAGTGTGAGAAACCTTTGAAAGTGATGGCTCATTGAGTGAAGGAGACAAAGTGGAAGAGTGGAGGAAATCTAAAAGAATAAAGAAGGTACATTCATGTAAAAATGTAGGTGGTTATTTAAGGAAGGTATTTAGCCACCTTAGGAAGGGTTTCTCACACATGTGTAAGCAACATTAGGGAGATAATTGTTGTAGGAATTACAAAATTAGTCCTAATTAAAGATGATTAGTCAAAGGGGTAGGTTTAGAGATGATAGTTATGGTTGTAGGTTAGGGATTTAGGCTAGATTTAGACATAATTAATTAAAGAAAGGATTAGGATTTGAAGGGGGATATTTAAATAAAAGTGTATAAAGGGGGTTTAATGTATTTAATTAAAATTAAATACATTAGGGATTAGAAGAATGTGAATATAATTAATTAAATAAAATTAATCAATTATATAGAAGAAAGTGGATTAAAATAATAATTATATTAGTAGATTGGATTAATTAAAAAATATTTATTTAATGAAGGGGTTAAATTGGCATAGAAGTGGAAGGGACATTTTTAGACATCTACATTTTGCCCCTCTTTGATGTGATGTTAAAAATGACATCGCATCAAAGAAAAGAAACTAAGATGTCTCAAAGTAAAATAGAGGCTAGGGAGTCATTCCAGAGTGATGACGATTAAAAGGGTGTTCCCCCTTGAGAAAATAACACAAAAAATTAATTTTGGGAAACTTTCTTGAAAAAAAGGCAAAAGAGAAAAAAAGTATGAGAAAAGAAAGAATTTGCATGATCAACATGGTGGTGGGAGAAAATGGAAAGAAAAAAAGGGGCCCATGAATAAATTGGGGTCTAAGAGGGGATATAAGTAGGTTCAGAGGGCCCTAGAAAAGGTCATTTTCAACTTACATAAGTAAAAATAGAGAGCTTTGGGTGAAAAGGATGGTGAAGACAAGGTAGAAGGACTATCTTGGGGAGCATGTACAGATGTACCAGTGACCAAAAAATTACAAGGCTCTAGTGAGTGCCTAAATGTGACTTTCTAATTTCTTTGTTTTTTATTTATTATGCATTTATTGGGTCATACAACACATTTAGGAGGGGTCGAATGGTAGCAGGGTGGAAATGTCAATCGAGGGATTAAAGCTTGCATAGGCACCAATCCTCTGATCAGTGCCTCTACAAGTGTGAGTTTGGGAGTTTGGGGAGGGAATCATATATGTCAATTAGGGGACACACATTTTCACCAAGGGTTGAGGCTAGGATTTAGAGCCAGATTGAGATTTGCACCAAGTGATACATACGCTACCCAACCAACATTTCTGCCAAGGGAAGTCGAGGGTGAGGGAAAAAGGTGGGAATGGGGTTGAGAAGTGTTTAGAAACACTTGGGGGATAGGGTTAGAATATTTTGGGGTCATGATACCCCATACTAGGATGGGATAAGGGAAAAATAGATAAGGTAAAGAAAGGTAACTTACACAATGTGGCATGGGTGCAAACTCATTTTTTTCCACTTAGATCGCACAACCAAAGACCATCGACTATGGATTTATGCAAGTAGTTGAGAGAGGAGTGGGGAATAGTGGTTAATGTGGGACTAGATCATGTGCATCAATGGTCTAGGCTATGAGCGCATAATGGGGTGATGATGATTTTGGTGGAATGATGACACAATGACACATTGTCATTTCACCTCTCAACTAAGGAGGCTACTATTACACTCTTGGACATTCCAAGGATATATTTGGTCCCTATTAGAGGGGATACCCTAGAGTATAGGTTAGAGGACGTTGAGTACTACATGAAACTAGTGTTCGAGTGACCAATGAGGATCCTGTAGACACCCTAAAATGGATAGGCTTGCAACTTTACACTAAAAACACTAATTTTCATCTATTAATTAATGGTTTTTTAATCATTAATTAATCATCTATTTTATTCTAAATTCATTATCCAAATCATCTAATCCAATTCTAAAAATTAATTAAATAATTAATTTTATTTAATTAATTAGATTTAATTGATTAGTTATCATTAATTAATTAATTAAACTCAATTTCCTATAGTTTAAATCCAAATATTTAAACTTACTAATTAAATTCTTCCAATTAAATTAATTTCAATTAAATTAATTTAATTTCATCAAATAAAGAAATTCTTAATCAAAAAGAATTCAATTATCTCACATGTTAAAAACAATTAATAAATAAATGAATTAAATACTCATTTATCTTCAAAGAGATAACTCCAATTAGATCACATGGGTTCAAAAAGGAAACTCATAATTAGCTCTTCAGTTAACCAAACCCTATCTCCTCTTTACCAAATGAAGAGGTGGAGTTTACTGAGGACCTCTCCTTTTTCTTTTGATCTCAACCGTTCATCTCCCCATCTCTGGGATCGATCTCAACCATTCATTTCATCACCAATTCCTATATAATAAACCATTCACAACCATTTGAAGGATCTAGGATTTCAAGCTCTTGTGCACCATTACTCTGTCAGTTTGGTTCTAGCATTCAAGCCATCTTACGATCACACACACACATTTCAATTATCAAATTCTTGACGCTTCTCAAGTCATAGACACTACCCCACCAATACTGAGCATCAAGAATAGCATTTTAGAAGGAGTAGAGAGAAACAATAGAAGCTTCAAGCATCATGGGGTTTGCATTTATTTTTCTTCCTTTCTCTTGCTTCTACATTTTATTGCTCACATTTTTGTTATTTGTTTAGTAGTTATTATAGATTTGATTTGCATTCATTTTTGAACCTTTTCTACTAACCCTCGCCTTTGGAAAGCTATGGGAATTGGAAAGAGAGGCGTACATTTTGGTGAACCCAACGTGAATCAAACAGCCCAAATATCTCTTGCAAGCGAAGAAATGAATTGATCAACCATGGTCGTACGGTCATAAAATTAAAAATGACACTTTTCTTTGACATTTGTACTATTTCACAATTGCTGGTATTTTTCTGCAATCATCTAAACTATGCCATAATTGACTGGTTTAATACCACAATTGATTGCAGGCTTTCACAGTTTTTCTATCCATTTCTTATCTTCTAACTTCTGGTATTTTGCTGTAATCGCCCGATCCTTACTGCAATCACAATAATTTTTCCGCTTTTGTCCGATCCATGCCGCAATTGATAGCATTTTGCCGCAGTTGCCAGTTTATTACCACAATCGCAAGAAGTTTACCACAATTGTTAGTTAGTTACCACAATCGACAACACTTTTCCACAGTTGCAAGTTAATTACCACAATCGACAAAAGATTACCACAGTTGCAGGAAGATTGCCACAATCGCAAGAAATATTGCAAACATCATATCCAAATATTCTACCCATCTATTTTTAAATTGACATTCTTTTCAGTTTCTATGCAGGATTGGATCAAAGTCACCAAGGACAGGGGAGGGTAAGCTTTGGTAAGCACCCTTTCATTTTTTTCAAAGTTTCACATTTTCTCATTTTGCGAATAATCCTTTTTTGGTACTAACTTGTTTAAACAACACAAACTAAAAGGAATTCATTTGTCAATTTGGGTTTAA
>MU223123.1:2999534-3016648 GCA_018584345.1 Thuja plicata | reverse complement strand
CACCCTAAAATGGACAGGCTTGCGACTTTACACTAAAAACACTAATTTTCATCTATTAATTAATGGTTTTTTAATCATTAATTAATCATCTATTTTCTTCTAAATTCATTCCCCAAATCATCTAATCTAATTCTCAAAATTAATTAAATAATTAATTTTATTTAATTAATTATCTTTAATTGATTAATTATCATCAATTAATTAATTAAACTCAATTTCCTATAGTTTAAATCCATATATTTAAACTTACTAATTAAATTAATTTCAATTAAATTAATTTAATTTCATCAAATAAAGCAATTCTTAATCAAAAAGAATTCAATTATCTCACATGTTAAAAACAATTAATAAATAAATGAATTAAATACTCATTTATCTTCAAAGAGATAACTCCAATTAGATCACATGGGTTACTCCACCCATCTCTCCAGTCCACATGGGTAACTTCACCCACCTCTTTAGTTCAAAAAGGAAACTCATAATTAGCTCTCCAATTAACCAAACCCTATCTCGTCTTTACCAAATGAAGAGGTGGAGTTTACTGAGGACCTCTCCTATTCCTTTTGATCTCAACCGTTCATCTCCCCATCTTTGGGATTGATCTCAACCATTCATTTCATCACCAATTCCTATATAATAAACCCTTCACAACCATTTGAAGGATCTAGGATTTCAAGCTCTCGTGCGCCATTACTCCGTTAGTTTGGTTCTAGCATTCAAGCCATCTTGCGATCACACACACATTTCATTTATCAAATTCTCGACACTTCTCAAGTCATAGACGCTGCCCCACCAATACTAAGCATCAAGAACATCATTTCAGAAGGAGTAGAGAGAAACAATAGAAGCTTCAATCATCATGGGGTTTGCATTTATTTTTCTTCCTTTCTCTTGCTTGTACATTTTATTGCTCACATTTCTGTTATTCATTTAGTAGTTATTATATATTTGATTTGCATTCATTTGTGAACCTTTGCTACTAACCCTCACCTTTGGAAAGCTATGGGAATCAGAAAGAGAGGCGTACAAATCCCAATCATCTAGACACAGATGCAATGGTACCCAACAGTGGAAAAGACACTGACACAATTAACATTGTATCTAGCAGAACTGATTGGAGGTTGTATGCTACCAAACCTCTCAAGACATGGATTTTCTATGGGTTGTGCCAACACACTGTTGTTACTCAACTGATGGAGATGATGATGAAGACCAAGATTAGAGGTATACATTATTGTAGAAATAATTAGATCAGTTGTTATTTTTGTCATTGATAGTCAAGCAATTGATTTCTGGTTCATATTGAATTGCCATATCTTTCAAAGTTGATTTAATTGGGCAATAGATAAAGATCAGACAATGATAAGATCATCTTGAGATAATTGGTTTCTAATTTATCAATTTGGTAAAGAAGATTGGGAAAGTTGGTAAGACTAGAGAGTTAAGCTATCGAGCAGAGAGAGTTTGTTGGTAAAGGGTTATGAAAGTTGGTCAGGACACCGAGACATTGAAGCACCAAGCAACACATGTTACTCATCAAACTAAGAAGTTAGTTTCCAAGCATAAAATATGTTAGAAAAAAGATAAGAATGAATTTAATGCAATGATACAATTATCTAGAGGATTCCAAGAATGAAAAAGAATTTGGTTACGAGATCTACACATGGGAATATTCAAGGAAGAAATATATGGTATAGATTAAGCAACAAAAGTGAAAGTTTTATTTCCAAGAAAAGTGCAAGTTCTGAGGTGATGCCAAAGTAGCTAACCAAGTTTCATGTTCACTCAATTAGTTCAAAAATTTAATCTAATGGCTGAGCATGATTGAAGGAAAACCTAATCACGAAGATTAAGAGGAAAAAATAGAGTCTATTTAAAGGATGAATTCCAAGCACAAATGGCTGGCAAGTTGAAGTGTTGAAGTGCTATTGAGTGTTGCAGTAAAGAGAAAAAAAGTGATAATATGAGTTTAAGAGTAGAGATTGATGATGAAGTGTTGATGCTAGTTGTTAGAGAGCTCATAAGTTATTTGATCAAGAAAGAGGTAGTTGCAGTTTTACAGATCATTTTATATATTGTTTCTTATTTACATTGTAACAACAAAATCTCGTAACCGAGTGGACTTAACAGTCTTATTATAAAATCCTTGAGAAAGGTGACATTCTAAAAGAGTGTTCAAAGCCCTTTAACCAAGACACTCCTAGCATGGTGAAGATCTTAACCAGTCTGAGGTAAATCCCCTAACAGGGTCACATTTAACAAATGTGTATTGTAGTCTTTAACGGGATAATATTTTAACAGAGCATACTTCAGAAGAGTATTTTTCATTTGTGGGTGACAATTCCCATAGAGGTTTTTCCCAAATTGGGTTTCCTCATTAAATCTAGTGTCAAATGTGTTGAATGATTCATGTGCATGCTATTTAATATTTATGAAAGTTTTTGTTTGAGTTATTGAAGATATTTGGTGATTGGATTGCTATTGTTGTTTATCCTATCAAGTTGAATCAGAGTTAAGTTTTTAAATTTAAAGAATCATAGTTTTCTGATTCACCCCTCTCAGTAATCCAACAATTGGTATTAGAGTTGATTAATCTAAGAGATAATTTTAAAATACTTGAGTTAAATATCAGAAGATGTATAAGAGGGAGGCACCTAAGCTAAATAAAGATAACTTCTCTACATGGAAAAATTGAATGAGGTTGCACCTATCTGGGATTTGAAATTATGTAGTATATTATGTTGACAATGAGAAAAGCCTATAAATTTTTCAAACTAAGATTGAGGAAGTTTATTGAATGTGCTAATGTGAGGATAGATGAAAGGTTTTAGATTCAAGAGATAATGTATGACTCTGGTCAGATTGCAGAGATTAAGGAGGTCACTGCTAATCCTGCAGAACCTTTAGAGATTGATAATGAGTTTGAAGTTTGTCAAGATGAATCAAATGAGCTTACTAAAACTCCTAAGGCTCTGAGGTATGTTAAGAAGAACCATCTTGAAGATCAAATCATTGGTGATTCAAATAGAGGAATGATGACAAGATCAAAAGTAAGAGATGAAATTTGTTTGATTTCTCAAGTTGAACCAAAATCTACTAACGAGGCATGTAGAGATGAATCTTAGACTAAAGATATACAAGAAGAACTAGAACATATAAAAAAAAACAACACTTGTGAATTGGTTCTAAGGCTTAAAATCAAGAATCTTATAGGAACTAAGTGGGTTTTAAGAAGTAAAATAGATGAGGAAGGAATAGTGGTAAGAAATAAGGCTAGACTAGTTTGTAAAGGATACTTGCAACAACAAGGCATAGAATTTGAAGATACAATTGCTCCTATTGGTAGGTTGGAAGAAGTGAGATTATTTCTTGCATATACTCACATAAAGACTTTAAGATATATCAGATGGATGTGAAATCTGCATTTTTGAATGGAGATTTGGAGGAAGAGGTATACATAGAGCAACCTGATGGATTTTCTTTGACAGAAGATGAAGACATGGTTTGCAAGTTGAAGAAAGAATTGTATGGACTTAAACAAGAACTGAGAGAATGGTATGCAAGATTGGACATGTATCAACTTCATCTTGGTTTCAAAAAAGGTAATGAAAATAGTAATTTATACTTAAGAACTGGTGAAGATGGAATTCTAATCATAGAAGTTTTTGTTGATGATATCACTTTTGGAGGTAATGATGAAATGAGTAAAAAGTTCTCTAAAGAGATGGAAAATGAATTTTAAATATCAATGATTGGTGAGATTAAATTTTTCCTTGGTTTGCAAATTAATCAGAACAAGAATGGTATTTTTATATCTCAGACCAAGCATCTTAAGGAAATATTGAATAAATTTAGAATGGAAGATTATAAATTTGTTGGGACACCCATGGTGTCTGGTTATAAACTTACTAATAATAATGAAACTCAATTTTTTTTTTAGACAAAGTACAGATCAATGATTGGAGGTCTACAATATCTAACTCACACCAGACCAGATATTTCCAATGCAGTTGGAATTGTGGCAAGATATTAAGAATATCCTAAAGAGACACTTTTCTACCGTGAAAAGAATTTTTCAGATACTTGAAAGGAACAATAGAGTATGGATTATGATATAAAAATAATGGTGAATTTATTTTAAATACTTATACAAATGCTGATTGGGA
Source organism: Thuja plicata (assembly GCA_018584345.1). Classification (NCBI taxonomy): domain Eukaryota; kingdom Viridiplantae; phylum Streptophyta; class Pinopsida; order Cupressales; family Cupressaceae; genus Thuja; species Thuja plicata. The sequence goes on along the minus strand of MU223123.1, from coordinate 3,012,482 downwards.
AGGTAGTTTGGATGATATAAAGAGTAAAAGTGGAGGAGAATTTTTCCTTGGAATAAGGCTGGTTTAATGGTTAAGTAAGAAGCAAGATTGTATAGCTCAGTCTACTACTGAATCTGAGTATGTTGCTACTACTATAAATTGTACACAAAATGTTTAGATGAAACAAATGTTGAAGGACATTGGAATTTTTTTTGAAGAGCCAGTGGTTATTCATTATGATAACACTAGCATAGTGAATATGTTAAAGAATCCTATAATGCATTCAAATACTAAACATATTTCTATTAAGTATCATTTCTTGAGAGACAAGGTAGCAGAGAAGGAGATTGGATTGGAGTATGTTAGCACACAGGAACAAATAACATACATATTTACAAAACCTTTTCCAAAAGATGCTTTTGAGTATCTTAGAAGCATGCTTGGGGTGAGTGCCCCTCCCTATGGTAATTAATTGATGTAGGAATGCATCAGTATAGTGGCTTTCTGAGCTATATCATTTTCTAGACTTGATGTATGGATCTACTCCTTAGGGGGAGTGATCGTAGGAACACTACAAAACATATTTGGGTGATTTTTCACTTGGTTGTTATAAACATGAAGATTTGAAAAGTCTAAACCTTGCATAAGAATGAAGAAGAGTTATGGAATCCTTTTCCATTATTGTCAAAGGGGGAGAGATTCTATGAGAAATTCCCTACTATTTTAGGGAGATTTGTGTTGAGGATATTGAGAATATATTGAGAGAGTACTTTTGGGTTGATAGATTTTCCCATATATTTCCATCAATGCCAAAGGGGGAGATTGTTGGATGATGTTGGAATTGACTACTATTGATGTTGTTGGCATTTATGTTTTGTCACTGATGTCAACACATGTTTTTATGGAGGAAGAACAAACTGGTTATTAATGTTGTATGATGATTGACATAAGTGTACAGATACTATACAGATGAATTAGATTGAGAAAAGATGAGTATATGTAGAAGGATGTATGCTAATATTATTTTTAAGGTTTCTTGGCTTAATATTGCATATTAGATGAGTTACAAATGTTGTGGTGAAGACTGGTTACTGGACTGTAATAGTGATGTTTGACAGAGCGAGTCTCTGTGTTTTGAGTATATCTTATAGGCGATGATGATTCAGGTTATGCAAGCTTAAGGGATGACAAAAGACACATTCAAGAATGTTATTTATGGGTCACAAGTTGTATGATTATTGATGACATCAGTTGTGGCATGTATTTTGGAGGAGACCTATTTGGGGTTGACTTCAGAAATATAGGGTGTATAATTGTGGATTGAGAGCGTGGATTATGGATCTTGGATTATATCTGATGTATTTTAATTGATGTATACTTTTTATAGGTACCGTGTGTATCTTAGCAAGGGGTTAAATAATTATTTGTATATTGGTAAAGCTTAATTGGCCGACCTAATCAATTATTGTAATAGGGTATATATGAGATATTTTCTTTTGAAAAGATGTATGTATGAAGAGAAGGTGATTTATAGAGAAAAAGAAGTGTGAAGCTGTGACATTGATTATCTACTAGATGTAGAGAAGAGGATATGATTATTGTAATTCATTGGAACTGACCAAGCAAAGAGAGTTGCTATCAGACAACTCATTGGATTGTATATTTTCTATATACACTTGTATTTCAAACTATAAGCCCTTGAGGGTGGAATTAACCTTCTTTAGGTAGTGTGCCTAGGTAGTGGGCCCACTATTGTTCTTGACTCTTATTGTAGGGTCTATCCTTTAACAAGGACTATGTACTATAATGCTGCAATAAGCTCCTAATAGGGATAATTCTTTTAACAGGGATACTATAATCTCAGTATATTATTTGTGGGTGCTAATTCCCGCTGGGGTTTTACCTTTAACAAGGTTTCCTTGACAAAAAAGGGTTGTGTTATTGTGTTTTCATTTACTGTGTTATCATTTGGATGAATGTTTTGTTTATAAAATTTAATGTTTAATAATCTGTCTCACAACTAATTCACCCCCCCTCTTAGTTTTGTTGGTGGACTGTTATTCCTAATAGTTTGGCCATGATTGTCATAGAATTTTCTTCTTCTCTGGCAATGATATATTCAACCCTATAATGAGGGGGAATTTGGGCTCCTTGTTGAGTCAGTTCTAGAAAGTAGTGTTCCTTGTCTTTGTTCATGACAACCCTCATTATCTTGAGGAATTATTTGTCTTTTGTACATTTTGTGACCAAATATTCATCGGCTTTAGAGCCTCTTGAAGGGTGTCAACTATTAGCACCTCGAGCACTACCCTCATGGTTACTATGCCTAGACCAATCTCTCCCTCGTATTTCTACTGACATGTTTGGTTATAGTGATCTATCACAAGGAGAAACTAACTTGTGTTTGGTCCTTAACTATTCTTTAGAAAAGGGTTTGCTTCAAACTTTGAACATTGTCCTTCTTCTGGGTAGAGTGTTCTAAGAGAACTCCTAGTCTAGATAGGCATTAATTGACTTACTCACCTAACAAGTGCTAGAACAATACCGACGTGTCAACTAAGTCCAAGATCAAATAAGTATGACAACAAGATATGTCCAAATAAAATGGAGAAGCAAAGACTCCAATGTTGATCCAAGGTTAACGAACCCACACTCATAACTCAGAATAAGGACAACATAGAGAAAAGACAATTGAATAGCTATAGACTAATCTATGAACTAGCATGATGACATTGAGTTTTTGTGACAACAAAAGTTAGAATAATCAAAAGGTTGTAACCAAAGATGAGACTAGTATGAACTTATTGTTTCTGATTAGAGACCTAAAATGTAGTACAGAATCTGGACATATATCCTGGGGGTGCCAAAAAAAACAAGTCAAACATTCTATGTCTATTTTTTGATTTTTAGTTTTTCAACATAGATGTTTTAGTTTGTCAAACACTTCAAACACAATATGATAAAATAACAATCACAGCAAGAAAACACCTAATCCTATTTGGATGGCAAGGACAATACTTATTTTAATCCTCTTACAATATAATACAACATTTCAATTGGATAGATAGAAGCTTAGAAATAGTGGCTCCCCTCCATGACACACACTTCTCAAGCCTACCAAGATTTGAATTTGTCAAGATCCAAGGATCTTGATAAATTTACTATCTCAAAATAAGGGGTACATGAGATGTTTCTTAGGCATGTGCATCTCACAAAGCCTATATCAATAAGTAGAAGGTTTTTGGCTATTAACCTAAAAGTGTCTAGTAAGGATCTCTATTTGAATGTATCCTCTATGTGCGTGCAAATGCAGTGCAAGCATGATTGAGGCTGCTAACCACATAGAGAACCTTAGCACAAGTAGTCATGGTAGATGATTGAGACCTAGAGGCCCTACTTTGTGTTGGATGAGAGATGAGTATAAGCTCAAATGTCATCCATCTTCTGAGACTTTGGTCTCAAAGAAGTGTTTGATTATAGTGAGTTAGAGTAGCTTGGTGATAGCCCATTCTCACTTGGGTCATTCTCGAAGGGTGAGTACTTTTTCCCACTTAGACAAGCCTTCTACAAGGTAATCATTCAAACAATGAATGAAAACAATGTCTCTAGATTTATGATCATCCTTAGAAGGGTAAGAGCATAATCTCCTAACATTCTTTCCATTCCTAAAACAAAAAATAGAAGTTCATTTTAATATGTATTGCATGTGAGGTTCCTAATTAAAGAGAAAAAGAAAACACAAAAAAGGTTTGGTTGATCCGCGAACATGACAACCTGCGAGACAATCTGTCAGTACTTTTACATTTTTTTCTTCTATTTCAACATCCTAGAAACAATAGCTAGGTTGTAATAAAGTAAAACAATCACAAAAAAGAAACACAAAAACTCATTAGCGTTAGTAATCTCAAGAAAAACTCTCTTTTCTGAAAAAAAAAAAAATTGTAACTCATACGAGTTACACTTTTTCTCAATACCATAATTTATAATTTCTAATATGGGTTTCTGCATTTACTTGCAAAAACTCATATAGTATTGAGTAGATACTCATATGAGAATCTGAGAACTCATACCAAACAGAATGTCTGAAGTCTAAAAAATATCAGTGAAAAAGAGAAAATGAGACAAAAAAGAAGAATTTTTGCCCCATGACGGGCGTCGTAAATGTGTGTGTGAATTTTTGCTCATGTATCTGTTACACACACTTCAATGAATCATTTCAAGGCTAATCTACTAAAAACATGAAATCAAATACAAACTAACTAGACTAGCTGAGATTGACTCATTGCCTTCTAGTAGGAAGGAGTTTGGATTTTCTCTCAGATCATTGCAAAATCTAGTGACTACACCTGTTCTAAATGAAGGATTTGAAGCTACAATGATTAATCTATATGATATGAAAGATACAATTTGTTGTTAATCCAAGATTGATTAAGATTGATTTTAAAGCCCAAATTGGAATGTGATTGATAGATTTTAAACCAAATTCAAATGTGCTCTAGATTATGAAATCAAATACTTGAAATAAACCTATGATGATTAACAATAATGCTAAAATGATGAAAGATAAATGTTGAGATGCTTGAATGCAAAAAACTGCAGAATAACAAAATCAAAAATTTGGATCCTTATGAGGAAAAGAGGCTCTCTTTTATGAAAAATCTCTCTCGAATCAACGATCAAGATTGAAAGCCAAAGAATGGTCAAGATTAAACTTGAAGAAGCACAATCCATGTGGATAGAGAATGATTGGTAAAGAGATCATTTAACTAAACTAATTGATCAGTCATTTAGGAAGCTTCCAAATTCAGTTTTCAGTTAACTGAATTATTTCCAAAATAATAAAGAGAAAAGAGTTAGTTAATTGATCAAGTTAGATTTGTTTCTATTTTGATGTTCAGTCAACTGAAATGATGACATAAGATGCATTTTTAAAGATTTAAATGATTTTAAATGCATTTTTACTCAACTTTATTAATTTAATTCCTTTTTGAATTTAATTTACAATTAGTCATTTATTTAATAAACACTAATTAAGTAAATAAAATAATGTTTATTTGCCAATATTTTGTGATTTTAGGAATTAATTAATTAACCAAGTGTAATGATAGATTGGGACCCATTGTGGTTTAGGTCAAATCAGACTAAAGATGATGAATTTCCTTGGGTTAGGTCTTGAGATAATCAGATTTAGGATTTTCTTGATGAGAGATCGAGATTGGGGGTCTAGGGTTTAGATGAACATTTTTACGTCATTACAATAAGTTGTCTTTCAGGCTTCTGCAAAGAGTTTAAAAACTTTTGCAAAGAGTTCCAACGCTTTTGCAAAGAGTTTCAATGCTTTCGCAAAGAGTTTCAACACTTTTGCATATTGTTTGAACACTTTTGCAAATTGTTTCAACACTTATACACATTATTTCAATGCTTTTGAAAATATTTTCAGTGCTTCTGCAAATAGTTTCAACACTTTTGCAATGAGTTTCAACACTTTTTCCAAGAGTTTCAGCACTTTTGCCCAGTGTTTCAGTACCTATAAATTGTAACATTGAAACAGTGAGTACTTGCAAAAAAATTTAGCCAAAAAGAATGACATATTTGGATACCCTTTTGGGAGTTAGGTCAAAATCAATCAAAATAGATTTGAAATTCCCCATTTTTAGAATTATTGAACAAATTGAGGCACTTATAGTACATTTCAAAACTATCCAACCTTTGTACAAATTGTTCAAACTTTCTCATTTTCTTCAAAAAAAATTCTTTCAAGAGCCATAATTTCATTTTCATGCTAGTTTGGACAAGATCTCATCACATCCAATTGTCTTTACAAGAAGACAAAACTTTGAATAGGGAAGAGATTACACCTCCTCAACCAACTAGACAAGAACATCAAGACAACCATACCATGAGTGAGAATGAATGGTCTAGAGTCACAAAGAAAATTCAATATTTGCAATCACAAATCCAAGACTTAAAGGAAGAAAATGATATATCATCCAAAGAGTACTCATTAATATCAAATTTTCCTTTTCTCTTTAATCATGATCTAAACATGCCTCCATTTTCTTCTAACAATGAGGCATCTAAGCATGACAATCCTATCTTTGATAAAAAAAAAATTCATGACAACCCCATATTTGATCATCCTATCTTTGATCAAGATAATGAACATGAAGTTACATCAGATTGCATTGAGGGTCTTGTCTATCAATCATATGAAAAGAACAAATCAGATCATCATGATCTTAAATCCAACATCTCTTTAGCAAATACAAGTGAATTTAAATGTCCATTGGATAGAGAATTTACTCCTTTGGGACAATCTTATGATTCAAATTTTGAATATCTCCTTGAAAATAATCTCATCATGTTGTCTCAAGTTACTTCATGTAGATTTGTATTTTTGAGCAACTATTGTACATATCATAGACATAATGAACATGAAACTTCAAATTCCATGGAATTGAAGCATAAAATCCAAGATCTCATTGATGATGACATAATTGAATTGAACAATCCTAAGGATTCATCTAATGAAGCAAAAGATACTACTCTCAAGAAAGATATAAACCATGAACCTATGTCTATTAATGGTCCTCATGAAACCTCTAATTCTTCCACTGTTCCTCCATCCCCTAAAGTAGAAAAAATAGTCAAATCTCTCTATCAAACAATGAGTATAATGATAGTACTTTCCATGTTGATTAGTCTACCCTTATGGGCTGTCTCTAAAAGAAATCCAAGCTAATTTAAAACATGCTGCAAGTTTCTTCCATGCTTCAAATATCTTAGACCCAAAGCTTTTATGTGCTTCAATGCCTATCATGCTTATTCAAAATGATCCTTCATCATTCCTTCAAGAATACCCCATGCATATCTAAACTCCTACCATGTCCTTAGAAGTGGCTCCATGTCAAGAGAGTAATCAAAAGTGTGAAGAAACAAGTATCATAAAGACCAAGATCAAGATGATATCCGTTCCTATCCATTATTTGATGAAGGTCACATATCCATAGAGTCTTACGATGATCCCATCATACCCTTACACTTCTTCCAAGATGATACCCCTCCATGTCAAGTACAAAGTATCCCTACAAAATTCACGTCTTATATACACTAGTAGAAATTGGGCAATAAATGACCATGTGACTAAAACTTTTAGTCATGTGACTAAAACTAATCATGTTCTACTACCTTTTTGCAATTCACAAATATAAATGACTAAATAAATGACCAATTTGGTCATTGGGTAAAATCATAACTAAAATAACTAAATAAATGACCAATTTGGTCATTGAGTAAAATGACTAAACAAATGACTATATAATTGACTAAATAAATGACCAATTTGGTCATCGGGTAAAATGACCAAATAAATGACTAAATAAATGATCAAATAAATGACCAAATAAATGACTAAATAATTAGTCACCCTTATAATAAAAATGACTAAATGAATGATTAATACTCCTTTACACATTAACATTTGATAATATCATATACTATATTCTTAGAAGTTGTATTTCACCAATAATGTGTGTTTACCAATAGACTTATTGTGCGAACATTATTCCGACCACTATTTGCCACTAGTTTGTCCCATTTTCCATCTATAAGATAAAAGTCAAATTATTTCCTAATTTTTATATCTAAATGAAACCCTTAAAATTTATTAGATAACACAAGAGACCCCATGTGATTTCTAAGGAATTTGACACTAGAGGATTCATACATAAAACATGAAAACACATATATTTAGACTATCAAATAAACTCATGTTTACAAACATCTTTTAAGAAATGAAATATGAAACAATAAGTTCATGATCAATAAATATACTACACCAATGTGAAATGTATATAAAATAAATTAAACCTTCACTATATACACACAAATACAATGACTTTACAAGAAAACATACATCAGTAAACATCATCCAACAAATCAAAGCTAGGGCTTTATTAAAGTACATGTATCATGATTATATCATTCATTGCATTCATCATTGCATCTAGGTGAAGCATTGGGAATTTTCAGGAGTTACAATATTTTATGAGTTATGGTTCATAGTGTTTCATGAGTAGTGATTCAACTTTTTGGGAGGTTATATTTTTTCATGAGTTGTGGTTCACAATGTTTCATAGGTAGTGGTTCACAAGAACCCACATCTCATGAGAATGAATGGTTACACTTTATGCACATTTTATTTAGGTGATGCTCACTAAGGTGAAGCATTAGGATTCTTGGGAGGTCACCCATCGCAATACTTCTCCAAACCAAGTGTGCTTAACTAATTTTATTGTCAAGTTATTTGCACATCTCATAACACCGTTTGATTTATAAACTTCATGCTGGGTTACTTTGTTATTAATTGATTACATTATATTATTGTCCCTATATCACCCCGTATCTAATTAATTTATCAATCTTTCATTTATGTATGCATAAATCTAAATAAATTAAATAAATAAATCTAATTATGCTTGTAGTCAAATTTTCATAGCGACTACAAGTTGATTGGTGAATCTAGATCTCACATCTTCTTGACATTTTTGTCCATTTAGAAACAAAAAATTTAGAAGGATCTTAGATATTCTATAATTGTTTCATGTAAAAGACAATATACAAATAAAACAAGGCCGCAAAGCAGCTAAGTTCTTGCCAAAAAGAGTTGCTTGAACTTTGAAAAAAAAAATTTAGCATAAGAAAATTTTAATTTACTCTTATTTTGCAAGCTACAAGATGTAAACATAGTAAATAGAAGAAGCTAAAATTATTATTAAAAAATATTAATATTAGATTGTAAAGAATATTCTAGTTAAGCTAATATTAATATTAAACTATTTTTTATTTGTAATATAATATTATATCTACATTTGAAATGCTATTTTTAAAATATTAAATTATATTTAAAAATAATAATAAATTTTAAGATATTTTATTATTATTATGTGTAATACATAAATAAGCTAAAAATTGTAACACAATTCTAAAGTATTATAAATAACATACTTAAAAATATAATTAATTATTAAAAAATTACAATTTTTTTAATTTTCAAATAAATTTAGTTAGGTATTTTACATAAAAAATTTCTATGAAAATAATTAAATTTGAAAATCTAAATTAAATATTTTAAAATAATTTATTTTAACAGAAAATTAAAAAATAATAATACATTTTAGAACTTACTTATTAATATAATTCAAAAATAAAACATTAATAAAATTTTTAAAACTTGAGAATATGAAAATAATTAAATAATTTAAAATACTTTATTTTAATAGAAAATAAAAAATTAATAATATATTTTAGAACTTACTTATTAATATATATATATATATATATATATATATATATATATATGTGGCTCTGCTCTGTAAAAACTTGTGCATTTGGACGATCGAAAAACTGGAGAAGCGGATCTATATTTTCAATAATATCAAATATGCTTCAGGTATCAAAAACAATTGGGTTTCAACTGGCGATTTCGCTGGATAGTCTTCCCCTAGGATTCTCCCTAGGGCTTCTCCATGGGAGCTATCCATCCTAGTCGATGTGAACCCTTGGATTCCAGCATCGAGGAAAAATACAAAAAGGGCTAAAAACTTCAGGATAAAGGCTCAGTCTCCTGACTATCGTGCCCACAAATCTATTTTTTGCATTCCCCTCAAGAACAGTTTCAGTCATCTACTTTGTCGGAAGGCTACTCCATTCTCACCGCCCCATGGCTCTGTCCTTAAGCCTTGCTTGGTTTATGATAATACAGTATGTAAAGACGTTAGTAAGCAATCTGAGGTCCAAAGTAGGGTTAAAAATCTTCCGGTGCTGCCTTCTCCATTGGTTTCAAATAAAACCTACACTCCTCCACACCGACGACCACATCTGAAAAAACCTTTGCCCTTTGAAGGGGAAAAAAAGATGAAAGAAGCCCTCAGGAAGAAAGCTAGGCCTGGGAATAGTAATGACATTTATACACTGCCGCATAAAAGACAACATGGCTTCTTCTCACAATCAAATAACATGGATTTGGCCAAATTACAAACAAAGATGAATGGTTCCTTGGAGCCTAGGTTGCATCACATAGAAGATAGTCCAATGCATTGTCTTCCCATACAAAACCCATGTAAGCAAGTAGTAATTAACCCTATTTTCACTGATGGAATGTCTAAACATTGTGCCAAACATGTAGTCTTTGCAAGATGGCTTGGTGATGGCTGGTCTTCATCCTGTATTGCTAAATGGTTTTCAAACTATTTCCAGAATCAGGTAAGTATAACGCTTCTAAAAAATGATTTCCTGTTTATTGAATGCAAGGATCTAGATTTAAAAAAAATATTTTTAGAGGGTAGATGTCCAGACTTTCATAATTATGGTTTCTTATTTCTGAACTGGTGCCCTAATTTCAACCCCATGGAAGTTAGTAATTTAAAAACAACCCAATGGGTCTCCCTTCCAAATCTCCTAGTGGAATTTCTTCATAGCCAAATCATTAAGGATATAGCTAGAAAACTAGGAAATTTCATGGATTTAGATCATTCTTTCCTAGATAATTTGAGTGTCAAAGTTGCTTTTAGCATAGATAACTCTATTTCAAACTAGGACTCTCTTGAATTAAAATCTAACCAAGGTAGTTATTTTATTAACCCCCAATTTTTCTCTCCCCCAAGATTATCGAAAACTCTGGCTAGATCACCGCTAGTTGACCCTCTAGTCGCTGTTAAATTCAATTTGGAGACTGGTGGTTTTTTTCTTGAAAATTAGACTTCTAGAAAATTCCCTCACCTTGAGATGACCCTAAATGTTAACCTAGATAACAAAGACATTAGCATAAAGGAATACAATGAATCTTTGAGGAAAGATGGAATTAAGGCTGTTAATGTGAGTAGTTTAGTAGACTTAGAGGTACATAACTTTGAAGATGGAAGGTCCTTATTGAAAAACAATCCTACTATCTCCCACATGCCTCTCCATGATGATGCTTTGATGGTACCACCTAGAAGCCCTAATTTTTCTATATCCTCACTGAGAACAGTGGGGTACCTTTCCTTGCATGTCCCACTTGATCACAGTGATTATATCATATTAGGCCCAAATTTGGTTACCACCCCTCATGACAATCTGCATGGGTCTATAACTAAAAATAATGTTTCAATTCCTAATACTAGGACTAGCCAGCAACTTTCGTTGACTAGTCAGAACCATCTCCCTTTTGAATGAAAAATTGAGGCTTCTCCTACCCTAAATTTGGTCCCTCTTACATCAAAAGAAATTTTAGGAAGAAATCAGATAGTTGGATCTCCCCAAGCATGCTCTCGATCTGCTGATGTTTCAATAGAAGAGGATAGAACCAATGCAAGTATAATGGATCAAGTTAGGCCAATCAAATCATTTACAGAGGTAAATAAGTTTGTTTTGGCTGAGTCTTCTCCAGTCGAGGTAGCTACCCTAATAAGCTCATCAAACCCCAACAAGCAAAAACATCTAAAATTTTGGCAAACCCCTTCTAATGGAAAAAATGTATTTGATGATACTGAGATTGTATAACCACAAGCATCCGAGTCCTTATTGGGAGCAAGGGTAGATATTCCTATGGAATTCAATTCCATCTTAAAGAGTGGCGTATTCCCTGCAACCTCACCTCCCCCTTCAATATCGTGTCCAGATGTTGAGATTGATGTAGTTACCCACGACAACTTGGAATCAAAGGAATCACTTTCTTCTCATTCTGATTCCTTGTGGAGCATAATAGCAGGAGAAATATATAGTTTTCCCTATTCTCCTACTATTTTAACCCTATCACCAATAGATTATTCCTTGGTTGACCCAACCTTAGACATAATAGAGGATATGAACAAGCTTTTGGAGGAAGTAAGGATTATCTCAGATTATATAAGGGAAAGTCTAATAGATGAACTAATGAATAGATTTCTGGATGAAATTTGTGATGAGGAAGAACTTGATTGACAAAGAAATCTCTTAATTAAGGAATGTCTGGAGCAGGACTCCCCTCTTACAAAAGCAGAGTTAAAATTCTTCTTAGAAGAAGAAGATAAACTTAATGAGAACATTATCCCAAACCTAGGCCTATATTCTTCTTTACCTAGCAAAGATTCTCCAGATTTTGCAAAAATCCTCCGTAAACGAGGGAGGAAATCTTTTAAAGAATTGCGATCCCTAGCTAAGGCTGCGAGTGGCCAGGTGAAATTAACTGATATTTTTAATGCTGGGAAGGGGAAGTTCCTTTCCAAGTCATTATGAATTTCCTAACATGGAATGTTAGGGGTTTAAATGCCCCTAACAAATAGTGCATTCTTTTGCACTGTATTTCAAATTTTCATCTAGATATTCTCTTATTACAAGAAACCAAAATATACCAATCTGGATATAAGTTACTTAACAAAAAACTAGGGGTTAAAGAAATTTGGGGAGTTCCAGCCTCTGGAGCCTCCGAAGGAGTAGGATTTATCTGGGATCCTTGATCTATTTCTCTTTTAGGTTTAGAGGAACATGCTAATTGGTGTTGTGGCAAGGTGTCCAGTCTCAGATCAAACACTAAACTCTATGTCATTAATATCTATGCTCCCATTTTAAGAAAAGATAAGGATATAGTGTGGAATGAAATTAAAATAAAACTTAGGGAATTTGGTCAAGATATAGTAATAATATGAGGATATTTTAATATCATCAGAAAGATTTTAGAAATCAAGCAGATGGTTAAAGACCTTGGTATTCAGGTTGACTATCCCATTGTTATTCATTGTGAAAACACCAGTACTATTAATATGTCTAAGAACCCTGTGATGCATGCAAAGACAAAACACATAGAGATCAAGTATCATTTTCTAAGAGAAAAAGTTGCAGACAAGGAAGTGACATTGGATTATGTAAGCACAAAAGATTAGTTAGCAGACATTTTCATGAAGCCTTTAGCAAAGGATACTTTTGAGTATCTAAGGGAGAAGTTGGGAGTCA